>CAUYUJ010001144.1:0-104609 GCA_963575745.1 Prorocentrum cordatum | reverse complement strand
GAGACCGTCTGGGGGGGAACCGATGTACAAGCGTGATCCTGGCCTGGGGCCCTGGGTCCATGATCTCCTTTATGTATATTCCTCTTCCTACATTCCCCAATTCGGCTTGCCTAAGGGGTTCTTACTTGGTTAAACGTTGGTGCCTCTTATGGTTACTTCGCCCGTTGCTCGGAGGTTCCTCGGGTTCCTCTGGCTCCTTGGGCTCCTCGGGTTCCCCGCCCCTGGTGCCTCCCATTGTTACGTTGCCCGTTTCCCCGAGGTTCCTTGGGTTCCCCGGGTTCCTAGGGTTCCCCGCCCCCTGGTGCCTCCTAGTGTTACGTTGCCCGTTCATCGGAGGCTCCTCGGGTTCTCCAGGTTCCTCGGGTTCCCTGGGTTCCTCGGGTTCACCGCCTCCCGTTGCCCCAAGCAATGCCAAGCAATGCCAAGCGATGCCAAGCAATGCCAAGCAATGCCAACCCATGCAAAGCAATGCCAAGCAATGCCAATCAACGCAAAGCAATGACAACCCATGCGAAGCAATGCCAAACAATGCCAAGCAATGCCAAGCAATGCCAACCCATGCAAAGCAATGCCAAACAATGCCAAGCGATGCGCCCAGCGATGAGCCCATGCAATAAGCTTTCCCCCTAATTGGGGTCGCACCGGGTTCTTTTTTACAAGCCCAGGGGGGGGGGGACCCCCTCTGTTCTTCTGTCTTCCGGGCGTCCGAGACCACCCAGGAGGCCCGAAAATCGCTCCGAAAGTATCCGAAAGGGCTTCCTGGCAGTCCACGAGAGCTCCGGACCATTCCAAATCGTGGCCCAGTCGTTCAGGGAGACCGCGGTTGGAAGCAGGATGGCCCGAGGAAACCCTGGCCCCAGAATGCGCCCAGGAGGCCTCCAGAAGGCCGCAAGAAGCCCTTAACAAGCTGAAAAGCTCTCCAAGGAGGAGCCTCTGCAAAAAGAGCTGAGGATGGGTAAGAATTAGCAGGGTAGGGCGACAAGGGGGAAGAGGAAAAGGAAACATGAGGGACATATAATGCCTAATCTTTTTTATAGCGGCGATGTTTGAACAAGGCAGCAAGGCGTCATCGCTAAATTGTCGGTTTCACCTTCCAGTCCTTCCGCCAGCATGTCAAATTAAAAGGAACAAAGCACATGGCGCGAAACGCCAATGCAGTCTTGTTTATATTAAACCTATAGGTATGTATGTATGTATGTATGTATGTATGTATGTATGTATATATATATATATACGTACGCATACATATATACGTACATCAATCCATACAGACAGACAGACAGACAGAGACAGACAACGACAAACAGACAGACAGACAGACAGACAGACAGACAGACAAACAGACAGACAGACAGACAGACAGACAGACAGACAGACAGACAGACAGACAGACAGACAGACAGACAGACAGACAGACACACATACATATATATATATATATATACACATATATACACATGTGTGCGTATTTGTGTGACGTTCGCTTGGCGTCGCTGCCCGCTGCTCCTCGCCATTGTCCGCTGCCCGCCGCGTCCCGCCACTGCCCCGCGAAGGGCCGGGGCTTTCTCCCTTGCGCTTGCTGGCTGACCAAGGTAGGCCCTTGGTGGCCCCCCTCTGCGCGGTGCGCCCGAAACAATGTGTGTGTGGGCTGACATTGGCACCCGTTCATCGCTGGAAGCTGTCCCCCCCCGCCCTTCGTGGGCTTCCAGGTCGGTCTCGGCCTCCTGGTCGTTCCACGCTGCTTACTCGCCCCCCGCGTCTTTCGGTCCAAGTTGGCTTATGTCACCCTCACCGCACTGTAGCTTCGTCTAGTCACCGCCCCCTCTTCCATCCGCGCGTTTCGGGGTCCACACCTGGTGCCGCTGGCTGGGGGTACACGTCCCGCACTTTCACGCGGTCCTTGCGGCCGTGCATCGTGCTGAGCCCTTACAGTCGGGCAGCGACACTCACTGGCCAACGCGCGCCTATTCTACACACCTCTTGTTGTATTGCGTTGCGTGGTCGCATTGGCCGTTTCCGCGAGCATTCTCTCGAATGTCAGTGCAGGGGTACGCTCCGCAGGCTTCTGCACCTGCATGGCCGTCTCGGCGTTTTCTACGTGCATCCGTTTCGACGAATTTCTGCTGCATGCATCAGCCGCGTCCTGACCGATCATCTGAAAAAAACCACATGGTAATCGAACTGGGCGTGTCCCGCATCAACACACGCTGCGGCGACATAGTGACGACAACAGCGAAATGCCGGTGTGTGCGTGTCTGTTTGCAGCCGGCATTCCCACCTCGCACGTTCATGCGGGTCTCGAACCTTAGTGGTCCTGTCTGGGTTTCTCGTTCCGCAGCGGGTGCACACCGTTGGGATCAATAGGATATAGATCTAGCCGTTGCTTCCCACCTTCTTTCGTATGTGCGCGGCCCGTTCTTCGAGGCCTTCCTCTGGATTCGCTTTCACTCCCGATCGCCGTCTTCAGCGCAGCTGAGCCAATGGTGTGTTCGCTGCCCGCTCTTATTCTAGATCGCGTCTGTGGTGCCACACCGCCGTCGGAGGCAAACGTCTGTGTCTGTGTGTGTGTGTGTGCGTGTGTGTGTGTGTGTGTGTGTCCTGCCCCGCCGCTGCATCCCCTGCCCTGGCAGGACGGATCGCCGGCCTTCTGCAGGGTTTTGGACGGGCCGTCGCCTGTGGCCTCCTCCCTTTCGCTCCTGTTGGCTCGTCTTTCACTGTTCCGCAGGGCCTTCCCTGGCTCTGGGTGCTGGCTGGCCTCAGCCACCCCTCCAGATGCCCTCTTTGCTTGGTTTTCAAGCCAGGCCAGCGTGCTACACGCCGGCTTCGTCGGCGGTCCTGCTCCGCCCTGCTCCGCTCCTCCCCGGCCCACCCCGCCCTCGGGGCGTCCAGGGCGGCCGCTGGTGTGCGCCCAGTAAGTCCCGTGGATCGCCGCGCCTCCGCTCGCCCTCGTCGCTCCTCCTTGCTGGGTCCGTTCCCCAGCGACCCCCTGGCCCCTCCCCTGAGGTGGTCTTCTCCGGCCGCCCGGTCGCCTGGAGGTCGGTCCGACCTCGGCGCGCGACCGCTTCGCTGCGCTGCTCGCCCCCGGCACGCGCTGGGCCTGCTCCCCCCGCCCGGCGATGCCGCCCCGGGCTGCTGCACTCCCCCGGCTGCCCTGCGGCCGCCGCCCCGCCGCCCCGGCGCTGCCCCTGCCGCGGCCTGGCCCCGCTCTGAGCGGGCCCGGTCTCTCCTCTCTTCCGCCCGCGCCGGGCTTCCTCCTCCCCCTTCTCTTGCAGTGCGGTTTAATTCGAATCTGTATGTCCGACACATGCTCTTTCCGCCAGCGCAGTCATTCTCTAGCCGCCGACGTAAAAAGTGTGTGTGTGTGTGTGTCTGTGCGTGTGTGTGTGTGTGTGTGTGGTGTTGGCGTGTGTGTGTGTGTGTGTGTGCATGTGTGTCGCTCGTACTCCAGGAGGGTCCACACGGGCGCCGCAGAGACCTACGGAGCCTCCCGAGTCCTTGTGAGCTTTGTGTGTGTGTGTGTGTGTGTGAGTGTGTGTGTGTGTGTGTGTGTGCATGCGTGCGTGCGTGCGTGCGTGCGTGCGTGCGTGCGTGCGTGCGTGCGTGCGTGCGTGCGTGTGTGTGTGTGTGTGTGTGTTTGTGATAGATCCAGCTGCTTCCCCACTTCACATCCTGCAGGTCCTGCCCAGCTATAGACCTCCTTCGGGTAGTTTTTGTCCACCGTGGGCCATCCTCCACGCAAGTTGGCACTTCACTTTGATGTAGCCCGTCTTAGCATTCTCGCGAATGTGGTGCCACATCGCCAGCGGAGGGAGAACAAATGTGTGTGTGTGTTTTTGCAGCCTGGCCTGCAGTCGGCAACCGCTTTCACTGCGGCTCGCTCGCCTTCACTCGGCGCCTTTCTTGCGGTGCCCTCCCGGCTCCTCCATCGGCTGCACGTAAGAGCGACCCTGGGCAAGAGTGACCTTCGGTGCGCGGCTTTTGTGGGGCGCGAGGGAGCCAAACCCAAGCGCGCAGGCCGCTGCTATCGCATCGCATTCAGCGATCGGGGGCCCCAAGTGGGCCCGCACCAAAGATCACTCTGGCGAAGGGCCGCTCTTACGTGCAATCGACTCCACCGCCTCTCTCCTCTGGTTGGGGCCGGCGGCTTAGACTTCGCTCGTCTGGTTTCCTGCGCTGCCCAATTCTTCGGGCTCGGGCTCGCTCTCGCGCGTCTTCTTGCCTTGGACTCTGCGCTGCTTTACAAGGGCGCCAATTCGAGGTACACGCGTCCCGTTGCCTTGCATCCGTGGTTCGATTCAGCCGCGCGTCAGAGGAACACACACACATGTGTGTGTGTGTGTGCGTGTGTCTGTGCTCCGGGTCATCCTTGTTGTTTTCCTCCGGTGACACCTGGCTGGCCCGGGATTCCGCTCGCTGCCCTGTTCCTCCTTCCTGGTCGGCTTCCGTGGCAGCCCTCCTGCTGCGCCTCGCTTGCTGCCTCGACTCGTCGCTGCCGCACTTGCTCAGGACTTGACGCATCCTTGCCCGAACGTGACCCTCAGATGCCCTAGCATGTCCTCAAGTTTCCCCAACATGGCAAATGGTGTCCCAAGATGCCACAAGATGGACCCCATAGGTGCAATGATTGCCATACTACTGCCCAACATGGCCCAACAAGGCCCCAATGTAGCTTGAATGTGTCCCCGTATCACTCAAGCAATCCGTAGGATGAGCCGAATTAGACCCACAACCTGTTCCAACGATTTGTTTTTCCATTGTACGGGCTGATAGCTTAAGGCAAAGCCCGGCTGATATCTGTACCGAAAGAAGGTTGGATGTAATAAACTTGCCCAGCGTGTCCTCCTGCTCATAGATCCACACTACGGTGGCCATTACCACCCCGAGGAATATTGAGGTGACAGAAATAGCAACACAATCCACTCCCCGCTGGAACCAAGGGTTGTAGACCTTGCTGGTGAGAGGAGACGGAAGAGGATGATGATGATGATGATTCTGATGCTGATGACGATGCTGCTGCTGATGGTGATGATGAAGAAGAGAAGGGGGGGCAACATCATTTATCCACCTTTGTTAGCACGTTCTCGTTGACTGGGTTCGGCTTCGGGTCGCCCCTGTAGTCTGGCCGCTTGACATCGCCCGAGTCCAGGTTGGATAGCCCCCACAACTCCTCAAACAGAGTGGACGAGGGGGAAGAGAAATAGGAGGAGTGAGGAGGCGGATGAGCTCCTTGTAGTGGTTCGCCCTCCGCGCCCAGAACTTGAGGTACATGTCACTCCACACAGAAAGACAAACTGCTGAGCCAAGGTATATCGCCGCGACGATCCGCTTCTGCTCAGGCGTCTCGCGCTCGTCGTGTATCTGTGTCAACACGTCGAAGCACACGGCGAAGGGCAGTACCCACACGATCGCCATCGTCGTGTAGTGCAGCCACGCAAAATAGAATCCGATCATCTCGCCAAAATAATCTCGAATCTCCTGGACGGGAGGGCCGTATTGGGGCAGAATTCCCTGCAAAGTCTCGCAAACTCGGAAGTTGGCCCAAGGGACGTGACCCATCCGGAAGTCGGCCCTCGAAGGCTGCTGGCCCCACCGGAACTCGCGCAACTTCGTGGCCTTGTGCACCGCGTAGTAGGTGGAGATAACGCCCTGGCCTTGGCAATCTTCCAGGTCGAAGAGCTGCTCGAGGCTGCCGACCAGAAGCCTCACCCGGTCCACCGTGCGCATGAATGACCCGGGGGTGCCCGCGAGGCCGTCCGAGTACTGTCTGAACAGGCCCAAAATCTTCGACTTTGACCCCTCGTGCTTGAACAGGCCAAAGACGTCCTCGGCGTCCTCCACTAGGTCTCTGTCGAACTCCAGGTACGTGGCGTCCAGCTCGGACGTCATGCTTTGTTTCACCTTCAGCTTTTCGCTCGCGTTCGTCGCAGTGAAGTTCGTCTGGAAGCTGTAGCGCTTGTTGTGCGCGAAGGTCTTGGCCACGTCGTCGTCCTGCAGCCAGTCGACATCTTATCCATGCCCCTGCTAACGCCAGCACTCCACGAAAGGGCGGGGCGGGGGCATGGATAAACATCTGGCCTCGGCAGGCCAAGCTCTTTATCCATGCTATGCCCCCTCTGGCAGCAAGAGTGGGGGCGGTAGCAGGGGTATGGGTCGAACATCGATCCTCGATACGGGGGAAACCAACAGATACCGATACCGATGCTTCCCAGGCCTTCCCCAGGGCGCGTTCTGACTGAAATATCGAGGCGACTCCAGCGTTGGCGACGAGAGCTTCCCAGGAGGCCCAAACTAGCGAAAAGGAGGCAAGGATAGCGGTGTCGGTACGTTTTCCTCCGAGATCCTGAGCCTTCAGCAGGGGGTCCCCCAGAGAGATGAGGAGGAAATGCTCGTCGTCGTCGCGGGACTGGAAGGACTGCATGCTGCAGTACTGCTTGGCCAGATACCTCTTGAGGTCTGCGAGCAACGCCTCCCGCACCTCCTTCGAAAGAGAAAAAGCACGGTACAACTATGTATGCATTATTCACCCGACAAGTTTTTCCCAACCATCCTGTGGTGTTCGGTCCTCGTTTTGCAGAGACAGCGCCCCGCGTTCCTCTCCTCCTCCTCCTCCTCCTCCTCCTCCTCCTCCTCCTCCTCCTCCTCCTCCCCCTCCTCCCTCCTCCCATCATCATCGCCATCACCATCATCATCAATATCATCATCACGTTCCGTGGCCCCATAGGGAGCTCCACCGAAGGTCCCAGTGGCGCAGCCCGCATGCGTCTCCCACACCCAGTACAACATTTGGTGACCCCATAGGGAGCTCCCTCCAGCGAAGGTCCCAGTGACGCAGCCCGCATGCGTCTCCCTCACCCAGTATAGCGTTCGTGGCCCCGTAGGGAACCCCACCCAGTACAGCGCTTCGTGGCCCCATAGGGAGCTCCACCGAAGGTCCCAGTGGCGCAGCCCGCATGCGTCTCCCCCTTACCAGTACAGCGTTTCGTGGCCCCACAGGGAGCTCCACCGAAGGTCCCAGTGGCGCAGCCCGCATGCGTCTCCCCCTCCCAGTACAGCGTTTCGTGGCCCCATAGGGAGCTCCACCTACGGTCTCAGTGGCGCAGCCCGCGTGCGTCTCCCCCTTGCCGGTACAGCGTTTCGTGGCCCCATAGGCAGCCCCACCTAAGGTCCCAGTGGCGCAGCCCGCATGCGTCTCCCACACCCAGTACACATTTGGTGACCCCATAGGGAGCTCCCTCCAGCGAAGGTCCCAGTGACGCAGCCCGCATGCGTCTCCCTCACCCAGTATAGCGTTCGTGGCCCCATAGGGAGCCCCACCCAGTACAGCGCTTCGTGGCCCCATAGGGAGCTCCGCCGAAGGTCACAGTGGCGCAGCCCGCATGCGTCTCCCCCTCCCAGTACAGCGTTTCGTGGCCCTATAGGGAGCTCCATCCACCTAAGGTCCCAGTTGCGCAGCCCGCATGCGTCTCCCCCTTACCAGTACAGCGTTTCGTGGCACCATAGGGCGCCCCACCTAAGGTCCCAGTTGCGCAGCCCGGATGCGTCTGCCACACCGAGTACAGCGTTCGTGAACCCATAGGGAGCTTCACCGAAAGTCCCAATGGCGCAACCCGCGTGCGTCTCACACACCAAATACAACGTCCCGTGGCCCCATAGGCAGCCCCACCTAAGGTCCCAATGGCGCAGCCCGCATGCGTCTCCTTCACCCAGTATAGCGTTTCGGGGCCCCATAAGGAGCTCCACCAAAGGTCCGAGTGGTGCAGCCCGCATGCGTCTCCCCCACCCAAGACAGCGTTTCGTGGCCCCATAGGGAGCTCCACCTAAGGTCCCAGTGGCGCAGCCCGCATGCGCCTCTCCCACCCAGTACAGCGCTTCGTGGCCCCGTAAGGATCTCCACCAAAGGTGACAGTTGCGCAGTCCGCATGCGTCTCCCCCACCCAGCACAGCGTTTTGTGACCCCATAGGGAGCTCCACCAAATGCCCCAGTGTCGCAGCCAGCATGCGTTCCCCACCCAGTACAACGCTTCGTGGCCCCATAGGGAGCTCCACCTAAAATGCCAATTGCGCAGCTCGCATGCGCCTCCCCCGCCGGGTACAGCGTTTCGCTGCCGTATGAGGGGGCTGCACCGAGGACGATACCTACAACTGCGCTGTTCACAACTGAATATGGTAGGATCCTTCGCCAGTCTAGTTTTGATATCTGCACATGCACGTACGTATGTCTGTATGTATGCATGTCTGTCTGTATGCATGTACGTATACATATATGTATGCATGTCTATATGCATGCATGTCTGTATGCATATATGCATTCATGCATGCATGTATGCATGTCTGGCTGTATGCATGTAGGTATGCATGTATGTATGTATGTACGTATGTATGCATGTATACATGCATGTACGCATGTATGTGTGTATGCGTGCATATATGCACGCATGTATATATGTATGTTTATGTGTATGTGTGTGTATGTATATATACATGTATGTATGCACGCATGCATGTAGGTATGTATGTATATGTGTATGCATAGTTGCATGTATTTATGGTTGTTTATTTGTATGCATATGTGTATGTATGTACGTATGAATGTATGAATGTATGTATGTATGTATGCATGCATGTCTGTCTGTCTGTCTGTCTGTCTGTCTGTCTGTCTGTCTGTCTGTATGTATGTATGTATGTATGTACGTATGCATATCTACATGTGTACAATAACTGTTTTTCCACGGCCGTCCTGTGGTGTTGGTCCTCGTTTTGCAGAGCTATCCCCGCGCCTCCTTCTTCTCCTCTCCTCCTCCTTCTTCTACTCCCCCTCCTCCTCCTCCTCGTCCTCGTCGTCCTCCTCCTCCTCCTCCTCCTCCTCCTCCTCCTCCCGTCGCTCCCCTCAATTTGGCACACCCCTCACACATTTCGTGGCTCCACAAGGAGCTCCACCGAAGGCCCAGATGCCAGCGCTCGCATGCGGTCTCCGTGCCCATTTTGGCACACCCCTCTCACATTTCGTGGCTCGGGGAGCTCCACCGAAGGCCCAAATGCCAGCGCTTGCATGCGGCCGCCGCCGCCATTTTTGGCACACCCCTCACACGTTTCGTGGCCCCATGGGGAGCTCCACCGAAGGCCCAGATGCCAGTGCTTGCATGCGGCCGCAGCGCCCATTTAGGCATCAGGCGTTTCGTGGCCCCAGAGGGGGTTCCACCAAAGGCCCAACTCAGAGCTCGCATGCGGACGCCGCGCCCTCCACCGAAAGCCCAGATGCCAGCGCTCGCATGCGGTCTCCGTACTCATTTTTGGCACACCCCTCACGTTTCGTGGCCCAATGGGGAGCTCCACCGAAGGCCCAGAGGCCAGCGCTCGGATGTGGCCTTCGCACTGATTTTGGCACACCCCTCACACGTTTCGTGGCCCCATAGGGAGCTCCACCGAAAGCTCAAATGCCAGCGCTCGCATGCGGCCGCCGCACCGGTTTTGGCACACTTTTCACACGTTTCGTGGACCCATAGGGAGCTCCACCGACGGCCCACATGCCATCGCTCGCATGCGGCTGCCGGACCAGTTTTGGCACACTCCTCACACGTTTCGTGGACCCATAGGGAGCTCCACCGACGGTCCAATGCCATCGCTCGCATTCGGCCGCCGCACCGATTATGGCAAACCCCTCGCACGTTTCGTGGCCCCATGGGGGCTCCACCGGATGTGGTGCACACAATGGCAGTACCCACAGCTGTATATGGTTGAGTCCTTCGCCAGGCTAGTTATTGTGTTTTGTGAATTCAACTTGCGATTTTGTTGATTGATGTGGAAGTCACATGTATTAGATGCCCCTTTACGACACGTTCTTTTGTACGAGAACGTACGTTTCCGGTACAGTTCTTTGATATATATATATATATATATATATACACACATACGTATCCTAGAACCACGCGCGTGCTTCGGGCGCATTTCGGTTCTAGCCCAACCCATGGCGCTGTGATGACACGAAGGTCGGGGTTTGCGGGCGACTCGCTGTCGGAGAAGGGTTGCGACCGTCTTGGGCCCTTTATGGGATGTCGCAGGGCTCCCTTGGACTGGCTTTGGGGCTGTTTAGGCGCTGTCTTGGGGGAGGGGACAGGTGTCGTTGGCCCAAAATGGCCCCGTCCAGGATTGCCAGATCGTTGTCACGACACGCAAGTCTTGGTTTGCGGGTTAGCTTGGGAGACCGCTTAGTAGCCTTGAGGGCATTGACTGGCTTTCTGATGAGATGTCGAGGCCGTAGTTTGCTGACCTTTGGATATCGTCACATTTTCTTGGCCCGTCTGGACGATCACGTGTGGAAGGGGGGAGGAATGACGGAGGACGGGTCAACAACTGCCTTGAAATAGAATGTACGCGCTGCCACGCCAGCTGGCGGAACACGTGCAGAAGGAACGAGGAATGCCAGAGGACGCAAGGCAACTGTCTTGGTACATACTGTAGCGCTGTCACGCCAGGTGGCGGAGCACTTGCAGGAAGATCGGGGAAAGACGGAGGAAGGAAGGAACGCAACTTTGATTTTGCATACATGCGCTGTCACGCCAGCTGGCGGAACACGTGCAGGAAATCCTTCAGGTCGCACCGGCAGGGCCTCAAGTTCGATGACTTTGCTTCCAGTGCTGAAGAATTTCGAGCCACCTCCAGCCGTTCTTCGGCGTTCTTTGAGCCTGTTGGACGGGCGCATTTGAGCGTCTTTGGGGGCCGGTTTGGAACCCTCTTAGGGGGCTTGCATGGTCATCTTGGGAGTTTCGTGGGGCCCTTTTGGGGGCCTCTTGGGCTGTCTTCGGACCCTATTAGGGCCGTGCCCAGGCCGTCTTGAGCCCATCTTGTGCAGTCTTGGAGCCGTCTTGGGCGGTCGGAAGCTAGGAAGAGCGAAACCAAACGAATTCTTCAAACACCTCAGGAACATCAATGTGTTTGGCCTCATCAAGGCCTCTTTGGGGCGCGCTGGGGGCTCTCCTGGGGTGTCTTGGGGACCTCTTGAGCCGTGCTGAGGCCATCCTGAGCGCCCTTGGTGCCCTTTTGGGCCGTCTTCGGCTCATTTTGGTTCGTGTTAGGCGGTCTTGGGGGCATCTCAGGCTGTCTTGGAGGCCTCTTGGGCCGTCTGGAGGCCTATTGGAGGCTTCGGGGAGGGGGTATCAAGAATGGGGGCGTGATGGTAGCGAGGTGCTGGGCCCCCCGGCGAGGATTGGGGTCCGAAGTTGCTTTGTCTTCGGGGGCTCTCGTCGTCGCCTCGGCTGGACGCATCTCGAAGCGACGCTTTTCCCGAGGATGTGCAGGACGAGGACGGGGAGGGAGATGAGAAAGCAGACATATCAATAACAATTGGAGGAGCAATTGGGCCACCTTGAAACCGTCTTTTCGGCGTCTCGGGAATCTCTTTGGGCTGTCTTGAGCTCACACCACCGTCCGCACTTAGGATCCATGGTGTTAGGAACTAGTTACGTGATGAAACACAAGAACCAGACGAACATCTATGCATTTAGCGTCTCCGAGCCTTCTTGGGGGTCCTCTTGGGGCCTCTTTGGGCCACTTCACGCCCTCTCGGGCCGTCCTGGGACCCATTTGGGGCGTCTTGGAGGGCGTTAGCTGTCTTGGGGCCTTGTTTGGGCTCTCTTGGAGGGCTCGTGAAGCCCTCTCGGACCTCTCTTGAAGCCATTTGGGACCTTCTGGGCCTCCTTGGGGCCGTCTTGGAGCGCCCTTGGGCCGTCTTGGGCCTTTCTTGGGCCGTCCTGGGGCCCTCTTTGGGAGCGGCTTGGGCCGTCTTGGGTCGATTTCTGGGGCCTCGTGGGCTGTCTTAGTCTGTCGGAAGCATGAAAAAGCCAGAAGACGGAAAACCTCCGAAGACTTCAAATAATGAACCCAGCGCGACCCCAGTTAGGGGAAAACTTCCTATTGCATGGGCGCAATGCTTGGCACTGCTTCTCATTTCTTGGCATTGCTTGGCCTTGCTTGGCTTTGCTTGGCATGAGGCTCTGGGGGCGGGGAACCTGGGGAACTTGGCATTGCTTGGCATTGCTTGGCATGAGGCACTGGGTGCTTGGCATTGCTTTGCATTGCTTGGCATTGCTTGGCATGAAGCTCCTGGGGCGGGGAACCTGGGGACTCCCCGGGAAACTGGCAACGTAACAATAGGAGGCACCGGGGAAGGAGAACCTAGGGCACCCAGGGAACCCCAGGCAACTGACAAAGTAGCAAAAGGAGGCACCAACCTTTAACCAAGTAGTAACCCCGTAGGCAAGCATAATTGGGGATTTTTTGTTCGCCTCCTGAGGGCCTCGTAGGACTCCTTTTGAGGGCCTCTTGGCCGTCTTGAGGCACTCTTGGCCGGTCTTGAAGCCATGTTGGGCCATCTTGGGACGCTCTTTGGCGGTCTTGGGTTCTCTTGGAGCGCTTTTGGGCTGTCTTGGAGCTCTCTTGGACGTCTCTTGGGCCCTCTCGTCGCCCCTCTTCCCCTCCTTTGGTGTGTTTTGGCGCTACCCTACGGGTCCAAAACGGCCGTGTACATAATCAGTGCTCTCCAGTGCCCCTGGGACCCCCTCTCATTTATTTGTGTGTGTGTATATATATATATATATATATATATAAAAAATTCCTCGTAAGGAGGCTGGCGTAAACATAAACTTCCGGAGCTCCGCGCGGGTTTTTGGAACAGCGCTGGACACCCCGCTCCCGCAGGGACGGCGCCAGAGGCGCGCCGCCAGGTGGTCCAGCGCCGATCCAAGAAATCCGCGCGGAGCTCGTGAGACAGGTCCAAAAACAGCCAAGATCTACTCCATGGGGGAGGGAGGGAAAGGGTTGGGTGTGCGAGGGCCCGCGCCGATCGGCAAAACAATGAAGAACAAAAACGATGACTTGTTTCTTCCTCGACTCCTGCAGCGTCACGTCCGTGCCGCGAGCCCTCAGCTTCTTCAGCTCGTAGTAGATGCCTATCTGGCCGCCGAGGACGTCGTCGTCGTCGGCCCCGTCGTCCAGCACCAGCACGTCCTGAAGCAGGACTCCATCAGCATCGAGTTGAAAGGCTGGATCGGAGCGGATCGGAACTCGCGTCGGAGCAAATCGCATCGGCACTGAACCGAAACGGAGTCGAATCGGCCAAGTCAGGATGCAGGGCTACGCCGTGCAGGCACCTGGCAGCACTGGACCGTCCGAAGATCGGAATCGAGCCAGGCGAAACTGGCATTGGATCCGAGCGATGAAATCGAAGCGGGCCCTGCCTGAAGCAGAGGGCTCAACTTGCGCGCCGGGATCACCCTGCTCCCCTGCAGCGGAAAAACGATGACCAGGTCGGGCAGGTAGCAGCCTCGGACTTGCAAAGCTGCGTAAACATAAGCTTTTGGAGGTCCCTGCGGATTTCTTAGATCGGCGCCACGGCCCCGCGCGCCAGGGGGGCCCAGCGCCGATCCAAGAAGTTCGCGCGGACCTCCGAAAATCTGTGCTTTTTTTTGGGGGGGGGGAGACGCAAGACTCGAGTTGGGAGGACTCGCATTGGCCTGACGTGGCTGTCAGTAAAATGCCGAGGCCCAATCTGAAATTTAACGCGAGCTCCCGCTGCAAACATCGCACGACAAATAGACCGTCAAAATCCAGGACGGGCCCGAGTCTCACGTTTCCCCGGTCCTATCTTCTTCGAGGCCAGGTCCGCTGCCAGATGCCCGAGGCTTGGCCGCAACCTCGGGCATGGTGCGCCGTGCCCCTCGGCCCTGCTGGCACAGGTGGTGGTCCGTCACCTCTCGACGATCCTCAATCCTCGATCCTCCTCGATCCTCCTCGATCCTCGATCCTCTTGCTCCTCCTTCTCCTCGATCCTCCTCCTCGATCCTCCTCCTCCTCCTCCTCCTCCTCCTCCTCCTCCTCGATCCTCCGCCTCCGCCTCCTCCTCCTCCTCCTCCTCCTCCTCCTCCTCCTCCTCCAGGCCAGTGCCAACGCGTGCCTGTCCACCGGAGCCCTTCGAAATGCGACGCGGGCGGTGTCATTAGGGGGCCGACACGGCGGGCTCAGGGAACCCTGAAGCCAAAAATATGTAGCGGCGTACAGAAGGGAGGGAGGGAGGGAGGGAGGGAGGGAGGGAGGGAGGGAGGGAGGGAGGGAGGGAGGTGGGGGAGGAGGAGGAGGAGGAGGAGGAGGAGGGAGGCTGCTTCTTAGAAGGCGCCAGCCGTACGTCTATAGATGAGGCCCGCGCCTGGCAGGCACCAGTCCAGTGCCTCCAAGAATAGGTCCTCCCCCCGCCCCACCACACCCTCTGCGCGTGGCTGAAAAACGCTGCCACCTCTTGGGGATGCGCTCCTCGCTTCCATTTTTCTTACGCTGCGCCCGCAAAAATCTCAGGAGCAAGACGTCTCGTGGCGGGCCTCGCCAAGAAGTCAGTTGGAAACGGCGCGACAGAAACATCTATGAAGAGGAAACATGGGAAACATGGTTTTCGTTTGCTTGTCTGTTCTATTTTGGATCATGATTCCTGCCGGCTTACGCTGGCGGCGGTAGCCTCGTTTTACTTCCGCCGCCTTCCGCCAACCTTCCGCCGCCCCCCGCCGAGGAAGAGGTTGCCAACGCCTTCGACCCTCGAAGGCGAGTGCCCCTCCCGGAGTGCGCCGCGCAGGCCGCGCGCAGCCGGCGGAGCTGAGCGGGGCAGGGACGCACTGGGCTGAGACGGTTTTCCGTCGGCGGCGAAGCCGAAGAGCTGCACCAGCGGTGACCGATCGGGGCGACCGAAACGCGCATTGGCCGGCAGGCATGAGGGGGGGGAAGAAGACAGACAGGGCGGCCGCGGAGGACGGGAGGAGGCGGAGGCAAGGACACACTGGGTCAACACACGTCCCGAGGATTATCGAACCTCGGGGCCGCAGTGCGCCGTGCCGGCATGCTGCTGCAGCTGCTCGTGCGCCTGCCGCAGCAGCACGTCGGGGGGAACCTCGGGAGGCTGCCCAGAAGTCTTCTGTGGTAAGTCATGGGAGCCTCCCATGCCGTCTTGCTGCTTCTTGCGAATCGACGCCAACTGATGTTAACTGACGGTCATCGACGCTGCATCGGCGATTGCTGTGTCGACGCTACAACGGCGCTTTCTCATCGATTACCAGACGCTCGCGCACGCTAGTGCACTCTAAAAGCGGAATTACGAAGGCATACAAGGCTTCCATGAGTTGGTACTGAAGAAATCGGAGGTGCGCCAGTCAAGACAGCCGCGACCCTCCCTTAGAAGAAGGAGAAGCTGCATTGACATAAGCTTCTGGAGGTCCGCGTGGATTTCTTGGATCTGCCCCCTGGCGTGTTTCATCCTTTTTGGGTTTCCTGGAAGCTCCTCGCCGCTCTGGCTGGATCCGCCTCGAGACACGGGCCAGAATGGCCTCCAGCTCTTCGCGCCATTCGGGCGCCCCCGTGGCCCTCTGCAGGCCACCCGGGCCTCTCCGCGAGCGAGCGGGGGATGCACTCCAGGCCAGGGGCCACTTCTGGCAGCACCAGGATACCTGGGTACGGCCGTTGACAAGGACCGTCACCGGCGCGTTGATGTTGGTGACCGTCACCGGAGAATTGATGTTGGTGAACTCGAGCGCCACCCGCGCGCAGCCCTCTGAAGAAGAGCAGCGGTCATCGCGCCGCTGCATGGCGGCGCGGGCGGGGGTATCCCCGCGGCCTGAGCCCGCAGCGGCGGCAGCGGTCGTAGTCGCGGAGGAGAATTACCAGCCTGAAGCATGTCCCTGTCTCATGATTGGCACCACCTGATCTCGATGCCGATCTTAAGGGCTCCCCCAGTTTCCGAGGACGCATCTCTAAGATTGTCCTCGCCCGTTGGCCTGTCGATCTTGGGGATAGGGACAATCTCGAGGCTGGTTGGAGAGGGTTGGAGGCGGCCAGGAGGTCTGGACTGGTTTGGACACCAGAAAATCGGTCAGGAGGGAGGGTGAAGCCAAATCCGCTCACAAGGTTCATCTGGTGCAATTCTTCACCTTGTATCCGTTTTTGACGGTCCCGGGGCCAGACCATTCACGATAAACGCACGGCGCGCTCTTCACGGATACGCCGCGTATAGCGAAACCCTGTCCCCCAGAGCACGGAAACATTGTTGCCTACATGAGCAGCGTAGCGAGGTCACCTAATTGGGATCTGGCCCGCAACAGAACGCCAACTAAATGTGGCTCTTTTGCCTCACCCTCTGTCCTGGACGCCATTTTGTTACACCCAGCTGGCGAAAGGCCGCTCCACGAATGTGAAGCTTACGCGCTCAGACCGTGAATGCTAATTGAGGCGTACGCGCCGACGGAATGCACCACAGGATCCTCGCGTCGCGGCGGGGGCGGCCGAGAGGCGGAGTTCAGCTAAACGGAGCCTGGCTCGCGACATGACGCCATGGACCCCCCGCAACGGAGATGGGGGGGGGGAATTCGGTTGTTTCTCGCTCCGCCGGCCAAGCCCGGCGAGCTGGCATCCTCCAAAACGCCTCCGAGGAGAGCGATCTGGCGCGAGGCGCCCAGCACCGTCGCACGACAGTCGACTCTTCGGGGGGGGTGGGGCCCGTTGCGTGAAGGCCCTCCCAGCGAGGGGCCGCTCCACGACTGTGAAGCACGGGCATCTGCACTCTGGGCGCACGCGCCCAGGCCGTGAGTGTCGAACGAGGCACGGGTGCCGACGGACAAAGCGCCGCATGGTCCTCGCGTCCTCGCGTCTCGACGACGGGCGGCCGAGAGGCGGAAGTCACCTACACGGGGCTTGGCTCGCAACCCAACGCCAACGGAGTGTAGCTTTGTTTGCCCCCTCCGCCGTCGAAGAACATAACGCCATAAACATAAGCTTTTGGCAATCCGCGCGGAGCGCCAAAACATGATGTGTGTTGTGGCGTTCTCTCCTCTTCGACACTGTCCTCCCACAACATGGGCATCCCCGAGGCGGGGCCGCAGCATGTATAAATACTCGTCTGGTCTTGCTCGTGCCGTCCCACACGACTTGCGGCAGCGCAGCGATCCAGTCGAAAGGCTATGTGAAGCACAATGGGGTCATGGGGATTCCGTGCTCCAGGGGGGTTTGTGTGCACAACCTTGGAAGTCTGGGGGAAGGTAACGACCTGGTCGAATCGTGGAAGTGTTAGCTCGTCAGAAAAATCGGGGATCTTCTGACCCGGGTCAATCCAAACCCGGGTCAGTCAGGGTCAATGCGAAGGATCCTGCAAGATCCTGCAGGATCCTGCACCCAAACCCGGGTCAATGCGACCCTGGCCCTGCAGGATCCTGCTAGATCGGGCGCTCTGGCTGACCCCCGTTCCTTGAGCCCCGAAAAAGAAGTGGCGCCCCCTTGGGCATCTGACTGATGCCGGGGATTTGGCTGTCGATTTGCGGACTGAGCGTGCGGCAGCGCATGAGGGGCGAACGCCCCCAAATGCGGGCACATAAGATTCGGATGGTGTGGTCGATCCGACCGAACCGACTGGCCAAGGGCTGTGCGTGAACTGCGCGAGTCCGTAGCTCTCGTCCTCGGTGTCCCTAGCATCTATGCCGAGCTGCGGAATAGGGGTTTGGGGGTCACAAGTTCCAATCGCGTGAGCAAAATAGCCTACTGGGAAAGGTCATGGCCGATCCAATTGAATCGACAGGCGGAGAGCTACACTTGAACTCCTGGAGTCCGTTGCTCTCTGCCTCTGCGCCTCAAAAACCGATCCATCGTGTCGGAATAAGGTTTGGGGATCACTACTGGGGAGGCATTGTTGAATACAGCTGCGCACGCTGCTCGCCACATATGGACCCCCCCGCCCATGCCTGCGTGCACCACATTGCCTTGCCTCCCTCCCCCCCCCCCGTTAGCTCCGCTCATTTGCCGTCTCCCCCTCGCCTTGCGAATGCGGCGGGTCATCCCACGAGCCCTTTGGGGCGTGCGTGATCTAGCGAGTCTCCTCTTCCGCCTTCCCTCCTCCCCTTTCTCCCCACGTGTTTCGTGGGCTTCCGGTTTTCATCCCTGCCGCGCCGCACCCGCGACCCTCACTCACCTCCCCTCCTCCTCCTTCTCCTCCTTCGCACACGGCGCAGCACAGCTCAGCACAGCACAGCACGACGGTCGTCCAGGGAACAGCAGGCGTGGGGTTTTGTCGACACCATAGGGGGTGCGCAGGGGGTGGTCCCCGAGCGCGGAGTGTATGCGGGCCATGGCGCAGGGCATAGCATGCGTGGCATTTTCTTGGCACCATAGGGGGTGCGCAGGGGGTGGTCCCCGAGCGCGGCGTCTATGCGGGCAATGGCGCAGGGCATAGCAGGCGTGGCACTTTCTCGACACCATAGGGGGTGCGCAGGGGGTGGTCCCCGAGCGCGGAGTGTATGCGGGCCATGGCGCAGGGCATAGCAGGCGTGGCATTTTCTTGGCACCATAGGGGGTGCGCAGGGGGTGGTCCCCGAGCGCGGCGTCTATGCGGGCAATGGCGCAGGGCATAGCAGGCGTGGCACTTTCTCGACACCATAGGGGGTGCGCAGGGGGTGGTCCCCGAGCGCGGAGTGTATGCGGGCCATGGCGCAGGGCATAGCAGGCGTGGCATTTTCTTGGCACCATAGGGGGTGCGCAGGGGGTGGTCCCCGAGCGCGGCGTCTATGCGGGCCATGGCGCAGGGAATAGCAGGCGTGGCACTTTCTCGACACCATAGGGGGTGCGCAGGGGGTGGTCCCCGAGAGCGGCGTCTATGCGGGCCATGGCGCAGAGCATAGCAAACGTGGCACTTTCTCGACGCCAGAGGGGGTCCGCAGGGAGTGGTCCCCGAGCGCGGCCGCTATCCGTGCCGGTCGTCCAGGGTATAGCAAGAGAGGCACTTTCCCTACACCATAGGTGGTGCGCAGAGGGTGGTCCCTGAGCGCGGCCGCTATCCGTGCCGGTCGTTCAGGGCGCTGCTGTCCGTGACGGTCGTCCAAGGCATAGCAGGCATGGCATATTCTCGACACCACAGGGGGTGCGCACGGGGTGGTCCTTGAGCGCGGACTCTATCCGTGACGGTGGTGCCCAGGGCACATCGGTACGCAAGTTTGTTAGTCGTGCCGGTCGTGCTCAGGGCACAGGGGAACGCTGGCGGAGCAGGCGTGGCATATTCTCATGACCTTAGGGGTCCGCAGGTGGTGGTCTCTGAGCGCGGCCGCTATCTGAGCCAGTCGTCCAGGGCGCAACAGGCGTGGCACTTTCTCGACACCATAGGGGGTGCGCAGGGAATGGCCACCAACATCATTCTCACATGCTTCACTTCAGCTATCATCACTCCAGCCATAATATAAGTATGTGGGGGTCCTCGGTAGCGTAATTTGGGAGGGGCTTGCCTGTCCCCCTGCTCCCTCCCTCTGGGACTGAAGGGGGGTGGCGCGAGGTGTCGGAGCGTCCAAAACGGCCTCGGAAAGGAAGCCCAAATCACGGGGTCCACTAAGGTGTTGGCCACATATTGGCCTTTTGGGGAGGGGCCGTAATCAAGGAGCCTCCTCCTTTGATCGACCTCCTCCAAGATGGCCCCAAGATGGCCCCCGAGGCTCCTCCTCCTCCCCCTCCTCCTCCTCCTGCTCCTCCTCCGATTCCTCCTCCATCCTCCCTCTCTTGGGGTACGACGTCTTGCCCAGCCCTTTCTTCCACTGTGCTCGCCTCCACACCCCTGATCAGGGCAACTCGTCTGGGCATCGGTTCCGGATGGGCTGGCGGGGTTGCGCGAAACGTCCACAAAACGTAATACACAAGCGGGCCATCGGCCGTGTGCTGGGCGGGCGAGTGTTTCGCGCGCGCACGGCGGCAGCCCTCCCAGGCCGCGGCCCTTCGCCCCAAACGGGCTTCCAGCTTGTCCCGCTGACGCCCCGCGCTGGGGGCGCCATGGCCGCCGTCGCCGAAGAGGAGGAGGAGGAGGAGGAGGAGGAGGAGGAGGAGGAGGAGGAGGAGGAGGAGGAGGAGGAGGAGGAGGAGGAGGAGGAGGAGGAGGAGAGGAGGAGGAGAGGAGGAGGAGGAGGAGGAGGAGGAGGAGGAGGAGGAGGAGGAGGTGATGAGATGAGCAAGCGGCCTAAAGCCAGTGCGGTCGAGCTATCGCTCGGCGTCGGAGGCCTCCGGATCTTGGGAGACCTCCTCGAAAACCCCGTCCAGGGGCTCTTCGGGCCCCTCCTCGGCCTCCTTGCACAGACGGCGGAGCCCATCAGCGCGGATGGCTGGCTGGTCCCCCTCCAGGAGGCCGGAGGCCCTCAGCACGTCGGCTCGGGACGTCGTCCCCCCCAAGGCACTCGCCCCCCGAAGCCCACCTCCCCCCAAGACCAGAGCCGAGGCGCCAGGGGCAGGATCTACAGGGCCAAAAACCGAGGCCAGCCTCACACGGACAGCGAGCGGCACTCCCTCGGGGGGGTTCAAGGACAGGTCCTTCAGCCCTGCCTTGCCAGACGGGTACTTACTCTCCTTAATCCGCGCAAGCTGCCACCTCAAGCCCGAAGCCGCGCTCTCTCGGAGGCACGGCCTGAGGAGAGCTCGAGTCGGCCGCTCCACGCTGAAAAAGGCACCGCAAGCACAACAAACATTCATGGCCTTGCCATCCTCATGGCCCGACCTCGCATTGACCGTCGCGTGCAGCATCGGGTGGCCATTGAAAGAGTAACCCATGTCACGATAGGCCTCGAAGCTCTCAGCTGGCAACTGCAACACGGGCTCGCACGCAGGGGCGGCAGCGGGGGCGGGAGCAGGCACGTCATCGGGCCGCGCCTCTGTCGACGCTTGCGCCCGTCCTCCGCCTGCCGCATACAGCTCCATGAGGTCATCGTGGTCCTGGCAGGCCTCACCGTCCCCAACCAACGCGTGCAAACGCCCACTCCACCGACCCACCTCAGGAGCGGCCTCAACAAGGCCAAGCCAGAGGTGGTACTCGCTCTCCACCACTCCATGGAGGGCGGCACCACGCTTCGCAAATTCATCGGCGGCATCGTTGCCCCGCTTCTCCCAAAGGGTGGTGCGATCGTTCTGCGCATCTATTATGCTGCAATGGGCCTTCGTCTTGTGGGCCGTGAAATCGTTCGGCTCAAACGCCGCCCAGAACGGAGCCCACATATGGGCTCGGGGTTCTCGGCCCCCGAGCCCGCTCCAGGGCCCGCCAAGAGCGTCGACGCAGTGCCTTTACAATCTATATAGAGGTCTACGGGCGGCGACGCAACAAGGGCCAGCATTCGGACTGCAAAGTCCTCGGCCTCCCTCGAAGACTGGAAGGGGGCCTGGTCCTGCGGGGCAGGCCCAAACGCCGCTGACAAAACCTGGCCAAACCTGTCACAGCTGACCACAGACCAACCAGACCTGGAAAGCGTCCTGGAGCTCGGGAACAGCGCGGACCCGTCCAGGAACAGAAGGCCAGACACATCGCCCGACGCGGGCCGCTGAAACAAGTGGATAGTTTGCTGGTCAGGCCTGCTCTCGGGCAGCTCGAACAAGGGGCTGGGATCAGGGAAAACTCCTCTGGCAAAAAGTTCACCCGCTTCAAAACTCCAAGCTTTCACCCTCTGGGCCCGCCTCAGCAAGTCGGGAGACGCGCGATCCCTCCGCAACGCTGCGTGGGCATCACACTCAAAACACCTGTGCCACAACGAGCCGTCTGGGTGCCCACGCACTGTACACGCCCCCGACGCGGCAAGCCCCCGTTCGTGCAGGTGGGCCTGGGACCAACACACCCCCGACACCAGGGCCCTCAAGGCCCGCTGCTGGCGAGTGGTCCAGCTCCGCGAAGTCCCGTGGAGCAAAGGTTCCAAGCAACTCCAAAACGTCGGAAGCACCCAGGGGCAGGAAAAATATTTCTATCGGACTCGCGCCTCACTCCTTCCTCGACGAGCCTGCGCACCGCAGCAGGGCTCAACCTGACCAGGTTCAACTCGGAGCCCCCGTCAGTCGTCAACGTCGTGGCCGAAGGGATATCCCAGCCGATGCCCCCAACCATCAGAAGGTAGACGTCCGCTGGAGACGCTGCTGCAACCCAAAGCCGCCTGGGCTCCGAGCGCCTGGCACGGGCCAACTCCAGCGTCTTGCTGAGGACCTGGGGCTTGGGGCAACCTTCCCAGTACGCCGTGCCCCATTGGACAACGACCTGGCCCAGAGCAATAACGCAAGCATCCACGCGACGGACATCCCGATACGAATGCATCCTGAGCCCAATGGAGGCCCCTCGAGGATATCTGCCGAGACTCTTACAAGCGGCCACTCCCAGCTGGTGCAACTCCGTGGGCGGTACCCCCACCACGCATACTCCCCACAGAGCGGAGGCTGTAGGGCCCCCTCGCTGGATCCACTTGCCATCCGCACCCGCTTTACGCAGATTGACCAAGCGCCTCGAAGTACGTGTGGCCTTCGTCCAACGTCCCCTGGTGATGCCAACTCGACGCAGCGTTCCCAGATTCGCATCGGTGCCGAGGTTTCGTGCCGTGTCGACTTTTCCTGAGGTTGGAAGTGACCGCCGGCTCTCAAGGGCACTCGCCAGCTCCACGCCGCTGGCCAAGTACTTGCACTTTGACATGTGCACAGGGAGCTCGAGCTCGCCGAAAAAAACCGAGAATATGCTCCACTGCCGCGGGCAGCTGGTCCGACACCAACTGGCGGAGGCCGCAGCACTGCAACGTAACGTCGTCCACAACGTTACGCACCTGCACCTGGGGCCTGCCGTGGACCACCGAGGAGAGAGGACCGATCAGGAGAAGCTTCGCTAACGTCGTAGCTGCCGAGCACCCCGCTATGATGGCCCCCGTAGCCTGCAGGAAATCCGAGATCGCCCCATCATGCGCCAACGTCCTGAACCCAGAGTAGACTGTAACCAGACCCCTTGGAAGCTTCAAATTGAATCCGAATTGCCTGGCCGCCGAAAACAGATCCGCATGCCGCACATGCTCATAAAACTTCTTAAGGTCGAGCAGAACTGTCGCACTGTCCGTGCCGATGGCCCTGCAGAACGCGCCTAGCAAGTTGTGGGTCCACCCGCCCTCTCGCACGTCGTCGTGGGCCCGCTGCTCCAGAAGAGCTCCATTTTGTGGGCCCTCTCCCATTCCCTGCACAGGGGTTGCCTGAGCTTGCTCCAGAGTTTCGTAAGCAGACACAGCAGCCCAATGGGCCGAGAACCTCCTTCTGGTTTCGGAATAAACACGATATTCGTCACCAGCTCTATCATCCAAGACGGTCGATCCTCACAGGCCTGGATAATCCTCAAGACCCTGACCTGGTACTCTAGGGGCAGCTGCAGGATCAACTCAGGGTGGAACTGGTCCCAGCCGAGCCCCGCACCCTCCGAGTAAGACCTGCAGCAGTCCTGAAAAGCCTCCAGGGATATCAGGGGAAGCTGGCTGTCGCCTATGTCCCACGACCCAGGGTCCACGGCTTCGCGCCCAGACGGCGCCCACATCGGCAGCCACTCGTCGAGGAGCTGGGCTATGGCATCATCTCCGTTCACGGGGAGGCCCGAGGGATCCAGGACGTTGGAGGGGGAGATGTGCCTCTTCTTGGCATAGGCATGCGAAGCCTTCCCCCCCTTCAGTACAGCTTCCTTAGCCCAGGTCCTCCACTTGCGTCCACGCTCGCACGCATCCGCTCGCTGCAAAAAGGTAACGAAGCTGGCCAGCTCCGTCCACAACTCGTCGTCTGGCCGCGACCCGCCCTCGCTGATCTGACCGATCAAGGCGCGCAACTGCTGCTCGCACGGGCGCTCCACGCCCTCCTGCTGCTTCTGCGGGGCTGGGGGGTCCTCGGCATACATGGTACCTATCATGTCCAGAAGGGTGCTGGCCCAGCGTGAGGCCGCTCCCCAGCCCCGACGTCCAAGAGCTCCAGCAGACAGCTTCGAGCCCCTGAGGGCCAAGCTCTGAAAAGCCATCCAGCACGTAGTAGACGGGCTGAACCTCCGACGAGCCTCTCGATCCCAAAGGGTTTGCAGGGGCACCGCCGACACCTGAGGACCCAACCCGCGGCCCATGTACGAACCACGCTGCTCCTCGGGAACGTCGTGGAAGACAGGAGGAGGAGGAGGAGGAGGAGGAGGAGGAGGAGGAGGAGGAGGAGGAGGAGGAGGAGGAGGAGGAGGAGGAGGAGGAGGAGGAGGAGGAGGAGGAGGAGGAGGAGGAGGAGGAGGAGGAGGAGGAGGTGCGCGATCGGCCAGAAGCTCGCCGCGCCCGCCGCGCACCGACAGTGGCGCTAAGTTGCCCCAAGGTCGCTGCGCGGCTCGCGGGGAGGGCTGCGCTTCCGCCCCGCGCAGGTGGGCGCGCCACCTCGGGCTGCCCGAAGTAGGGCGGCGAGGTCTACACACATCCACTGCTCCCTGGTCCGGCCCAGCCTGAACCCAGCAGCGGTGAATACGCCACGCCCTCCCGGCTTGGCCAGGAGGGCGTATACACAGCTCCTGGGTTCAGGATGGGCTTGGCCAGGGAGCAGTGGATATGTATAGATCTCGTCGGCCCGCGAGGAAAGCTTGGATGGCGTCGCCGAAGGCGTGTCCAAGGCAGCGCAAGTCCCGCCGGCGCAGCGAGTCCCGGGCGCAGCGCAGGACCCGTCTGGCGGCGGACTTGGGGAGTCCCGACGCCGAGGCGACACTTGCCGTCTCCATACCTCGTGGCGGTCTTCCGCGCTCTCCCAGACGCCCTCGACTGGACCGACCTGTTCAGCTTCAGAACATGGTAATCCACTCGTGCTCACCTCGGCCGCGCACGATGCGTTTCTCTCACGATCCAAAGATATCGGCGTTTCGATTGTACTTCCGCCGCCAAAGATGCCCCCAACGAAGCCCCAAGAGGCCCCCCAAACGGCTCCCGAGAGGCCTCAGAATTGCCTCTATGAGGCCCCCGAGAAGCCTCCCGCGACGGTCTCCAAACGAACATCCAAGAGGCCTCTCACCCACAACCCAGGCACGGTGGCGGGATGGGCCGAAGGCCACTAGTGAGCGTTTTCTTATTCGGCGTCTCGATATTGGGCGGAAAGGGGGGGATGGGGGGAGGCCTGGCTCTGGACCTCTGCCTAGTGCGGCTGTTTGCAGAAGTGCGTCCTGTGGGGGAGAAGCTCCGCCTGCTCGAGACGGGCGCCGAAGACATCCAAGATCTACTCCATGGGGGGGGATCCGAGGGCCCGCGCCGATCGGCAAAACAATACATAAAAAACGATCACCTACACGTCGTTCATTTCTAATCGTGCTCATTTCTACTTGTACTCGCTTCTAAGTGTTCCTGGCCCCCTTGTGGCCAGGAAGAGGCCCAGGAGAGAACAATCAGAGAAGAAAGGGACCTTGGCCCCAAAATGCAAAAATAGCTAAACATATGTAAAAACAGGTAAATGCAAAACTAGGTAAGAATAGGCAAATGGGTAAAAATAGGCAAACATAGGTAAGAATAGGTATTTAAACGGAAAGTGCAAGACATAGGTAAAATATGACCACACAGAGTCGAACATAGTAGTAAAGCATATGAAACATAAAAACATAGCAAGAGCATACTCCAGCAGAGTCGAACATAGCAACAGAACCGTCCCCAAACTATTTTTTTGACCCTTTTTGACTGCTCCTCCTCTAGCGGGACGTGCCCGACGGACTGCCAACCGCGCCGGCACAGCAGCTGGCCAGGCCCGTCTTGCACTCCCGACGGGCCTGCTCGACCTCAGCGCTGCTGTGCAGCTGGCGATGCTCGGGACGCCCCGTCGGGGCGGCCGGACGCTGCCGCCGCCGCCGCCGACTTCCACGGCGGCTGCGGTGGCAGTGGTGGTGATGGAACCGGCGAAGACGATGGCGAGCCTGAGCGGAGGATGACCGTGGGCACGGCACTTGAGGACCACGGCGGGAGGGCCAGCACAGGTTCGGAGGCAGGCTCGGCCTGTCACTCGGGATTGGCGCCACCGGGACGCTCTGGCCACACACGGCTCGCGACTGCCACGTACCACGCTCGCCCCCGCTGCCGGTGCACGGGCGGCGATGGAGACCCGCAGACGCTTGCCCACTGGAGACCAGGCGCAGGTCCCCCGACAGCGCCGTCCGCGTCTACACGCAGGAGCGACCCCAGGCAAGAGTGGCCTTTGGTGCACGGCTTTAGGCAGCGCTCCAACCATCATACTGGCGACCTGTCCAGGCAATCCGCCAGTCGCCATCGGCGCGTCATCAGCAGTCCCTGCCGCAACGCCTGCTTGCGGCGCGTGCCACGCCTTCGGTTGTTCCTTCAGGGTGGGGACTTGCTTTTTTTGCTGACAACGACTTGAGCAAAAGGATCTCGACACCGATTTGCCACCTCGCGCCGTGGTCTTGGCTCCCCTCTATGCAGCTCCGCACAGTCCGCCGATTGTCCCACGTGTTTCGCTGGTTGGTGCCGTGCACAGGCTTGCACGAGCACGCCCCAAAGAAAAGGAGGAAGATGGATAGAGGAGAGGAGGAGGAGGAGGAGGAGGAGGAGGAGGAGGAGGAGGAGGAGGAGGAGGAGGAGGAGGAGGAGGAGGAGGAGGAGGAGGAGGAGGAGGAGGAGGAGGAGGAGGAGGAGAAGGAAGAGGAGGAGGAGGAGGAGGAGGAGGAGGAGGAGGAGGAGGGCGAGGAGGACGAGGATGAGGCGGACGACGATGGCGATGATTATGTTCGGCTCCCGACCCCAGCGGAGCAGCACCCTCGAATCGGCCCTGAGCGGTCGATCCGCCTCCAGGCCGCCTCGACTTTGCACTCCGCGCTGTGCGAAGCACTGTTATCTTCGAGCTGTCGCGAGGCTCCCCAGGGAAGGGCAGCTCAGCGGCCAAGACCGCGGAGCGTGACCCCCTTCGCGCCACCGTGGGCGGCTTGGCATAATGCGGGGCACGAGCTCCGGCTCTGGCCGGTCAGGGCGCAGTGAACCAGGGCATGGTGAGAAGAGGGCGCAAGCGCTCCCAAAGCCCCCCGTCTGCAGTGCCCCCGTCCCCACACCTCCTCGCGTCGCGAACAAGATCACGACAGAACGTGTTCGGCGATTTTCTGTATCTGGGGGCCCTGGCAGGGCCCCCAGACCGTCAAGACACGACTGGGGATGGCAGAACGATCCCCAGGAAGGGGCCCAGACCGCTGGGGTCCACGCTGTCAGAGAGGAGCGACGGACGTCGGAGGTCTGGGTCTGCAGTGCCCAGAGCTCCGTGCTCTGGGGGCATGGCTCAACGGAGCTGGCGTTCCCGACGCGCCCGTTCACAATGCTCTCGCTCATGTCAGGAAGATGGAAGCACACACGGCTGGGATTGCGCGCGGAAGGTGCGGAGGCCACGCGCTGGGCACGCATGCGGGGGGCCAGTGTGCACGGCCGCACGACACTGGCCAGGGCCAGCGGTGGTTACCGACTACACGTAAGAGTGACCCTAGGCTAGAGTGACCTTTGGTGCGCGGCTTCAAGGGCTCCCGAGTAGGCCCAACGCAACCGCGCAAGCCAGCACTGCCGCGCCGCATCAACGATCGGCTGGACGTGCCTCGATTTTTTGTTTGTTTTTGCGCCAACGGGCAACCGTGGAATTCCGCCAATTGGACTCGAACGCCCCGAACGGCACTTCGAAGCCGCTGCGAAAGGTCTGGCAGCGGGGCCGCGTCGCAATGACGTTTGACCGAGTCTGGCGTCATGGGACATGGCCAAAACTGGCCCCATCCGCGGGCTGGGAATGTGTTTGAGTATCAATGGGAAACTTGCAACCGTAAAGACCCCCATTCGGTCAAACCATTGGTTCAAACATATTCAAACAGGTCCACATAATTTCAAAGTATCCAGAAATATTCCAAGGTGTCCAGGTGTATATATATATATATGTTTGTATGTATATATATGTATCGAAAACAACATTCCAGGATATTCAAGATTCAAGACGGGCGATTTGGGATTTGGGCTAATTCGGATTCGGGACTGGTCCTGGGTCGGAAAACGCGCCGTCTGGTCGGCCAGCCCCCCCCCTCGGGAAACCAATACAAACTGTGGGGTGCTCCGCGTATGCGTTTCTGTCGATTACAGGGGGGGGGGCCCAAACCTGGCGCGCTCAGATGCGAGCGCAACCACGCGATACGGGCCGTCGACGCGAGGTCACGCTCACCCTCATCCCACAAGAAAGATCACCCGACCCCCTTGGGGCCATTGGCGCTTGCTCCCCGAGGCGCTGCATTGGCTCGGCGTCTGCACTCATATTTTCTGGCATGTTTTTCAGGTATGTCTTCAGCATGCTATTTTCTGCCGCTGCGCCGTCAGGGCGCAGCTCTTGCCTGCCTCTTGGGGCCAGCACCAGAGGTCACTGCAGCGCAGGGCTGAACCTAAACAGTGTTTTTCGTTGTCGCTTGGTTTTCCGTTTTCCCTCGTTTTGTCTTCAATCCACCTCTACCGCAAAACGAAGTCGAAACGAAAACAGCCCACGAAATCGCCAAAACACCGTTTAGGTCCAGCCCTGCTGCAGCGAAGGGTCACTCTTACGGGCAGTCGATGGCTATCACCCGGCCAGCCAAGGCCACGCCGCGAACGTAATCAGGCCGCCCAAGATGCAGCTCCCGAGCCGGGGTCCGCTGAGAGCGGCGAGGGCGGCCGTTTCCACATGGCGCCCAAGCCTGGGTCGGCCAGAGGGATCGCAGGGGACTGGCTGACCCATCCGACCCCAATCCGCTCCAGATCGACCCCAGGATCTCTCTCAAGGTCCCTCCGGGCGAATTTTCCATCGTGGATCGATTTCCTATGGCCCTGGGGCCCCAGGCCGGCCCGCTGTGGCCGAAGCTGGGGGGAAATGCTTGTTTTGCTCGGAGAATGTCTGCGCCCCGAGTGCGCTTCCATCTTCCTCGTGTTGGACGCCCGAACTGGGTACGGGTACGGAAGAATGGGTACTGCCCAATAACAAATGTTGTCCAACACCGACAGCGGCCGCTGTTGGGCGGGCGGCCTTCTGACTCAAATAGGTAACGTTCGCGGCGACACCGACAGCGAGTCCTGTTCAAAATGGGCAGGACCTGCTGTTGGCCTTCCTGCCCGTTCTTTCCGTACACACTTCGATCTTACCGACCGGTGCCCCAGCAACGCGACCTCCCCTGAGATCCGACGTAGCGAACAACTTGCAACATCGTGAACAATCACGGCCACGGCTGGAGCCCTGGACCCCACAGGGCAATTTTTAATACATGGGATCTTTTAAACATATAAGATTTTAATACATGACTAATTCATGAATGAATTCATGCATGAACTCATCGTTGTTTTTAGTAGTGAGCCCCTGCATTTTTCTTACATGATCTGCACGCGGAGCATGTATTGAAACCGGCACTGCACCTCTCTGCCTCCTTCTTCGAGCCGGGTAGACCTGCGAGGGTCACGGGAGCCGAGATGGGGCGAAACCGCCCGGTGTGCAACACACGGCCACGCCAAGAGCTCAGGCTTAAGTCGGGCCTGTCCCCCTACATGGGGGATTTTCGACGAGGAATCAAAAACACCCCCAACATTGCCCCAAAAAGGTCAAATAATACTCAAAACATAATCCCCAGACTGTTTCTGGATTTTTTTTGGCTATTTTTGGGGGTATTCTTTATTCTTCGTCGAACATCCGCCTGGAGGGGGACAGGCCCGACTTAAGCCAAGATCTCAGGCTCCCCCCCCCTTCCCCGCGACCCCGGAGGCGCTCCGGGGGCGCCGGGGGCCGCGCCGCCGAGGAGAGCGGCGCCCGCAGCAGCGGCGCCTCAGGCACCTCCCGGAGCGGCCAGAGAGGCCCGCGCGCGGCGGAGGCCCGCGCGCAGTGCGCGGCCGCCTCAGGCGCCGGGGGCGGGCGCCGCGGCGAGGGGCGCCAGCAGGAGCAGGGCCGCGGCCAGCAGGCGCGGGCGCCCCGCGCGGGGGCGGGCGCCGCTGCCCAGGCGGAAGGGGTAGAAGAGGTGCTGCGGCAGCAGCAGCGGCAGCCGCGCCCGGGGCGGCGCCCGCACGGCGGGGTCCTCCGTGCGGTCCAGGCGGGTGAAGGAGACGGTGAAGGTGAACTGGAAGTGCTGCTTCTCCCGCGGGTCCTGCCTCGTGTGCTGCAGCTCCCCGACGCGGTGGGCCGCGGTCGCCGCCACGATCTTGTTCTGCGGGTTGCGCACGTCTCCGAACGGCGAGTAGAGCACCTGAAGGTCGACGCCCACCACGGCCCCCTCGCACTTGGACTGGGATGCCGAAGTGGCGTCCTGGCTGAACTGCGGAGTCTCCGTGACGGAGTCGAATGACACCTCCACCCAGTCCTCCGGGTCCTCCGAGTCTGCAGCCACGCTGCCCCACGCTGCGATGTGCGTCCAGTTCGGCTCGGGAGGCCCCAGCACTCTGAGAATCTTCAGCTTACTCGAGAAGCCACAGCTCGCGTCGTCGCAGCACTCAGCCTCGAGCTCTGCCCGCGTCAGCGCAAGGGTGCAGCCCAGGACCGTGTCCTCCCCGAAATTGAGCGCGATGTTCCATGCGCTGCGGAAGGAGCCAACCGTCAGGCACCCCCCAAGTCTGGACACCCCGTCGATGGTGGCAGCGCGAGGTCTTTGCGGAATGGCATCTGCCACCAACAGGGGCAGACCCACGATGTATCCGGGGTTCCCCGAGCGCTCTGTCACGGAGCTTGGGTCGGCGCCCTGCAGGAACACCACGCTCGTGCTCTGTGCCACCCGGCCGCCTTCGCACGGCGCGTCCTGGATATCCTGCAGAGTGATGTTCACCTGGGCTTTGTTGATCTTGGCCGCAGAATCAAAGTAGAAGGCGTACTGCAAGCTCCGGATCGCACCCTCGCAAGAGCACGCGCCGCCGTTCTGCGAGAACACGGGGTCTCGAAGCTCGGTCGACGCCCCTCCGGCATCCACCACACTCACCTCTGGTGCCAGGCAGAGGGAGCCGCTGTCGGATGTGCCGCACTTCAGGGTGCCTGCGAGAAGCTGCGTTGGTATCTTCCAGCTGGTGGCGATCACCGGGTTCAGTGCCACCGCACACGCATCTACAAGATTCCGCTCGATCCAGCACGAAGTGCTCGGCACGTCCATCAAGAATCTGGCGAGCTGCGCCGCCGAGCCCTCTGGGCAGCCCCCGAGCGCGCCCGGAGCGCGGAGGGCCAGGCCGGCGGAGATCTGCGTGACGCCGGGGCTCTCCAGCGACGAGAACGGCTGGATCGTGCTGTCCACTGTGGAGAGAGCCATGTGGACTCTCAACACGTCGCCTGCCTGGTACGCTCGCATCACCGTTTGCGCCGCGGCGGCCCCAGCCGCTGCCAGCACGTCACCGAAGCCCGACTGCTGCTGTCGCTCCCTCTCTTGTGCAATGGTCGAGGACGCCACAGTGGGACTGTTGGCGTAGAAGACGCCCTGGACCTCGTTGTTGTCAACCTCGACGCAAAGAAGGCTGCGCAAGTCGTCTGCCACCACCCACAGGTCGACTCGCGGGTTGACGTTGGTCACCCAGTCCTTGGAATAGCAGAACTGCGAGTTGGCCGGTGCTAAGCCCTCTGGCAAGCAATCGAAGGTCTGCGCGAGGCTACCCGCGAGGTCGTCGCTGCAGTCCGGGTCGCAGCAGCAGTGGGCGTCGCACAGGCCAGACGCGAGATCGCACGTGCAGGGCCCGAGGTCCCTGCTCACATCCTTCGGTTACACGCTGGAGTGACCCTCGGCAAGAGTGACCTTTGGTGCCCGGAGGAAGGGGGCCAGAGGTGGCCAGATCCAAGCGCACAAGCAGCCACCATCGCATGGCGTTCCGCGATCGGGGGGACCCATGGTGAGCTTGTGCGTTCCTTACTGGAGGGCAAAGAGGGCCCTAAAGAGCTCCTTCACGGGCCCTGAAGGTTTCTTTTCTGCAGCCCTCGCTGCCCCCCCCCCCCCCCCGCTGATTGCCCCCCCATCACGCGACGCCCAATGAACCCGCACCAAAAGTCATTCCGGCGACGGGTCACTCGTACGCGCAGGCGGGTCCTCCAATGACACTGTGGGCGCCCCGCACCGCCGAGCACACAGGAGCCCGGCTGCGGCTCCGAGGGCGCGCGGGGGGGCCCGCCGCGCCATGGTTCGGAGGCCGAGGCCCTCTCCGCGGGCTCGCCGCCTCCTCCCCGCGTGACTTGAGCCAAACTGGCTGCGGTGGGAGGAGGAGAAGAAGGAGGAGGAGGAGGAGGAGGAGGAGGAGGAGGAATCGGAATCGGAACAGTTGCGGAGGAGGAGGAGGAAGAGGAGGAGGAGGAGGAGGAGGAGGAGGAGGAGGAGGAGGATAATGAGGTAATGAGGATAAAGATAAGGAGGATGAGGAGGAGGCGGAGGAGGAGGAGGAGGAGGAGGAGGAAGAGGAGGAGGAGGAGGAGGATACTCAGACTTAGACATTCCTGGGCGAAGACAAACCGAGTTATCCGACTGTTGAAATCGCTGGGCGGCATTACCTAGTGGCTGCAACGTTCCTTCGCACTGGCGCTTGTGCAAGGCCCGCACTTCATTACCAGAGGCGATGTGGGCAGCGGGATGCAACGCGGGGCCCCCGACGCCATCCCGCGCTGCAGGGCTAGGCACCACTACAGCCCCTTATCCCCTCCCTTGCTCAGGGGGATGATTTTGTCTCCCCCGACCTCTACTCTGATCCTTACCGCCTCCCTTAAGACGTGGCTGAATTTTGCCGTAGGCATACAACGGCCCCGGGGATCCTCTAAGACTCACTCCGCCAAATTGGCGATGAAGGAGGCGAGGGCCGACTTCCTATTTACAGCCCCACGAACCATTCATTTACCCAGTCTATCACTGCCCACAAGATTCTGCAACCTCCTGCTCGCCGCGGGACCTACTTGGGCTCTAGCGTGTTCAAAAGCCCCGCGCGTCCCCCTCCAAGACACGTCGTGGCGCTGCTCCGATCGTGATGTCTCCTCCCAAGCGCGATCTCGGCGTGCAGCACCTCGTCCAGCTCCGTCGCGATGTTCGTCGTCGAAAGCGCCCGCTGCAGCCGTACTTTGCTCTCCATGCGCTTGGACTTATTCTCGGTCTCCCTGGGCTGCGGGACACGCGCCCAGAAGTACTTGATGTCCACCGGCGCCTGCGCGAGCTCGTACTTCATGATGAAGTTCTTCCAGTAGTCGGTCAAAGCCTCGCGCTCTCGGCCATCTGCGGTGCTCGCGAGGAGCGTGCGCGCGAAGTCCTTCCACGCGTCCACCTGGGGGTCGTCCTTGGCGCCCTCCCGCAGCTGCTTCGTCGCCTCGTGGTGCTCCTTGCCCTCTCTGACTGCCGCCTCCACGCTAGCCGCCGCCACCGGTGCCAGCGCCGTGGCGAGGACCGCGCTGATGACCGATCTCGGGTCGCCTGCCATGCTTTCGCACCAGCCTGCTGAGGATGATGGAGAGCTGCTGCGCGACCTGCCCCTTGGCTCGCCCTGCGGCGCCTGTGGCCGCCCCGATTGCCTCCTCCGCCTTCGTCCCCTTGGTCTCGCCCTCGGCCCCGCCAGGCGCGGCGGCGCGCTTGCCCTCTGGGGGCGCCCGCGATGCCCTGCCGATCCCCGCGTCCAGTATGCGCTCGGGTTCGTCTTCCGTATCCACGGCGCAGGTTTTGGCCCACAGTTGCGGGCGCCAGGATATCAAGGAGATGTGGAAGATGGCGAACGAGGTGTAGTCTCAGCTCGAGCCAAGATCCCGCTGCGTCTTCAGATCCAGGACAGCAGTGCAAAGACTTGGGCTCTTGCGCTGGGACGAGGGCCCGAGCGAGGTCGACGACGCAGTATCCTCGCTGCACCGACCGAGCGAGGCGTTGGCGGGCGGTGACCTCCGAGGCGAACGCAGTCTCGAACACCATGCGCACGTTGAGCGGGTTATGAAGCGAGTAGATGTTGCCTGTGTTGTGCACCTGTCGTACATGTGTGCGCGACGGCCTTTTTGAATATAATTGTCTTCCACATCGCCTCGCCTCGACTTCCACTTGACAAATAAAAACCCCCACCCCTGGAATAAGCTTTTCCTCCTCGTGTGTGGGCTAGGCTGGCATGCGCGTTGTGGGTGGAATATTATCGTGGAGCTCTGTGGCGCGAAGAATGCTAACGCCGACATTGAGCAACTCCTCTCTCGTGATCGGATGTTGTAGCCGCGCCGCGGCATGCGGCCCCTCGATCTCTCGCAGGCTTTGTGCCTCGTCAGAACGGTGCACGAGCGCGTCGACGTCGTCCTGAATTCTCCTGGCCCAGGGGTCGGCAAACCACTCGACGAGTCGTCGTCTGCGACCGTGTCTTGCGCCTGGCCGCTTGTCGTGCAGAAGAGCGCCCCGAAGACCTGGATATTGTTGCTCTTGTCAGCTGCTGCCTGTTAGAGCCACTTCAGTCGCCTCACTCGAAACTCCACCTCCGCCCGTGCGATCTTCCAATGTGTTGCGACCTCGAGACTCGTCGAAGTTGTCGCCGTCCCATCCACGTTCCACGTGCGTGCTGTTTTCCTCGCGTGGCAACGCCAGCGATGCCGCCGCTCCGTCGATCGCATCGCACTGGCCTTTGTGGGGATGAAGGCCTACGCGGCGGATCAAGCTGCATTGGCCGCTCGCCCCGGCGGCGCTGTCTTTCTCCATCGCCGCGGTGTGCGCCCATCGCCCGCGAAATATCCCATGTACTAGAACGCCGTTTTTGCTGGCTGCAGTCTCTTCGCCAACTCCACCCCGAAACCTTGAGCGCAAATTATTATCGGTCCCAGGTAACGTGCCTGGTCCACGATGCGTCCGACCCATTCTGTGGCGTTGGTCCCGCTGCCTGGAATCCAGCCGCGCGCTGCCGCTTCCCAAGCCGTGCGCGGCCATGATGTTCGCTTGGTTGTCCTTGCTCTGGGCCAGGCCGATGGCGGGGAGGTTGTCGCCCCTGAACTGACTGCAGTCCTGCAGCATATCGCGCAGCTTGCCCGGGTTGACTGTCTCCTTCGAGGGAGGCGGTGCTGCGGCGCCTTCGCGTTGATGCCGCCGGCGTGCAGGTGGCTGCTGAAGTCGGCCTGGCTGACTGTGATAGGGCACTTCGCTGCGAGCTTGCTGTCTGCGCATTCCTTCTCGCGCCGCTGCGAGGTCCGCGGCTCGCTATAGCGTAAGCGAAAGCTCGGGGGGCCCGCGCGCCGCGAACGGGCCCCCCGCGAGGCCGCCCTCGGCTGGCCTGAACTTTCATGTGCTTTCTGCTGCTGGTAGTTGCACTTGAGCCCGTCGAACGCGTTCGTTGCAGAGCGAAGCGACGGTCGCCGACGCGTGCGAGGTCCTCCGCTGTCTTCTCCATGTTATGCAAGCCCGCCGGCGGGGGCTCGTTGGCCATGTCTTTGAAGATAACCACAAACGACGAAACTTGCAATTGCCGTGGGTTGTAGGCTGTCACCATGGATGCCAAGATCGCCGTCTCTCGTCGTCGCCCCCCCCGCGAGCCCATGATTCCGCGGTGGAAATGGCTCTGGTCGCCGAGCGCCGATGCAACTGGCGCAGAAGGCCTTGGCGAGCACGCGTGGAGCATGCAGTGGCCGGCGCCCTTGAGGTCCAGGTTGCCCATTCTCTTTCCCGCATGACATTCGCTCGCAAGCCAGTGGGGCGGAGTCGTTTGTTGACGCCGAAGGTATTAGAACGACACGTGAAGACATGCCTCGATGTAGCTGTTGTCCGTGTCTTGCAAGTAGAAGCCCCCGCCCCAGTTGGATGGGTCTCGCTATGCTTGAATGATAATTCAGTTGGTCTTCGTTGGTAGAGATGAGGCCAGGCGCGCCTTCCACTTTGGGGCCCCCCAGAGATGCCATTCTTTCCAAAAGCGCACCAGTAGCGTGATCATCGTCGGATTGAAGCAAGTGGTCTGGGGCCCGCTTTGATGAAATCTCAAGGGTCTTCAATGCGAGGTGGTTCGTCCGGCACTTCTTCGCATTCGAGCTCGCCGCGACCTGGTGGAGCTATTGGAACCTCAATGGCACCCGTGCCCCCTTCTCGTCCATGTCTTTGTGAGCGCCTGCATCCACTCGTTCTTCGTCGGATTCGAACGTGACATGCTCGTGGGTCACGTCTTTGGTCCCAGCTTTCGTGCTCCCTAGCCTGGTCATTGCCCGATACGCTTGAAAACGAAAGCCGCGCCCCCCAATGTTCCCGGATCTCCGAAGAAATCGCCTCTCCATTAGCGAGCGCTACCAAGCTCGTGAACAATAACTTCGAGCTGGTCTTAAACTTGCTGTTTGGTGGATTCAGTCGCCCAAGTCGCCTCGCGTAGGTCTCGTCTCTTTTGGTAATCTAGCTAGCCTGTATTCTCGTAGTTGCCGGTGCTCATCATTCACAAAGTGTGGCTCCAGACAACATATCTTGAGCCGTAGTGACCATAGTTTCTCCCAGATACCCAAAAAATGGCACGTCAGGAGTAGTTTGTATTCCCAGCTGTGCCCGTTGCTCCATCCCATCACGAAGAATGTGATTCGCCATTGTTAATTACTTGTGCTGTCTGGTCGCCGTGTCTAAGCGCGTGCACTAGTGCATCTCGGTTGCACTTCTCTCCGCCTTGCTCTGCATATGGATCGTCACGTGTCGTCAATCTGTCATGCATGATGCGAACGAATGCGGGCACGTGGTCTCGTAATTGCAGATCAAGACTCGTCTGTAGCCGCCTGCCCCGTCACAAACGCCCTTCCACGCCACGGCCGATTCCGTAGTCTATCCTGGACGTCTCTCCCCTGTTGCCAAACCATGTGGGCTCGCTCGAGTCGTCGAACGCCGCCATGTGTTGCCGTACTAGCAATTCTCGAGTTCGCTCGTCTGCGACTTTGTTGAACTCCTTTGTGGCGTGCTGTTCGCGAATGATGCATTCGCCCATGTAGCCCTGTACTGTCTGCGCGCTAATTCCGATGCCGTCGTTGAGGTCGACATGGGCGAGCGGCAAAGAGGAGCGCGGCGTCTGCAACAACACGTGATCAAACCACTGGGACATGCGCGCGCAATTCTCTCTGTAGTGGGCGCCTGCCGTCGCCGTGTTCGGCCAAGGCAACAAATACATCACCACAACCGTGATGTCCACCAATCCATTTTTGCACCTCGCCGCCAATACTCTGCCTTGCAATGTTGCGGGTCTCTGAAAAAACTTGTCGAACATGATCCTTGTGGAACCAGCGCCCCCATATAAGCCTGCACCGAGCCGATTTGTTGGTATATACACCCTGTCTTGCCCCCATTCTGAATCAATGATCAAGCGCCCACGCGCATCTGGATGGGATCCGTGCGTGTAGCCAAGGGGAGCCTTGGACTGCGTCCCGACCAGGGCGAAGACGTCGAAATTGCGAATCTTGTCCGCGATGTCCACCGCCCTACAAGTAACGCCGACAACGGGTTGAGGACCCCGATGAACAACTGCAGAATCCGCCTGTACCTGCCACCGCGAAGTCGCGCCGCCTGGGCAGCAGCCGCCATGGCCCGTGCCGCTGCGCGGATCCTGGCGGTGTGGGGGGGCTGGGGCCCCCCTCCATCGGCCCTGCTCCTGTGCTCGAGGGGGGCTGAGGAGGAGGAGGAGGAGGAGGAGGAGGAGGAGGAGGAGGAGGAGGACGAGGAGGAGGAGGAGGAGGGGGAGGAGGGGGAGGAGGAGGAGGAGGAGGAGGAGGAGGAGGAGGAGGAGGAGGAGGAGGAGGAGGAGGAGGAGGAGGATGAAAGACGACGCTACGAGCTTCGCTCAAGTTTGCCAAACGCAAGAAGGAGGAGGAGGAGGGAGGAGGGAGGAGGAGGAGGAGGAGGAGGAGGAGGAGGAGGAGGAGGAGGAGGAGGAGGAATAACAGAGGATAGGAGGACGCCAACTACACCTACACCGATCCTGGCCATGGTCATCCGCGGTTTCTGATAACTGGGTGTGTAGCTGATCGATGTAGATTATGCGCCACAAGCCAGCACCCCCCACGGACAGGCCGCTAGGGAAACCACTCTCCGCGCGATCACCCGGCCGACAGCGACGACGAAGGCGGCGGCAGTAATGCGTTGCTATATCTGGCAGGTGGCGCCCTGGTCCGCGCCTCTGCGCACAGAGAGTGGAGCGTGTTTTGCGACGAGTCGCGGCAGCGACGCGCGGAACTTCGCCCTCGCTACCTGGCCAGTGGGCCCAAGCCTCAGCCAGCCTGAAACAGCCACTCTACGCTTCCGACGCCAGAACTGATGACGATTGCACCAGCCAGCGCTCCGTGGCATTACTCGGAAGAGGGCCAGTTGAGATATCGGGGATCTACTGGCCCGGGTCAATCCAAACCCGGGTCAGTCCGGGCCTGCAGGATCCTGCAAGATCCTGTAGGACCCTGCAGGAACCTGCGCCCAAGCCTGGGCCAATGCGCCACTGGCTCTGCAAGATCCTGCAGGATCCGGCGCTCTGACTGACCCCCGTTTGCATCGACCCCCGTCTCATGAGCCCCGCAGGCAGCGGCGGCCCTCCCGGCAAACCTCCGCTCCACACCGCACACCTGGACGCCTCCCGGGGTCCCTCCGGCCCCTGCCTCTCGAGGCGGGCCCCGCCGTGGCGGCGAGGCGCCTCCGTGGGGGGCCAGGGAAGACGAGGCACGCGAGGGAGGAGGAGAGAGGCAGGGAGAGCCGCTGCTGTCTCGACGGGCCCTCCTCCGACCCTGACGCCACCGCCGCACCGGCGGGCGGCCATCCAGCCCACCGCCTCGAGGAACAATCAGCTGCATGGGCATGAGAACTCTTGGAGGTCCGCGCTGGGGTGTTGGATCCGTCAGGGACCTCCCTCCCTGGGGCCCCCGAGCACGCGGGGGGCGGCGCCGCTGGGGGGGGGGGCGATGGGTGCCGCTCCGAGACGTCCGCGCGGAGCTCCACAAGTTTAGGTTCGTGCCCCTCTTCCTGCCGAGAGCGCCGAGGAGGTCTGGCTCAAGAGGGGTGATCTCGGCGGCTGCGGGGGCGCCTCGGGTCGAGCTGGGGGGTCTCAGGTCGGGCTGGGGGCCTCAGGTCTCGCGGAGCCAACCTCGAGCCGACGAGCCCTTCTGGCGGCGTCCGATGGCGGGCAAGACTTGTGCCCATTTTAAATACGATGGCGTCCGATGTCCGATTTTTAATACGGGGTCCCTGGAAGCCCCGACGCTTTCCCCGGGACTGGCTTTTCATCCTGAATGGCTTTTTGACGGTCCCGAGGCCCGGCGAAGGCCTCCCGAGGCCGCAATCGGCCAAACACTTCCCGCCCTGATTCTTTCACGACGCGATCATGTCTGGGGCTAGAACTCTTGCCCGCACCGATCCTGCTTCGACCAACGCTCACTGGTACCACCAACTGCACGCGCACCGGCTCTTTCTGTGGGCCTTGCCTGGCGGCCCTCGGCGCCCGGCGGCCCTCTTCTGGCGACGCAACTTCTCTTGCGACCTGGGCCCCCCCTCTCGGGGACCTCGACCCCTGCCCAGGGGCCGCCCAGGCGCCGTCTTTGGGGACCTCCCAGGTGAGGTCCGAGCAGACGGGGTCGGAGGGTCGCGCCGCATCGCCGATGCATCGGCGACGTGGGCGATGCATCGGCGCCATCGGCGTGGAGAAAATCGGGCTCCCCGGCGAGCTGCATCGCCGATGCATCGGCGATGCGGCGCGACCCTCCGACCCCGTCTGCTCGGACCACCCCGGGGAGACCCGGGGTCTTCTCGTCCCGAGCGGTTGCTTGACGGCCCTGGGCTCCGGGAGACGGCCACGGAGGCCGAGAAACTGGGACGAGAGTGTCGTGAGAGGCTTGGCTTAGGCTGGGCATGTCCCCCTACAGGCAGATTTTGGAGGACAAATGAAGCAGATTCAAAACAAAAACTAAGACATAGCGTAGAAGAATATAGAATCGCCCCCGGATTATTTTTGGACTATTTTTGAGTATTCCTCCTGTGGGGGACATGCCCGGCTTAAGGCTAGGCTCAGGATGCGTTCCAGGGCTTCCAGAGTTATGTAGCAGTGCTCGCTTCTCGGGCTAGTGTGGGACACGGAGAAGGCTTGGAGATCCTGGAAGCCTTAGACATCCTGGCACGTATCAGCACCGCGACCTAGCGCTCCCCTGAAAAAACGCCCCCCGAAAAAGCAGGCCGTCGCGATTTCTGATGCGCCTGCAGGATCCGTGAGGCGACCGCGGCTGGAATAGAGGCCTCCCAAATGGCGTCCGAGTAGATGGGGTCGAAGGATCGAGCCGCATCGCCGATGCATCGGCGATGCTGCTCGATGCGGAGCCTGGCTTTCTCCACGCCGACGTCGCCGATGCATCGCAAACGTCGCCGATGCATCCACGATGCATCGGCCATGTGTCGACGATGTATCAGCGACGCATCGACGATGTGGCGTGACCCTCCGACCCCACTCGGAAGCTGGGCGAAGGCTGGCAAATCCGTGGCTGCTAAAGCGGTCTTCCCGGAAGAGAAGAACAATTTCCCGGAATAAACTCAGCGCGCTAAATAATAAACGGACTGCTTGCTGGAAGAAAACAACAATTTCCTGGAGCTCCGTTTTAGCAACCACGGGTTTGCCAGCCTTCGCCTGGCTTCTGTTCCACCTTCTCGGACCCTATCTGAGCCCTATCTGGGAGGCCTAATGGCCCCCCTCCGGAAAAGACGACCTCGATGCGCAGCAGCCGTGCCGACGAGAGAGAGAGAGAGAGAGCGTGAGAGAGAGAGAGAGAGAGAGAGGCGCCAAGCCTCGAGCGTACCCCCGCCGGGACAGAGACCTCGGCGCGCCGGTTGGCCGCTTCGGCCCCCGCATTGGGGCGGAGGCGGGGCGGCGGGGCGGAGGCGAACATCTCCGACGATGTGGGCGACGAGAAGAAGCGGGTCCTGCGCAAAATGACAAGTAGCGACCCAACGCGGTGGCTTGCGCGGGCCGTCAGCTCCACTGGAAACGAGGGCACCTCCGCACAATCTTGCGCGGGCAGCTTGCGCGCCAATGTCGGCGCAATCGACTCGCCTGTTCTGCTTCGCTCATGTCTTTTTATTTTTTTTGATTCTGGGCGCCCTTCCTCGATTTCGGCCTCGGGTCGTCTTCGGGACCCGGGCCCACCAGAAACGGATCCGGGACGAGTTCGTCAGGCCCAGGGCGGGGATGCGCGAGCGCGCATATTCACCATATTCCCCTGCCAGTGCCCCCCAAATCCCCCCCAAGAGCAACGTCGGCGGTGGCTCTGATGAGCTGCACCTCGACCGCAGCCTGCCCCGCTCCGTGCCAGCTCTGAGCTCGTGGGGAGGGGCCTCTGTCCATGCCTTGCCGCCCTCTGCCGTTGCCCCCTGGGGAGAAGTTCGGGACCTCCTCGGACGCGCGACGCCCTGACTTTTCCATACGGGGCCCCCCGAAATCCCGACCCCCCTTCCCCCGGGTCCGCTTGTCATGCTGAATCGCATGTCTGACGGACCCGGGGCCCGGCCAAGATTCTCTCCACGACGCGAACATTTCACTGAGATCCGACGACTCGGACAAGCTGAAAAATCGTGAACAATTAAAACCAAAGCCCTCTGCACCCCATCTTCCTGCACCATCTCTCAAGCTGGATCGATCCGTGAGGGTACCGGGGCCCGACACCGGACGAAAGCGCTCGGCTCGAAGAAGTGGAGTCGCCAAGAGCAGGGCTCTGGGCCTGCGCCCGGGGCCGCGGAGGTCCAGAACTGGGGCCCCGGGGACCTCACCCTGGGGATGGACTTCTCCGCCGCGCCCCCCCCCCCCCCCCAGAGGCCCGGCGGGGACGGCGTCGCGCCCCCTAGGCCCCAACGGCGCCGACCGCAAACCACACCCCAGCGCAACCACACCCTTGGTATGAGGGCGGAAAATCCCCCCCCATAAGAATCACCCCGACACGCGAAGCCGCTAAGCAAACGCAGCCACACAAGGGATCGAACAGGGCAGGGCTTTTTGGTGAACGCCCAAGGCGCATTTCAGTAAACGCCAATTATCGGGTCTAGGCGGGTTTTCCTCCCTTGATTGTAGTTGCCGACCGGGACCAAGTATCTACTGACCCAGGTCAATCCATACCCGGGTCAGTCAGGCCTTGCAAGATCCTGCAGGATCCTGCACCCCAGCCTGGGTCAATGCGACCCTGATCCCCGTTTGCATTGACCCCCGTCTCAAGGCCCCCGGCCGTTGTAGTCGCCGACTGGGGCCGCGGATCTTTCAGAATCACGGCGGCGAACGTCAGGGAGGCTGGGAGGGCCGCTGTCCGCCTCTCTGCGCGGCGGCCCGCTCGTGCGCCGCGCAATCGGCGCATGCCGCGGGGGCCCCTTTTTCAAAGCCACGCCTGCTGCGGGTACGCCTTGGCCAGCCTCCCCCCCTCTTCCTTCCTCCTTCCCCTCCTCCTCTTCCTCCTCCTCCGCGTCCTCCTCCTCGTCGTCTTCTTTTTTTACGCCTCCTCCTCCTCCTCCTCCTCGTCGCCTTGGCCAGCCTCCCCCCCACCTCCTTCCCAGCTTCCTCCTGCTCCTTCCCATCCTCGTCTTCCTCCTCCTCGTCTTCCTCCTCCTCCTCCTCCTCCTCCTCCGCCTCCTCGTCTTCCTCCTCCTCCGCCTCCTCCTCGTCTTCCTCCTTTTACGCATTTTACGCCGCTTGGAGGAGGGGAGGCCCGCGGCCACCCCGTCATCACCAGAAACAAACGGGCGCAGGGCTTCCAGGTCAGCCAACTGGAGGGCCACCTGGGAGGAGGCAGGGGCGGAGGCAGAGGCGGGTCCTGCGGAGGGTGGTGGTAGTGGAGCGGAGGGGCCACGGTCTTTCGAGCTGGTGCCCGGTGCCCTCCTCCTCCTCCTCCTCCTGCTCCTCCTCCTCCTCCTGCTCCTCCTCCTCCTCCTCCTCCTGCCTCCCCTCCTCCTCCTCTTCCTCCTCCTCCTCCTCTTCCTCCTCCTCCTCCTAGCGAACAGGTTCGGCGGCAACCGGCCGTAAGGCCTTCGCAGTCACATCGGCGAGTGCCGCAAGGTGGCGGCACGAGGGCCGCTCGTGCGGCGGCCCGCTCGTGCGCAGCGCACTCGGTGCAGGCCGCGGGCACCCTCCTTCAGAGCCTCGCCTGCTGCGGGTACGCCTTGATGGCCTGCCTGACGGCGAGGTCGGCCATGATCTCCTCTCGAGGAATCGAGGAGCAGCAAATGACATACACATGAGCTTTCGACGGTCCGCGCGGATTTCCAGGATCGGCGCTGAGGGGCCAGGGAGAGGGGTCCAGCGCCGATCCAAGGAATCGGCGCGAAACTCCGCGAGTTGATGTTTATGATGTGATTTGTTTCTTTCCTCGATCCTCGCTGCCGCCGTAGACGGACGGGATCTTGTAGCATCGGTGGAAGGCCTCCACGACACGGCCCATGCCGCCCTGCGACACGCCGCGGCCGCCCATGATCTGGACACCGTTGTCGGCCACCAGATGGCACATGCGCGTGGTGGAGTACTTTAGCAGGGCGATGCGGCCGCCGATCTCGGCAGACTGGGGACCCAACACGTTCATCTGGTGGGTCACCTCGTACAACATCGCGGTGCACATCTCGATGCCGGAGAACATCTGCGCGAGCTTCTCGCGGATGACGGGCTGCTCTGCCAACGCCTTGCCGAATACTTTTCGCTGCATGGACCACTTGAAGGTCTCTTCGGTGCACATCCGAGCACGCAGTATGCAACTGACACAAATCATCCAGCGTTCATGGTTGAAGTTCGACATGATGATCTGGAATCCCTTGTTCTCGTTGCCGAACAGATTTCTTTTCGGCACAACAGTGCCCTCGAAGGTGACGAAGGCAGTGCCTGCAGCGCTGGAGTACTTAGATTTGATGACCTTCGTCTGCACCGTCTCATCGCGTTTGATCATCAGCATGGAGATGCCACCAGCACCAGCGCCACCAGTGCGTACCGCTGTCACGAAATAATCAGCGTACATGCCACCCGTGATCCACTTCTTGGTGCCGTTCACGATATAATTCTGACCTGAGGCGTCCAAGTGTGCGGTCGTGCGGAGCGCAGCCACGTCGCTGCCAGCGAAGGCCTCGCTGATAGCCAAGCAAACTATCTGCTCTCCCCGAAAGACGGGCGGGATGACCTCGTCCTTCATCCACGCAGGGCCATACTTGATGACCACTGGCACGCCGATCGTGTTGGCCGCGTCCATGCCGTCCTCCCAGCCTGGGCACATCAGGCGGACGCGCTCCTCCTGGACCACCAGCTCGTGGAAATAATCGAACTCCTCCGCCGTGACCACTCCACCCATGAGGCCATGCTTCGCGTACTTGAGATGCTCGCCGGGCCCCTGGCCCATGGCGTGGATGCCCATCTCGCCCGCCTTCAATCGGAGGTTCGCGTCAGGCGCCGAACCATCAGCCTCGCATGCCATGGCGTTCTCATACATGTTCTCGGTCCACCACTCGCGAAGAGATTTCCGAAGGGCGATGTGGGACTCTTTGAAGTATGGGGAGTTCATTCCTTGCAAGTGCGAGGGCTCAGCGTATGGCACGGCGCTGAATCTTTTCTTCTCTTCGGTCGCCGACGCCAGCCCATGCTTGAAGCCAACCACGTGGCCCTTCACGAGGCGCGTATACTTGGCCAACACCTCGTGCCGGTGCAGCGCGAAGAAATCCTCTGTCGCGTCCTGGCCGGCATAGTCCAGCAACGTCTGCCTGCCACCAGGGTGCATCTTCGCAAATTTGGTGACATCGTAAATCGTGCCGTCGACGATTACCCAAGCGTCCTCTGGGGTGTTGTGCTTCTGCACCTCCTCCAAAGTGAACTCGGCAACCATGATGCCTGGAAGCCAGAATCCCAAACAGACCTTGCTGCACAGCGGACACCAAAATGGCTGCGGCACGAAAGCAGCGATGATGATGGTGACGGTACAGCGCCCGAATATCGAAATTGATACAGCTGTGTGGGATGTGCCGGGACCCCTCTGGTATGAGGGACAACGGTCCTGCGAGAAGCACGTCGAGGGGGTATGGTCTTTCCCCTCGACAAGCCTCCCATCCCGAACCACTCGAAGGGTCTCGTGACGGCCACAGGGCCTCTATCGAGAAGGCCCGCCCCCAGGAGGAGGAGGAGGCGGAGGAGGAGGAGGAGGAGGAGGGGGGGGGGGGGAGGGGGAGGGGGAGGAGGAGGAGGAGGAGGAGGAGGAGGAGGAGGAGGAGGAGGAGGAGGAGGAGGAGGAGGAGGAGGAGAGGAGGAGAGGAGGGAGGGGAGGAGGAGGAGGAGGGGGGGGGAGAGGAGGAGGAGGAGGAGGAGGAGGAGGAGGAGGAGGAGAAGGAGGAGGAGGAGGAGGAGGGGGAGGCCCTCCGCGCGCGCCGCCTGAAGAAGACGCCGCCGACGCCCCCCCTGGCAAGATCCCGACGCGCCTTTCGGAGCCGCCGACGCCCGAGAGCGCCTGCGAGGGCCAAGGGGGCGCCGACGGAGGGCCACCGGCGCAGGGGGGAAGCCTCGGCCTGGGCTCGGCGAGGCGTCGCCGGGGGATCTGCGGCAGGCCCTCGACCGCGAGTCCACACGCTCCTGGGCGGAGTGGGGCAGCAGGCCCCTTCTCGGCCCTCAGCGGCGACGAATGCGCGACCGGGGGTCGATGCACCCCTGCCGAGCCTGCCTCGGGGGCGCACAGGCATGGATCGGGGGAGGTGCCCTCCCCAACATGCGGCTGGTGCCGCCTCGTTCGGCGGCGGATAACCCGCCATTTCAAATGGAAACGGGACCCGTCGCTAATCCACGCCACCTTGATCCATGTTTGCGATCGCCTGACTGTCGCCCCCCTCACCCTGCCCCTTGATTTTGGGGTCCTAACTCGGCTCCCCGGCGCGGCCCCTCGGGACGATCCCAAGGCCCCCCCCAGAAGAGCCTCGGCCAGGCGCCGCTGCTGGGACGCCCCCCCCCCCGAAGCTGGACGACCGCGCCAGGAACCGACGACACGTCAGAAAGCCCCCTCGAACCCCGATGCCGAGAGAGTCGTCCGCCCGGAGCCTACCCCCCGAGCCTGTCCCTCCCCCGAGCCTATCCCCCCTTGACGCTGCCCCCGAAGAGCGGCGACGACAGAGTCCAGCCGGCCCGCCCCGCGCGCGCCTCCGCGGCCTCTGCGCGCCGCCGCAGCTCCTCCTGCGGCACGTCGCCGTCGTCGTCGGCGCTGCCGCCGCCGCTGCCCCTCCTCGCCCCCCCCGCCCCCCTCCCCTGCTGCCCCTCCTCCCCGTTTTTCCTCGCTCCTCGCTCCTCTTGCCCTGCCGCTCCCCGCCGCCACCCCCCCTTCCCCGCAGCCTGGAGTCGCCGCCCCGTCACCCCCCCCAAGTGTTCCGGGGGCTGCTGGCCGCTGACTGGCGCGGGGCCGGCAGCAGCAGCAGCAGCAGTCGTCGTCGTCGTCGTCGCCGCCGCCGCCGCCGTCGACGTCGTCGTCGTCGTCGTCGTCGTCGTCGTCGTCGTCGTCGCCGCAGCACCCGCCGCCGCCGCCGCCGCCGCCCCCGCCGTCTGAGTCAGAAGCAATCAGTGGGGACCGCTCAGGTGTGTTGCGAGGGCATTTTTGGGGCTTGAAGACTTCTCTCGCATGGGGATCATTGGTTGCCTTTTTTGGGACCGTCGTGACGCCCTACATCGGGTGCTGTCTTGAGGCTTTCTTGTGCCCTTTGGCGTGCCCTTTGGCGTGGGCTGAACTACACATCCTATTGCCTGTCTTGGGGCCCTCTCGGCCAGAATTTGGCCTTCATCGGGCGCTCTGGGGCCGTCTGGCGGCCCTCTGAAGCGCTCGCGAAACCACCTCAAGCCAAAAGGCTGATCAAGTAAACCTGGACTCGTCCGCTCACCTTGAAAACGCACAGCCCAGAAATGGAAAAATGGAAAAGTGGAAAAACCAACCACAATATTGGAAACATGGGAAAACACAGGAAAGTGGAAAAGCGGAGACATGGGAAAGTGGAAGCATCAATCGGAAAAGTGGGAAAGTGGAAAAGTCAGGAGGTAATTGGAAAAGTGGAAAAGTGGAATCGGTAAGTGGAAACATGGAAAAGTGGAAAAGCGGAGAAGTAACCACTTTTCCGCTTTTCCACTTTTCCACTTTTCCCTTTTCTCACTGCTGCTTTTCAAATTCTCCATTTTCGCACTGACGCCACGTATTCCACTAATTAATCAACTTTTCCACTTTTCCAATTGCTGCTTTTCAACGTCTCCATTTTCACACTGACGCTGCTAATTCCAAACTATTAATTTCTATCTGCCCAAGCCTCCACGTCGGGAGTGTGCGGCATCAGGCTAATCCGACGACGCCTCCAAATAAAGCAACCTCCTCTCTCCCATACTCTCAACCTCGCTCCCTTTTCCTTCCCCTCCTTCCCTCCTCCTCTCGTCCCCCTCCTCAGTGTCCTAGCTTCCGAATTGGCTTGCCTCCCCAACATTGACTTGTCTACTGCGCCAGCCCGCTTTTTCCGAACCGGTGCCGTGCCATGCCGTGCGTTTCCCTTTCAATGGTGCAGCGCCGTGCCGTGTCGGTCCGGACCCCTCTTGGGCCGCGCAGCCCCGGGGGGGGGCATGTTATTTCACAGCCCTTCAGAAAAAAACATCTCCAAGGGGCGTGGTCTCATTCCACAGCCCGCCTTTTCCGAAGAGGTGCCGTGCCATGTCGTGCGCTTCCCTGTCAGTGGTGCCGTGCCGTGCCGTGTCGGTCCGGACCCCTCTTGGGCCGCGCAACCCCGTGGGGGCATGTTATTTCACAGCCCCTCAGAGATAACATCTCCAAGGGGCGTGGTCTCATTCCACAGCCCGCGTTTTCCGAACCGGTGCCGTGCCATGTCGTGCGCTTCCCTGTCAGTGGTGCCGTGCCGTGCCGTGTCGGTCCGGACCCCTCTTGGGCCGCGCAGCCCTGGGGGGGCATGTTATTTCACAGCCCCTCAGAGATAACATCTCCAAGGGGCGTGGTCTCATTCCAGAGCGGAAGCGAGGGCCTGCTCTCGGCGCGATAGTTTTCATAGAAGCAACATTCGCATAAACTTTCGGGGGTCCGCGCAGATTTCCTGGATCTGCGCCGGATCCCCCCCGGTGGCGCCACAGGCGCCGCCCCTGGCGGGGGTTCCAACGCCGATCTAAGAAACCCGCGCGGACCTCCGAAATGTTATGTTTATGGCGTTGTATCTTCTTCCATTTCACCCCGGATCCGTTCTTCATGGTCCTGGGGCCCGAAAGCGCTAAGCAAGAGGAGGAGCGGGAGCAGGAGCAGGAGCAGGGTGTGTGTGTGTGTGGGGGGCGGGGGGTAAGGAGGAGGAGGAGGAGGTGGAGGAGTATCTAGGATTAAGAGAGTAAGAGGGATAGGAGAAGGACGAGGAGGAGGAGGAGGAGGAGGAGGAGGAGGAGGAGGAGGAATAGGGAAAGGCACAGGGAGGAGCAGGCATGTCGATGCTATTTCTACGCCCCTTTGAAATGACATGCCCCGCCAGGGCACTGGGATGTGGATGTTCTTCGTAGGCCTCGAGAATGACACACCTTGCTGGGACACAGGCGTGTAGAGGTTAGCGCGCCATGCATCCATCCATTCATCTGCCTCTTGTCCTTTGTCCTTCGTCCGTCCTCCTTCCTCGCGGTCGGCCGTCGACCCGAACGGTCGGCGACCCGAGAAGCCGGCGGCCGGCCGCCGCCGCCGCCGCGGCCGCCGTCCCCGCAGACGCCGCCGCCGTCGTCATCGCCGTCGTCGTCGTGCGCAAGATCTAAGTTTTCGGGGGGCCCTGAGCTTCTTGGGTGTTTTTTCGCCTCTTCCAGGTCTCCAGGAGAAATTGCGGTGTCCGCGGTTTGTTTCCCTTCGACGTTCTTGCCCAGACGCGGCCCTGGGGGGACTCCAGAGCTGATGTTTTACTGTCTGGGTGAAGGTTTTCACTTATTTGGGCGTAGGAGGGCGAGGAAGGAAGAAGAGGGGGAGAAGGAGGAGAAGGAGGAGAGCAGTAGGAAGAGGCGGAGAAGGAGATGGCAGGAGGATGAGCTGGAGGCGGAGGCGGGGGAGGACGGAGGAGGAGGGACGATGATTACTCTCGTTTCCCCTTTTCCGCTTCTCCGCTCTTCTCTGTTGTCTTCTGCTTGCCCCCTTTTTCCATGTTCCTATTTTTCGTTTCAATTGTTTTTTTGTTGTTCCATTTTCCGCTTTTCCATTTCTTTCAAATGTTTCCTTTACTTTTCCATCTTAACTTTCCCACTTATTCGTTAACTTCTGCGTTTTATCAACTTTTCCAATTTTCCACTTGTCCACTTTTCCGTGTTTTTTTAGGTTGCTTTCCGTTTTTCCACTTTTCCACTTGTCCGTTTCCTTCTGTTGTTTTCCGCTTTTCCGCTTATCCACTTTTCCGGTGCCTTCTGTTGTGCTCCACTTTTCCACTTTTCCATTTCTGGGTCAGTGGTCTTCGCGCCAACCGAACGAGTCCAGATTCTTTCCCACAGCCCAAAGGCCTGCACAGTGAACGCGCACGCAATTAATGGCAGGCAGTGATCGGTTGATGGTTGGGGCTGTCAGCGGCCTTTCTTTGTGCCTCTGGTAGTCTCTGGGGACATCTCGTGAATATCTTTGCGCACGTTTCGACCTTTTGCCATTTGTCCATAATTGATAATTGTTTATGCGCAAGAGATGCAGAGGGACCCTCGTTGCGTGCGCCTGACTGCCCATCTCCAGAGGATGCCGCAGCGGAACCACCTCCGCCACCGCCAGGGAGAGGGCTTGCCAGTTCCCCTCGCCGTCTTGGGCGGCAGGGCGCACGCAGAGCAGCGCAGCGCCACATCAGGAGGAGGAGGAGGAGGGGGAGGAGGAGGAAGAGAAGGAGTAGGAGTAGGAGGAGTAGGAGGAGGAGGTGGAGGTGGAAGATGAGGAGGAGGTGGAGGTCAGGTCAGGTAGCTCCTGGAAGTCTGGCCGTCACGCCAGCCGTGCCACGAGGAGACTTCTGAGCGTCATCTTCGCGACATGCATCTTCGATATGGGAACCGCTGCCAAGCCCGAATGGCCCTTCGAACGGTGCTAGAGGAGGAGGAAGGGGAGGAGGCGTTATCGTCGCTGCCGTCGTCGTCTTCGTTGTCGTCGTCGTCGTCGTCGTCGTCGTCGTCGTCGACGTCGCCGCCTGTGGCGGTGGCACGTCCCGCCGCGCCTCGGCGGCGAGGTGCGCTTCGTCGCGCCGCTGCAGCAGCTCCCGCTGCTGCGCGAGCTCGGCCTCGCATGGCGCTCGCTGGCGGACGCTCGCCGCTTTGGCCGCCGCCGCTCGCCATCCTCGTCGTCTTGTGCGCTCGTCGCAACCGCCGCCGCTGGTCCTCGCCGCCGCCGCCGCCGTCATTCGTCGTCGTCGCCGTCGTCGTCGTCGCCGTCGTCATCGTCGTTATTGTGGTCGTGGTAGTCGTCATCATCGTCGAAAGCGCTCGCTGCTGCCGGCGTCGTCGCCACTGCTCGTCGTCGGAGTCGGATCCGTGGGAGGGCTCCAGCTGGGTAGTGGCTGCAAGACCACTCTTCTGCTGCTCAATGCAGTCACGCAGACCTGCAGGCACAATCGTCTCGAATCCCGAAACCTGCGGCAGCCGCCCAAGCGGCAACGGCCGCGTGCCCGACACGGCCTCGCGGCCCCTACACGCCGTTCTGCTCCAGTGCCGCCATTACTCCCTCCGGGTCGTCCTGGTCTGCCACCAGCTCTGCCGCCCGCTCTGTGGCCACCTCCACGGCGGCGGAGGATCCCGCGGAGTCCTCCGAGCCCTGGTCCGCGACGGCTGAATTAGGGTCTGCTGCCCGCTCTGTGGCCACCTCCGCGACGGCGGAGGATCCCGCGGAGCGCCCGCCGAGGAGCTGCTGCTGCTCGGTCTCCAGGGCAGCCTCCTTAGGGTAGTGGTCGTACGGTCCGCACATCGGGCAGTTCGCGCACCCCTCGTACGTGCACTTGACGTGCCAGAACTCGTGGCTGACAAAGCACCACTGCGGGCAGTTCGGGTCCTCCGAGCCCTGGTCCGCGACGGCCGAATTAGACTCTGTCGCCCGCTCTGTGGCCACCTCCACGACGGAGGAGGATCCCGCGGAACCCTCCGAGCCCTGGTCCGCGACGGCCGAATTAGACTCTGTCGCCCGCTCTGTGGCCACCTCCGCGACGGCGGAGGATCCCGCGGAGCGCCCGCCGAGGAGCTGCTGCTGCTCGGTCTCCAGGGCAGCCTCCTTAGGGTAGTGGTCGTACGGGCCGCACATCGGGCAGTTCGCGCACCCCTCGTACGTGCACTTGACGTGCCAGAACTCGTGGCTGACGAAGCACCACTGCGGGCAGTTCGGGTCCTCCGAGCCCTGGTCCGCGACAGCTACATTGGACTCTGCTGCCCGCTCTGTGGCCACCTCCACGACGGCGGAGGATCCCGCGGAGCCCTCCGAGCCCCGGTCCGCGACGGCCGAATTAGACTCTGTCGCCCGCTCTGTGGCCACCTCCGCGACGGCGGAGGATCCCGCGGATCCCTCCGAACCCTGGTCCGCGACGGCTGAATTAGAGTCTGCTGCCCGCTCTGTGGCCACCTCCGCGACGGCGGAGGATCCCGCGGAGCGCCCGCCGAGGAGCTGCTGCTGCTCGGTCTCCAGGGCAGCCTCCTTAGGGTAGTGGTCGTACGGTCCGCACATCGGGCAGTTCGCGCACCCCTCGTACGTGCACTGACGTGCGGGCACGTGGCGCGAGAATTAGACTCTGTCGGCTCTGGACGATGGAGGAGGATCCCGCGGAGCCCTCCGAGCCCCGGTCCGCGACGGCTGAATTAGACTCTGTCGCCCGCTCTGTGGCCACCTCCGCAACGGCGGAGGATCCCGCGGAGCGCCCGCCGAGGAGCTGCTGCTGCTCGGTCTCCAGGGCAGCCTCCTTAGGGTAGTGGTCGTACGGGCCGCACATCGGGCAATTCGCGCACCCCTCGTACGTGCACTTGACGTGCCAGAACTCGTGGCTGACGAAGCACCACTGCGGGCAGTTCGGGTCCTCCGAGCCCTGGTCCGCGACAGCCACATTGGACTCTGCTGCCCGCTCTGTGGCCACCTCCACGACGGCGGAGGATCCCGCGGAGCCCTCCGAGCCCCGGTCCGCGACGGCCGAATTAGACTCTGTCGCCCGCTCTGTGGCCACCTCCACGACGGAGGAGGATCCCGCGGAGCGCCCGCCGAGGAGCTGCTGCTGCTGCTCGGTCTCCAGGGCAGCCTCCTTAGGGTAGTGGTCGTACGGGCCGCACATCGGGCAATTCGCGCACCCCTCGTACGTGCACTTGACGTGCCAGAACTCGTGGCTGACGAAGCACCACTGCGGGCAGTTCGGGTCCTCCGAGCCCTGGTCCGCGACAGCCACATTGGACTCTGCTGCCCGCTCTGTGGCCACCTCCACGACGGCGGAGGATCCCGCGGAGCCCTCCGAGCCCCGGTCCGCGACGGCCGAATTAGACTCTGTCGCCCGCTCTGTGGCCACCTCCGCGACGGCGGAGGATCCCGCGGAGCGCCCGCCGAGGAGCTGCTGCTGCTCGGTCTCCAGGGCAGCCTCCCTGCGGTCGTGGTCGTACGGGCCGCACATCGCGCAGTTCGCGCAGTGCGAGTACGTGCACTTGACGTGCCAGTACCTGCGGCTGAGGAAGCACCACTGCGGGCAGTTCGGGTCCTCCGAGCCCTGGTCCGCGACAGCCACATTGGACTCTGCTGCCCGCTCTGTGGCCACCTCCACGACGGCGGAGGATCCCGCGGAGCCCTCCGAGCCCCGATCCGCGACGGCCGAATTAGACTCTGTCGCCCTCTCTGTGGCCACCTCCGCGACGGCGGAGGATCCCGCGGAGCGCCCGCCGAGGAGCTGCTGCTGCTCGGTCTCCAGGGCAGCCTCCCTGCGGCCGTGGTCGCACTGGCCGCAGTTCGCGCAGTGCGAGTACGTGCACTTGACGTGCCAGTACTTGTGGCTGACCATGCACCACTGCGGGCAATTCGGGTCCTCGACGCCCTGGCCTGCGACGCCGGTGTGAGACTCTGACTCTGCCGCCCGCTCCGTGGCCACCTCTGCGGCGGCGCGCGCCTCTCAGGAGGAAAAGAAACACACAGACACAATTAATCCTCGATTCCCCAGAAAATATGGGAACATGTGGGAAGTGGGGGGGAACGCAGAAACCCAGAAAATAAGGGAAAATATATGGAATCTTTTTATTTGTGTGTATTTATTTGTGTGGTGCCCCTACAGCCTCCGCGGCGCGGCTGACGAGGAACTGCCGCGGCTCGGGGTCCACCTCGAGGGCGGTCAGCAGGGACTGGGCGAGGGGCAGCCACAACAGTGCGACGGCGGCACCGCGGAAGGGCGCCATCTGGAATAGTCGAATGCCCACAACAGATATACGGTGCTCAGGTGATGGACTGCTTGGAACCAACTTGCTACGGACAACGGAACACAGTGAGGACGAAGAGGATGATTCTGGACGCCCGAAGTGGGTACGGCACACATGGGTACGATGCCCAACAACACATTGTATCCCAGACTGGGGCAGCCGGCCTTCTGTCTCAAATGGACAACGTCCATGGGGACACCGACAAAGATTCCTGTTCAAAATGGGCAATCACAACTGTTGGTCGTCGTACTCATTGGTTCCGCACCCATGTCGGTCCCCCGAATGATGAGGGATGAATGAAGAACTTAAGAAAGAGTACGAGGAGAAACGAACGATTAGTAAACCGTGCGGCCCCTTGGGTGCGTCTTGGGCGTATCTGGGGGTCCTCTTGGAGGCCTCTGAGGGCCTGTGTGCGGCATGCTGGCTGTCCTGTGTGCGCGCTTGGGGTGGGGGGCTCCGAATGGCAATTCGAATTCCCCCTCTTGGGCTACTCTTGGGCCCCTCTTTGTGCTCTCTTGCGGGCCTGGACGTGTTTGAATTTCAAACAGGTAGCATGCAATCATCTATCAACAACGTTTTTGTGGGTTTTCGTCGATGGGGGTGTGCTGGCTTCTTCGGCTGGCCCACAAGTCGGGTCCCTGGGGCTATCTCAGGTCATGCCGGGAATTCTGGCGTCCGAGCCGCGCTCCAGACGCCTCTTGCAGAGGTAGCGCGGCGGCGGAGAGCGTCCAGGAGCTCCAGGAATCCAGGGCCCGGGCCCCCCACAGAGCATCCAGACTACCCAATACAGAGGGAGGAGGAGGAGGAGGAGGAGGAGGAGGAGGAGGAGGAGGAGGAGAGGAGGAGGAGGAGGAGGAGGAGGAGGAGAGGAGGGAGGAGGAGGAGGAGGAGGAGGAGGAGGAGGAGGAGGAGGAGGAGGAGGAGGAGGAGGAGGAGGAGGAGGAGGAGGAGGAGGAGGAAGAGGGGAAGGAGAAGGAGGGCTTGAGCGGGCCCGAGGGCACTCCACCTCGTGCGTCGCGGCAGGGTGCCACCGTGCCGAGAGGCACGACGCTCCCTCCTTGAAGCCTCTCTGATCGGGCCAGGCCGTCCAATGCGACAGCGCAGCCGGAAGTCGCCTCAAGCGAAAGCAGAAACCGGCACCGACCGAGATCGACGGGCCAAGCGCAGCCTACGAACCTCCTCCTCCTCCTCCTCCTCCTCCTGCTGCTTCTGGCTGCGGACGCGAGTGCGTGTCGCAGCGGCGGTCTCGGCGACATGCTATGCCCTGCAAGCGGATAGCATGTCGCTCCGCTCCGCGGGGCGGGAGGCTCGGGAAAGCTCGGGACGTTGACGCTTGGGAACCAGGACATGGTCAGCGTGCCGCCCCGAAGCGTGGTGGGCCAGAATTGGCGGCGCGACATGCTAAGCCAACGCTCACGACCGTAAATTGTCGCTCTCTAGCGCTCTACGCCCAAACCGCGATACCCCAGGAGAACAGCAACGGGGGCAGGGGACCAGCGGAGGCCCCGCCAGGACCCCCAAGGCGACGCCCAACGCAAAACGGTGCAGACACCGCTTCCTCCTCTTCCACCTCCTCCTCCTCCTCCTCCTCCTCCTGTTCCTTCCACCGCCTCCCACTCCCCCTCCCCCTCCCCCTCCTCCTCCTCCTCCTTCTCCTCCTCCTCCAGGTTCTCCTCCTCCTCCAGGGCCTCCTCTGGGGCCTCTGGAGCCTCGGACAAGTCTATCCCTCACGCGGGTGAAAGATAGCCTGCAGAATTGTGGAAAACGGGGCTCAATGGACAGGAAAGGGGGTACCCACCACCTTCTTGCTGGTAGGGTCCTTCCCCTTCTCAAGCTCCTTCAGAGCTCTCCTGCCCCATTCGCCTGGCCCTCTGGGAGGGCACTCCTTGGCCAAGCCTTTCACCTGACCAGTGCCATAGCTCCCACATCTTGCACAGAAAAACGTAGTCCCACACACCCACATTCGATGGGAGGGGTGGGCCCTGGCAACAATCCTTGGGGTACCTGGGCAGCGCTGACTGGTCACGCGTTCTCTTCGGAGCGAGCTCTGACCACACAACCGACAGCCCCATCTACCCCTTGCTTATGAAGGAGGTGCCCATTATCCCCCTTTACAAGTTTAAGAGTACACAGTAATTCACCCGCTACCTTTTGCTTTTCAGGCCTCTTCTGGACCTTTGGCATATCATCTACATCTGGAAAACCTTGCCTACTGAGATTATACAAAACACCTGACAGGAGTCTAACAAACTTAATCCCGAACTGCTCAGCGGCTCTGAGACGTTCAAGGATCTGGGGTTGGGACGGGTGACCCATAGCACCTAGCTTAGCATACCTATCGGCCTCAGAATTCCCAGCATGCCAGTGTGGGGGAAAACCGTTCCTGCTCAGCCACGCCTTGGATTTATGGGACGGCATCCAGACCAGCTCAAAACTTTCTCTCCCCACGTCTTCGATTTTCCAGAAAATCAACCTCCAAATCTCAAAATACGGTTGGGACGGAACACACATTATTTCAGCTCCTTTGTCCGCGGACAGCAGCAAGTTCTTATGATCGGTGATGATGACCGCCTTCGGCCCCATCAAGCACAGGGCCATATAAAAGGCGAAATGTTCAGCGAGCCCTGCACTCTGCACCACGCCAGGCGTGGGGCCATAACACACAAGTCCTGCTTCGCGGGATCCTGGAACCAAGGTACAACACGACCATCCCGAACGGGTTTGCCACTCCACTTCAGGATTCAACCCCGATCCGTCGATGAAAATCTCCAACCCCAAGTGGCCCCTGGGCCCCAGTCTTTTCTGAAAATTCTCTTCAGCCTCGGATCCCACGAGCGGTGGAGGGTATTCGTCACGTCCCGAGCCTGTAACACCATACTCGACAAGCGGACAATCTCCTGCTTCCCGACTGATATCCACAAGCTCGGCCATATCAAAGTCACGCCGCCACGCAGCCTGACCATCACATTCATATATACGGTGCCGAATGGTGCCTGCCTGAGCTCCACAGCTTCGACACAGGTTGGATATGGAGTATCTTTCACAATACAGCTTGCTCTGGGTCCAAAGGCCTCCAGCAAGATGGGTGACAACTAAATCTGCCTGGATATGTTCACCCCGTCCCCTCATACGCTGCAGCTCCTGCGTAATGGGATCCAAATACGGCATGCAGTCCCACCCGAAGTGCCTCTGCGCTTGGATCTCCTGGGCCCTGCGGAGGCTACGATGGATGAGGCTCTTGAGGGTCTGGAGGCCTATATCGAAGAGGTCCACCACGAGTCCCTGGGCATCTTTCCACGTCGCATAGTCTACCGCCACCCAACCCATGCGCACGAGGGTCTGGATGACAGCGCCAGCTGGACCTATCACCGAGCTCCACCCAGCCTTGGGCGAGGCCGCGGCCGCGTCAAAGATGGTGGAAAGCAATTTCCGAGGGAGCCACTCTTGTCGCAGTGCGGTATACCATGTCAACAGCGGTAACGTATTGACGACGAACGACGGGTCGAGGTCATACGGATCCGTTAATAAATACTGCACTGCACGCGAGCGCCCTTTAGCCTTCCCAAACAACACAAAAGATGCAACATAACGTAAACTGGCCAAGTCCGTCGTCGACATCCCCTGGGCCCTTATACCATGCGTTGCTGCCGCCATCCCTCCTGCCCGAAATACACGTTTCAGTCCCTTTCGGTGATGCTTAATCGAATGAAACCGACCAGCTCGCCTCCGAACAGACCAAATCCTCTGCCTGAGTGTCTTCTTCCCCTTCCTGAACTGCATCCCGAAATCGTGCCCGAGATTTTTCACAGATGAATACGCTTTAAAGCAGTACCTAGACAGGGCCTTCTGCAACTTCTGGGCAAGCTGGTCACTCGAGGCCACAATCTGGCCCTTCTTCCTGGGGATGACCAAACCTAACAGCTCGAGGCGACGACGCAGGTCAGGCACGGCTGTGGCGATTTTCAGCTCCACGTTCCGCATGGAGCCTATCGCTTCGACGGTGATGTCATCCACCATCACATATAGAGTGAGCGAACTCCAACGTTCCTGCATATACTGCAAAGCATCGTGGAACATGACCCTCAGGAGCGTCGTGGCAAAAGAGCATCCTGCTATGATGGATCTCGTGATCTGGATAGTGTCGGACACAATCTCACGCACTTTGACACGACGCTTACCACCATACACCATGAGCAACAGCCTGATACGACGCAAACTAAAGTTATGCTGCACACACGCGTGCCACAATACATCGTGCGGGATCTTCTCATAGCATTTCTCCATATCTATAAGAGCCGACGCTGACGACGCTTGTATTGCTTTGGCTGACTCGACCGACGCTGCTTGCTGCCATATCGCTCTCCCACAACTCTTCCCTTTCGCCCCATCGATGCATTTCAGCTCGTGTGCTCGCTCCCACTGTGCTGCTTCATACCTACGGATACGGCTTAATACTCTGATCGCTGTCGCCAGGATGCCAATGGGTCTGTAGCCACCATCTGGCTTCTGCAAGAAGGCAACCCGCGACGTGTCGCACTGCGCTGGGATCAGCAAGTGCGTCTCCACGCACGAAAGAAACTTGGCATACACCTCGAGCGCCTGATCGCTAAGCTTCCTCAGCGCAGCAAGGCTCCACCCATCAACTCCTACAGCTGTGTTCTTTTTGAACCGTTTGAGGGCTCCCTTGATCTGCCCCAGAGTCGGGACTGGCGGGACATCTCCAAGGGGTAGTCCAAGGTGTTCTGCCGTGAGTCGGCTGGGCTCTCCTTCGTGCCATATGCTCCTCCACTCCTCCAGAAGGGACTCGACGGTGTCGACCTGGCCTGCGGGACCTCCAGAAACTCCAGTGGGATCGGGAGCCCACCCAACGGGTTCTTTGGTGTACTTAAACACAGCCACGCCACCAACCGCCAGAGAACTATTCACCCAGTCCCTCCAAACCTTCGTCTTGGCTTGCCTGAAGCACGACTCAACCACTTCGGCGAATTCTCGAACGGACTCAGCATACCCATCCAAATCATCAAGAGAAATGCCAGCCTGAAAACGTAACCTATCTTGAAACTCTCGCCATCCAGGAACAGCTGCTAGGTCGGATGTCGGCTTACGGAGCTTGCCTACGAGATCCTTGGCCCCTGGCGAGTGCCAGCTGTGTTCACGCCTCCGAAGGTGTCTGAGCTCCTCAAGACGGACCTGGAACTTCCTGAGCGCCCTGGAGGCCTTGGTGCACTTGGGATAGGGGCCCTTGACATTCTCCAAAACAGGCCTAGATACCAGATGATACCCAGCTCCTCTGCCGAAATACTGCGACCTATCAGCTAGAGGAATACCTAAGATGTCGGCGAGCTCTCCTTCCATCATCGCACACATGTCCGGGTGCAATAGGTTGAACTCGGTCTGGGTTGGCCTCTCGTCGAAGCCGTGAAACCTATCTAGCAGATCGCTCCAATTCCTCTGAGGCGCAAGTCCTATTGGCCCTTCGAGGGGAAAGGGCCGAGGCAACTTTAAAACCTGCTTTGTCCGCCGATGGGTGTCCGTGGAGAGAGTTAACATTACTGGATAATGCGTTTTATTCCCTGGCTCCTCCACCCTGCGACAGGACTTGGTCGAGCCCACGAGGTCGTGCGAGACAATGAAAAAATCGAGTTCTCTCCACCGACCTACCCTGCGCGTGGGCTGGTTGCCGTACACGACGACACCCCTAAGCTTGTGAATGATTGGCAACGCCTGCACTTCTGACGGCAACGAGTTGAAGTCCGCGGCCCAGATGAAGGGCTTCTGAGCAGCGTAGAGAAATTCGCCCATCTGATTTATCAGCTGACGACCCCGTTCTCCCTGGACTCCTTCCCCATCAGGCAGATACATACTAGCAGCATATAGTCCCCCTCGTACTCCTCCATTAACCCAGACAATGGAACTCCGAGGATTCATAAGGTGCTTGTGGGGCCCCACGACGGGGCCCATGCCGATGTGGTGCTTCGCAGCGATGCCGACCCCCGACGACACCCCCTTCCCACCAATCTCCCCTGTACGCACAGCTGGTGTCAGTCGCAACTTCCAGCCATCCGAACGCACACTGCTTTCACTCTGGGGTACCCGCTCACGCAATACTTTGCACTCCTGGAAGCACATCACATGAGCACTCGCCAGAGCTGGATCAGTCAGGGCATGCTGGGTTCCTGACCAACCCGACGTGTTGACTGTCACAAAAGTCCATGTAGAGGCCGAACTTGATGCAGAACCTGAGTCTGACTCGTCAGACGAGCCTGCCCTTGGTGCCCAAGGCGTGCTAAAGACTCGCCTGGCCCTCGGCCTCCTTCGTCTTGCCGAGACCCTTTGCCAGGAGCACCTGGGCCTTCTCACGGAGCTCCTTACTGTTGCGTCCGAGAGGCGAGCCCTTGCCCTGCCCAGGTCCTTTGGCTGCATCATGCCCTGGAGGGGCCTGGGACGCCGCCGCCGCCGCACCGCCGTCTGCCGCCGATGCCACGCCCGCCGATGCCCCATCGCCTCCCCAGCCGCCTCTCCATCAGCGGCACGTCGTCGCTTGCCCGCAAGGCGGGCACGTAGCTCCTCCTGCTCCTTCTGGGCGGCCTCGGCCTTGGCCTTGAGCTCGCCGAACAGGTTGGTGGCCAACTCCCTGAACTGAGTCTTGAGTCGAGCCTCCCGATCTTTAGCTTCTTTGACGTCGGACTCCTGCAGATCGATATATTCACCCAAACCGAATAAATCATCACCACATGATAAGTCCCAGTCGGTGTCCTTGCCACTGAGAATGTCGCCCAAGGCAACCACTTTCTTGGCTGATGCGGCACTCTCAGGCTGAGCTGAGGAGATGGTGCAGTGGAGCTCGGTGATCGCCTGCTTGTAGATCTCCTCCTGCGCCGACAGCTCTGCCAAGGTGGTGGACACAACCTCCTGCTGCTTCTGCACTTGCTCATGCATCTCTGCCAGCCTCGTGGTCTGGCCCCGCAGCTCCCCCAACTTGATGATGGATCGATTGGCTTGGTCAGCGCGAGCCTGTGGGGAGACTGCGGTGCGGTCCTTGGCCACCAAGACCGACTCGTAGTACTGGGCGAGGGGAGCGTTCTTCCCCCTGTTGGCCAACTCGATGAGTTGGCGCACTTCATCAACGGATAAGTCTAGGACTGGGTCCTTTCCTCCTGCCTGGGCGCCGACTGGCAATGGAACCATGACGCCAAGCCCAGGAGGAGAATCGCCCAGCTGGCCTTGGTCCCAACCGTCGCGGTCAGTCCCTTTGCCCTTCTTGGCCTTCTTCTTTTCACCTGTCTGCCAGTGTGCCCCGCAATGCTTACAGTGCGCCTGGCTCCACTTCGTTTTACTGCACCCGCAGCGCCCGCAGCGCCACATGTGAGAACTTCTGCCATCCCAAGATTGCTGAGGAGCCATCAGCAGAAACGAAAGTACAGTGAATGAAGGGGGCGCGGGTCACTGTGACCAGCTCGAGCCCCCACCCCAGGGGAAGGGAAGCCCCCAGGCAATGGCCTTGAGCCAAATGGCTACGGATCTCCAGGGCCTCATCCCCCAGGTCCTCCTCCACCTCCTCCTCCTCTTCCTCATGTGGCGCCGCTCAGCGACAATGGACCCCCGACGCCGACGGCGGGAAGACGACGACGACGACGACCCCAACGACGACACTGATGGCGATCGCCCCGCTGTTCGCCAGGGCACTGCGCGGCTTCTGCGGGGCAGTTGTAGTCGTCGTCGTCGTCGTCGTCGTCGTCGTCGTCGTCGTCGTCGTCGTCGTCGTGGTCGTGGTCGTGGTCGTCGTGGTCGTGGTCGTGGTGGTGGTGGTCGTCGTCGTCGTCGTCGTCGTCGTGGTCGTCGTCGCTGTCGTCGTTGTGGTGAGCCTTGGCTGCCGAAGCGGGCGCCGAGAATATACACCACCACTACCACCTTGATCCCCCCTCCCCTCCTCCAGCCTCTTCTTCCTCTCCTCCTTCCTGAAAGAGGCATGGGGGTGAGGGAGGCGGTGGTGGTGCATATTTTGGGGCCCTGTAGCCGAGGCGATCGTCGTCGTCGTCCCTTCACATCCGACGCTGCAGCAAACATGCAACCGCGTGAGAAGTCACGACCAGAGCCTTTGAGAGACCCTATCGCTCTGCGCCATTTCTCGGGCTGCGCCGATCTGCGAGGACCCCAGGGCGAACGCGCCCTGCTGTGAAAAGTTGCAACGCCAGGACCTGAGGGTCGTCGCCCACGTCGCGCCCGCTGCGTGCCGGGGTGCCTCTTCTTCCTCCCCTCCAGCCCTGGAAGAGGCATGGGGGTGAGGGAGGCGGTGGTGCACATCCTTGAGCCCTGAAGCCGAGGCGATCGTCGTCGTCGTCGTCGTCGTCGAAGTCGTCGTCGACTTCACGCCCGCTGCGTGCCGGGGTGCCTCTTCTCCCTGCCCTCCAGCCCTGGAAGAGGCATGGGGGTGAGGGAGGCGGTGGTGCACATCCTTGAGCCCCGAAGCCGAGGCGATCGTCGTCGTCTTCGTCGTCGTCGTCGTCGCCGCCGTCGTCGTCGTCGTCGTCATCGTCGTCGTCGTCGTTGTCGTCCTCCTCGTCGTCGTCGTCGTCGACGTCGTCGTCGTCGTCGTCGTAGTCGTCGTCGTCGTCGTCGTCGTCCGCGCCGCCGCAACAGCTCCCGCTGCTGCGCAAGCGGCCTCGCATGGCGCTCGCCGGCGGACGCTCGCCGCTTTGGCCGCTGCCGCTCGCCGTTCTCGTCGTGGGCGCTCGTCGCAGACGCCGCCGCTGGTCCTCATCGCCGCCGCCGCCGCCATCCGTCGTCGTCGTCGTCGTCGTCGTCGTCGTCGTCGTCGTCGTCGTCGTCGTTATCGTCATCGTTATCGTTATCGTCGTCGTTATCGTCGTCGTTATCGTCGTCGTCGTCGTCGTCCTCGTCGTCGTCGTTATCGTCGTCGTCGTCGTCGTGGTCGTGGTCGTCGTCGTGGTCGTCGTCGTCGTCGTCGCTGTCGTCGTCGTCGTCGTCGTCGTCGAAGGCGCTCGCCGCTGCCGGCGTCGTCGCCACTGCTTGTCGTCGGAGTCGGATCCGGGGGAGGCCTCCAGCTGGATAGTGGCTGCAAGACCGCTCTTCTGCTGCTCAGTGCAGTCACACAGACCTCACGCAAGATCGTCTCGAATCCTGAAGCCTACGGCCGCCGCCCAAGCAGCAACGGCCGCGTGCCCCACACGGCCTCGCGGCTCCTACACGCCGTTCTGCTCCAGTGCCGCCATCACTCCCTCCGGGTCGTCCTTGCGGTCGTGGTCGTACGGGCCGCACATCGCGCAGTTCGCGCAGTGCGAGTGCGTGCACTTGACGTGCCAGTACTCGTGGCTGATGAAGCACCACTGCGGGCAGTTCGGGTCCTCCAAGCCCTGGTCCGCGACGGCCACATTAGACTCTGCTGCCCGCTCTGTGGCCACCTCCACGACGGCGGATGATCCCGCGGAGCCCTCCGAGCCCTGGTCCGCGACGGCCGAATTAGACTCTGTCGCCATCTCTGTGGCCACCTCCACGACGGCGGAGGATCCCGCGGAGCGCCCGCCGAGGAGCTGCTGCTGTTCGGTCTCCAGGGCAGCCTCCCTGCGGTCGTGGTCGTACGGGCCGCACATCGCGCAGTTCGCGCAGTGCGAGTACGTGCACTTGACGTGCCAGTAACTGCGGCTGAGGAAGCACCACTGCGGGCAGTTCGGGTCCTCCGAACCCTGGTCCGCGACAGCCACATTGGACTCTGCTGCCCGCTCTGTGGCCACCTCCACGACGGCGGAGGATCCCGCGGAGCCCTCCGAGCCCTGGTCCGCGACTGCCGAATTCGACTCTGTCGCCCGCTCTGTGGCTACCTCCGCGACGGCAGAGGATCCCGCGGAGCCCTCCGAGCCCTGGTCCGCGACGGCTGAATTAGAGTCTGCTGCCCGCTCTGTGGCCACCGCCGCGACGGCGGAGGATCCCGCGGAGCGCCCGCCGAGGAGCTGCTGCTGCTCGGTCTCCAGGGCAGCCTCCTTAGGGTCGTGGTCGTACGGGCCGCACATCGGGCATTTCGCGCACCCCTCGTACGTGCACTTGACGTGCCAGAACTCGTGGCTGACGAAGCACCACTGCGGGCAGTTCGGGTCCTCCGAACCCTGGTCCGCGACAGCCACATTGGACTCTGCTGCCCGCTCTGTGGCCACCTCCACGACGGCGGAGGATCCCGCGGAGCCCTCCGAGCCCCGGTCCGCGACTGCCGAATTCGACTCTGTCGCCCGCTCTGTGGCTACCTCCGCGACGGCAGAGGATCCCGCGGAGCCCTCCGAGCCCTGGTCCGCGACGGCTGAATTAGAGTCTGCTGCCCGCTCTGTGGCCACCGCCGCGACGGCGGAGGATCCCGCGGAACGCCCGCCGAGGAGCTGCTGCTGCTCGGTCTCCAGGGCAGCCTCCTTAGGGTCGTGGTCGTACGGGCCGCACATCGCGCAGTTCGCGCAGTGCGAGTACGTGCACTTGACGTGCCAGAACTCGTGGCTGACGAAGCACCACTGCGGGCAGTTCGGGTCCTCCGAACCCTGGTCCGCGACAGCCACATTGGACTCTGCTGCCATCTCTGTGGCCACCGCCGCGACGGCGGAGGATCCCGCGGAGCGCCCGCCGAGGAGCTGCTGCTGCTCGGTCTCCAGGGCAGCCTCCTTAGGGTCGTGGTCGTACGGGCCGCACATCGGGCATTTCGCGCACCCCTCGTACGTGCACTTGACGTGCCAGTACTCGTGGCTGAGGAAGCACCACTGCGGGCAGTTCGGGTCCTCCGAACCCTGGTCCGCGACAGCCACATTGAACTCTGCTGCCCGCTCTGTGGCCACCTCCACGACGGCGGAGAATCCCGCGGAGCCCTCCAAGCCCTGGTGCGCGACGGCTGAATTAGACTCTGTCGCCCGCTCTGTGGCCACCTCCGTGACGGCGGAGGATCCCGCGGAGCGCCCGCCGAGGAGCTGCGGCTGCTCGGTCTCCAAGGCAGCCTCCTTAGGGTCGTGGTCGTACGGGCCGCACATCGCGCAGTTCGCGCAGCGCGAGTACGTGCACTTGACGTGCCAGTACTGGCGGCTGAGGAAGCACCACTGCGGGCAGTTCGGGTCCTCCGAACCCTGGTCCGCGACAGCAACATTGGACTCTGCTGCCCGCTCTGTGGCCACCTCTACGACGGCGGAGGATCCCGCGGAGCCCTCCGAGCCCTGGTCCGCGACGGCTGAATTAGACTCTGCTGCCCGCTCTGTGGCCACCTCCGCGACGGCGGAGGATCCCGCGGAGCGCCCGCCGAGGAGCTGCTGCTGCTCGGTCTCCAGGGCAGCCTCCTTTCGGTCGTGGTCGTACGGGCCGCACATCGCGCAGTTCGCGCAGCGCGAGTACGTGCACTTGACGTGCCAGTACTGGCGGCTGAGGAAGCACCATTGCGGGCAATTCGGGTCCTCCGAGCCCTGGTCTGCGACAGCAACATTGGACTCTGCTGCCCGCTCTGTGGCCACCTCCACGACGGCGGAGAATCCCGCGGAGCCCTCCGAGCCCTGGTCCGCGACGGCCGAATTAGACTCTGTCGCCCGCTCTGTGGCCACCTCCGTGACGGCGGAGGATCCCGCGGAGCGCCCGCCGAGGAGCTGCTGCTGCTCGGTCTCCAGGGCAGCCTCCTTTCGGTCGTGGTCGTACGGGCCGCACATCGCGCAGTTCGCGCAGTGCGAGTACGTGCACTTGACGTGCCAGTACTGGCGGCTGAGGAAGCACCACTGCGGGCAGTTCGTGTCCTCGACGCCCTGGCCCGCGACGCCAATGTGAGACTCTGACTCTGCCGCCCGCTCCGCGGCCACCTGGGCGGCCGCGCGCGCCTCCGCGGCGCGGCTGACGAGGACCTGGCGCGGCCCGGGATCCGCCTCGAGGGCGGCCTGCAGGGACGAGGCGAAGGGCAGCCACAGCAGTACGACGATGGCACCGCTGAAAGACGCCATCTGGAATCGTCGAATGCCCAGAACAATCCGCCAGCACGCTTGCAGCGGTGTGTGTGTGTGTGTGTGTGTGTGTGTGTGTGCGTGTGTGTGTGTGTGTGTGTCTGTGTCTGTGTCTGTGTCTGTGTCTGTGTCTGTGTCTGTGTCTCTGTGTGTGTGTGTGTGTGTGTGTGTGTACGGCCCTCACGCTCCTTGCGAGGCAATACTTGGGGCCTCCCGACGCATCGAGCCCAAAATGCGTTCGTTTGTATGACCAAGGCCCTGCTTGTTCGGCCTTCCAGGCAGAAAGGCAGGAAATGTGTCCAAATACAAAATTTTAGGAGGGACCTTCAGTGGACTCCCCCCCCCGGCCCCCCCCCACCCCTCTCCCCCCTCCCTTGACGCCCGCTCGAGCGCGGTGGCGGAATCACGCGGCAACGCCACTGGATAAATATACGGTGCTCAGGTGATGGACTGCTTGAGCACAAAGTGTTACGGAGACGGAGCATAATGAGGACGAACAAAGTGATTTTAGACGCCCGAAGTGGGTACGGTAAACATGGGTACGATGCCCAAGAGTAAATTGTATCCAGAACCGACAGCGGCCGCTGTTGGGCAGCTGGCCTTCTCTCAAATGGACAACATCCGCAGGGACACCGACAACGATTGCTGTTCAGAATGGGCAGGAACTGCCGTTGGTCGTCATTCCCGTAGTTTCCGTACTCATGTCGGTCCCCCGAATGATGAGGGATGAGGGGAGAAGACAAGACATAGTATGAGCAGGGAACGAAAGATGAATACATCGTGCGGCCTCTTAAGTGCGTCTTGGGGGCATCCGGGTGGCCTCTTGGAGGCGTCCTGTGGGCGCTCTTGGAGTGGGGGGCTCCGAACGGCAATTCGAATTTCCCCTCTTGGGGCACTCTTGGGCCCCTCTTGGCGCTCTCTTGCGGGCCTGGATGTTCTTAACTTTCAAGCAGGTAGCATGCAATCATCTATCGACAACGTTTTCGTGGGTTTTTGTCGAGGAGGTGTGTTGGCGTCTTCGGCTGGCCCACAGGTCGGGTCCCTGGGGCTACCTCAAAGACAGCGCGTTTCACGGGCGCTTGCCTTGGGAACATTCGGCGGCGCGTTTCGAAGGTTTCCTGGCGATTGGAACGCTATGGATCACCAGTTTACTCATCATGCATGCTCGTCGTTTTCGTTATTCTTCGTCTTCCCGCTCCTTCTTCTTCTCCCCGGGTCTTTCTGTGACGCCTTCACAAAAAGGATTCCTTCTGTGGCGACCTTACAAACAAGGTTGTCGTTGTGGATGATCTGCAATGGCCCCCACACTTAGAATCCTTTTGTATCAGCCTGTGCAAAGGGATTCCCTTTGTGGCGGCCTTACAATAAGATTTGAATTGTGGGGGATCTGCAATGGCGGCACCGTGGGCCCAGGAAAAATAGAGATGAAAACCGTGAAAAAACACACACACACACACAGGAAACAACATGTGTTTTCACACGGAGAAACAGGAAAAGCTAGGAACACTTGTGATTGTCGCTATTTCTAGGGTGCAGATAACCTACACATTTTTGTTGTTGTTGTTGTTGTTTTTTTTGTAGCGGCCTTTACAAAAAAGATCTCTTTTGTGGCGACCTTACAATCGGATATTCTTGTGGAGTATTTGAAATGGCCCCCACACTTACAATCCTTTTGTAGCAGCCTGTACAGAAGGATTCTTTTTGTGGCGGCCTGCCAAAACAATTTAAAAGTGGGGGATCTGCAGTGGCGGCACCGTGGGCCCAGGAAAGCTAAAAAGGAGAACAAGAAAAACAGGACACACATGAAAAAACACATACATCGGCCGAATGAAAGGTCCTTGAATTTTCGTCACATCTCTCGCTCGCGGAAGCCGACGGAAATAAAACGAGGCGGAAGACGGCGGAAGGCTGTCGGAAGGTTCGCGGAAGACGGCCGGAGTGAATGACGCCCCGTCCAAACCCCCCTCCCCCCCGTAGAAGCCTAGCAATGCAGTCTTCTGCCGTGGGCCGGGCGGGATCCCACCTAAACTATTCCCCTTTGATATTATACTTTTAGTTCAGCCAGGCTAAAACCCCATCCATCAAAAATGGGGTAAACAAATATCCCGGGTCGATCGCGGATCCGGTTCGGGTCGGGCCGGGTCGGGCGGTCGGGTCGGGCGGGCGGGTTCCTGGAAACTTCCAAAAAACCTCCCCAAAACCCTCGTCACGAAGAATCCTGGATTCTTCGTGAGGAAGGTTTTTGGAAGATTTTCCTAAGGAAAGGGGGGGGGTGCGAGGAAGTTTTTTGGAAGGTTTGTCCAAGCACATTTCTTAAACCTTCCAGAAAAAATCAAGAACCTTCCAACCACCTTCCAACAAACCTTCCAACACCCTTCCAAACACCTTCCAACACTTAGCGACACCGCCCAATACATTCCAAAACTCTGCCAAAAACCTTCCAAACAACCTTCCAACAAAAACCTTCCAAAACACCTTCCGAAAATCTTCCCGATAACCTTCCAAACACCTTCCAAACACCTTTCAAAAAAAACAAAAACCTTTAAACAACCTTTCAACAACCTTCCAAACAAAAACCACCAACCTTCGCGACGAAAATTACCGGAAGGTTTTTTGGAAGGTTTCGGGAATCTTGGATTCTTCGCGACGAGGGTTGTTTTTGGAAGGTTGAAAAGTTTTTGCGGAAACCTTCCAGACACCTCCCCCAAAAAACTTTCCACAACCCCTCCGCAAACCTTCCAAAACCCTTCCAAAACACCTTCCAAAACACTTTCCAAACAACTTCTAAACAACCATCCGAAATTTAGCGAGACCGCCAAATACCTTCCAACAACCTTCCAACAACCTTTCAAGCAACCTTCCAAAACACCTTCCAACAACCTTCCAGAAACCTTCCAACAACCTTCCAACAAAACCTTCCAACAAAAACCTTTTAACATAACCTTCCAATAAACCTTTCGAAAACCTTCCCAAAAACCTTCCAAACACCTTCCAAACACCTTTCAAACAACAACAGAAACCTTTAAACAACCTTTCTACAACCTTTCCAAACAAAAACCACCAACCTTCGCGGCGAAAATTACCGGAAGGTTTTTTGGAAGGTTCCGGGAATCTTGGATTCTTCGCGACGAGGGTTTTTGGAAGGTTGATTTTTTTTTGCGGAAGCCTTCCAGACACCTCCCTAAAACAACCTTCCACAACCCCTCCGCAAACCTTCCAAAACCCTTCCAAAAACCTTCCAAAACACCTTCCAAACAACTTCTAAACAACCATCCGAAATTTAGCGAGACCGCCAAATACCTTCCAACAACCTTCCAACAACCTTTCAAGCAACCTTCCAAAACACCTTCCAACAACCTTCCAGAAACCTTCCAACAACCTTCCAACAAAACCTTCCAACACAAACCTTTTAACATAACCTTCCAAAAAACCTTCCGAACACCTTCCCCAAAAAACCTTCCAAAAACCCTCGTCGCGAAGAATCCAGGAGGGGTTCGCCAAAAAACCTCCCACAAACCTTCGCGAAGAAGGTTTTTGAAAAGTGTTTTTTGGAAGGTTCCGGGAATCCTGGCTTCGTGGCGAGGGTTTTTGGAAGGTTTTTTTTTCCAAGGTTCCAGGTATCCTGGATTTTGCGTGGCGGTGGCTTTTGGAAGGTTGTTTGAACGTTTTTTTTTCTCCCAAATCCTTCCAAACACCTTACAACGACCATCCAAAAACTTCCCAACAACCTTTCAAACACCTTCCAAACAACCTTCAAAAACACCTGCCAAAAACCCCCCGAACAACTTCCCAACATTTAGCGAACCCGTCCAAAACATTCCAAACACCGTTCAGGAACCTACCAAACAACCTTCCCAAAAACCTTCCAAAACACCTTTCAACAACCTTCCAAAAACCTTCCACAACACCTTCCAACAACCTTCCAGAAGCCTTCAAACAACCTTCCAATAACCTTCGCGACGAAAATTTTGGGAAGGTTTTTTGGAAGGTTCCGGGAATCCTGGATTCTTCACGACGAGGGTTATTGGAAGGTTTTCTGGGAAGTTCCAAGAACCCTCGTTTTTGTTGGAAGTTTTTTTTGGTCCTCCGAAAACTTTCCAAACAACATTCGGACAACCTTCCAAACGCCTTCCAAACAACCTTCCAAAAACCTTCCAACTACCGGCCGAAAACAACCTTCCAACATTTAGCAAAACCGCCCAATACATTCCAAACACCTCCAGAAAACAAGCCAAACAACCTTCCCAACACCTTCTAAAAACCTTATACAAGACCTTCGCAACACCTCGCCCCAAAAAATCAAAACATCTTCCAAACAACCTTCCGTCATCCTGACAACAGCCTTCAAACAACCATCCAAAAACCCTCGCTACGAAGAATCCAGGATTCCTGGGGCCTTCCAAAAAACCGCCCAAAAACGCTCGCCACGAAGAGTCCAGAAGGGGTTGGCCGAACTGCCGCACCCAACTGGAAAAAATTAGGACAACTAGTGACTGTCGCTATTCTTTACAACATTTGCATTTGAAAGATAATGGTACGCGAGAGTGTTCCTATTTTTTGTTCCCCCATGTGAAAACACAGGTTTCCTCATTTCTGTTAATATTTAAAACATGTTTCCCTCTTTATCGTTCCTGGGCCCACGGTGCCGCCGCTGCAGATTCCCCGGGCCGTCTTGCAAGGCCGCCGCAAAAGGAATCCCTGCGTTCAGGCCGCTATAAAATGATTCGAATTGTGCGGGCCACTGCAGATCCATCACACTTTAAATCCTTTTCGTAAGGTCGCCACAAAAAGGGATCCTTTGTAAAGGCCGCTACAACATAATTTTAAATGTAGATCATCTGCACCCTAAAAATAGCCACTTGTTTTCCTAGCTGTTTCCTGTTTTCCCCTGTGAACCCATGTGTGTTTTACATGTGTTTCCTGTTTTTCCAGTTTTCCTCTTAAGCTTTCCTGGGCCCACGGTGCCGCCACTGCAGATCCACCACAATTCAAACCTTCATGTCAAGCCGCCACAAAAGGGATCCTTATGCACAGGCTGCTACAAAACGGATTCGAATTGTGGGGGCCAGTGCAGATCATCCACACTTAAAATCCTTCTGTAAGACCGCCACAAAAAAAGGGATCCTTTCGGAAGAATTGTTACAAACAGATGTTACTTGTTGGGTCGTTTGCATTCTTGGAATAGCGTCAGTCACTTTTTGTTCAAGGAATGTTAAAAAAAACAACACAACATTTCATATGCACATATACATATATGTCATCATCATCAACTTGAGTACTCTGCCCAGAGACGCTGTGTGTTGATGAGCCTTCTTCAAGGACCCACAATCTTCAGGGGGAAACGAGGAGCCCCGAGAAGCCCATCAACTAAATAGATCAGCCAACGTATCCCAAAACCCTCGGGTACGGCGTCAGCCTCTCCTTTTTTGTCTGTTTTATTTTTTGTTGTTGTTGTTTTTTTCTCCTTTTTTCCAGAAGACAAGCCGAAACGCAGCCTGAAGTTAAGCGGTCCAGAGAATTCACGCGATCAGATCGCTGGCGAGGTGGTAGGCGCACATGTTTGAACCCGCCATTCAGAGAGATAACTGCACCATCACCTCGCACTCCTGACCTGACCAGTACAACGATGACCTTCAGTCGTAGTTGAGGGTGGTGGTGGGGTAGACGGTAGGAGCACTTTGAGCACATGTGTCAACGGGTACGGGCAGAGCAGGACGCGGCAGATAAAGACGCATGGGACTGAAATTTATCATCAACTTGAGTACTCTGCCCAGAGACGCTGTGTGTCGTTTAGCCTTCTTCAAGGACCCACAATCTTCAGGAGGAAACGAGGAGCCCCGAGGAGCCCATCAACTAAATAGATCAGCCAACATATCCCAAAGCCCTCGGGTACGGCGTCAGCCTCTCCGTGTTCTCTCTCTTTTTTTTTTCCAGAGGACAGGCCGAAACGCAGCCTGAAGTTAAGCGGTCCAGAGAATTCGCGCGATCAGATCGCTGGCGAGGTGGTCGGCGCACATGTTTGAACCCACCATTCAGAGAGATAGCTGCACCATCACCTCGCACTCCTGACCAACATCTCACTGCCAAAACCGCGAGTATGGAGGTGGAAGGGGACGGACGGAGGGTACAGAAAAAATCAACGATATGCTTCAGCTCAGTCCTGAAGACCTTGCGGCAACCTGCTTCGCAGTGCAGCGCGAAGGAGTCCCTGAGCCTGCGGTAGCTTTGTCATCACATATGCCGGTACTTTCTGCATCTGTGGCAACAGCTGGGCATGTTTCTCGTAGCGCTGCACACTCTTGATAGCTTCCCAGCGTCCTCGTCGACGGATGAGATCGAGTGCGCGGCGCTTTCTCATCGAGTCATTTCTCGGCCCAGAGCGCCGAAGCACGCGAGGAGTGATGTTGGGTGCCGAAAGACCACGTCCCTTCACAGCCCGCTGGATCTCCTTCTCATACAAGGGCAAGGTGAGGTGGGGGAACAGCAACGCGTCCGTGGGCGTTGCACTGTGTAGCAGCGAGAGCAGCTCCACCACCCGCTCTCGCCCATGAGATCCGCAAATAACGTGCTCGTCGACGTTGCCTGTCTTGGTGCGCTTGCCCCTGTCGGAAGGGCCGAAAACGACGGCCCACTTGCGATGCGGTGCTGCTGCTGTCGACGACGGCGTGATGACGTCATCGTAATGCAAGTCGAGGATCCCCGAAGGTCGAGCGTAGAGGTCGTATTGGAGGATGCCTGCCGCAGCCGCCTCCAATCCGTCATGCTCCGCTAGCCACCAGAGGATCAGGAAAGTTATCTCCTCAGGGCAAGGCTTGACGACGAACTCTCGAACCAGCTTCGGCCAGCCCTTGAGAGACTCGGTCACAGGGTCAAGGTCAGTTAGCATTGCCTTGCGATTGTCAGACATGAGCTTGACCCAGCCGTGCACCACTAGACGACCAGCAGCAGGATTATAACCAGGAAGGGCCAACTTCTCACAGTGGCGCTCCATGGTCTTCGCCAAGGCCCGAGGCGGCTGCAACGGCATGCCGCGCGAGCGGGCCCAGGAGGCGAAGTCGGCAGTCGCCTTTCGGTAGTGCTCGGGTGTCTTGAGACCAGCCGTGCCACGGCGAAGGGGACCAGGGCTAGTGTCACCTTCCGTGCGATGTCTGAGCTCACCCACAGAGCCAATGCGATCATGCCGGCGGCGCTTGCATAGTAGTTCCGCGGCCAGCCCGAGCGAAGTCGATGCTTTGCCTGTTGGTCGCCTTGGCCGCCCTCGTCGTGAAGAAGAAATCCTTGCGCCCTTGGTCGCCTGCGGAGGCGCGCCCTGCGGCCGCTGCTGAACGCCGACGACGCCGACGCTCGCTGGTAGCGACGGCCTCCCTGAGAGAAGCCTCCCAGCCCTCGAGCCAGTCTGGCTGGGCGCCGCGGCCAGCGTCAGGCGCGGCCCGCCATATGGCGCGGGCCCAGGCGCGGCATAGAGCAGGTGGATACGCCCCTACTGCAGCCGTGCGGCGCACCCACTTGGCGCGGCCATCTGAGCCAACAAGGCGACAGCCCCCAGTGAGATGAACATGCTGGTGATCTCGCTTGCAGCAGGCCTCCAAAGACAACAAATAGGACGAGCTAGTTAACGCCATGGTAGGCTTCTTCCACGGCGCAGAATACTGGCACTGATCAGAAACCACCTTGACAACTTCAGGAAGCCCACAGAGCTCGTAAATCGGATGGCAGCCCCAGATCTTTGAACTCCTTGGGTTCTCGATTGACCAGGACACCCTACACCTCTGACACTCCCGAGCGACCTCGGCCGAGAAAATAACCAGCTCGACCCTCACGAGCTCCTGTTGCCGAGCCCGTTCCCCGTTCTTGATGCCTCTCCTAGATATAGACCAAATAGAACACGGGGTACCCATGTGGACCCAGAAGACCTTCCCGGAGCGTGCCAAGTGGAGGAGCAGCCGTTGAGTACTACGCCGAGTGAGGTCGAACTCTTCACCACGAGCCATTTCGAACGCAGGGCCAACGCGTAGCCCCAGTCGCCGTGCAGGCGGAGAGAGCCCCGCAGAGCCCGCAAACAACTCCAGAAAGACCATCTCATCACGAGAAGTCGACGTACCACGTCCACTGGGGCCACCTCCTGATGAACTTGTGGGAGCCCAGGGGGGCGGCGGACAGCGCTGCGTAGGCCGCGTTGTCGCCGAAGGCGCGGTTGATGAGGAGGTAGGCGGGCATCGAGGAAAAGCGGAACTCTCTGGACAATGATCTCCCGCCTTGCGGATGTTGCCGAAACGGTCGACGGGCCGATCACGAGACTTGGAGATAGCAAAGCGCCTCGAACCCTCGTCTGCAACATTCCGTTCACTCACAATATGCCGATATCTTATATCAATGCCACATCCAAGACGATACGGGACAGAGCGACGGGCGAGTGTGTTGAGGGTGCGACTTTTGAACCGCCCTCTCTCGAAACCACTCAACGTCACCAAGTTATCGCCTATATGCAGGTAGCGATGGCCATGAGCACGGGCGCCCCCCCCGAAGTGCCGGAGGGGCTGGAGGGTGACGCGACCCTCCTTCGGGTTGATGTGCTCCTCTGGTCACTGCCACTCCCGCTCATAGAGCGTAGTCCATCGATCTCGTCTGGACCACGCGTCGGCCAGGGGCGGGATGCCCTCGCCAAGCTGGACCTCCACTTGGGGCGGCGCCTGTAACCTCACAGTGTTGCGAGAGGGCCGCCGCTGCTGCCGAGCCGACTCGGCCTGTTACTGGAGGTGCTGCCCGTAGCTGGTCTTGGCCCCTGAGATGAGGCCAGCGGCGCGACCGGGCACCGTGGACTCGCAGAACACGTCGTCGCTGGGGTCCACGAGGCTCGAGAGGCCGCCCATCTGGTCGACCGCGCCGGGCGCGTCCAACCTGGCGGGCTGCAGGCTCTGGACCTTCCTGAACCTCCAGCGCTCCCGATACTTGGCCGCGTCGTGGAACTCCTGGGCCTGGCACGGCGTAGACAGAAGAGCGTGGCCGAAGGTCGAGGAGTCGCCCATGTGCACCTCGCGCCAGATCGGAGCTCCGATCTCCGCCTCGATGACGAACACCAGCCTCCGAGCAAGCTCCATCTCCAGCCTCGCACTGGATGGGATAGCCAGCCGTCGGCCTCGCGCCTCCGCGACGAAGGTGTAGGAGTCCTGCAGGGCGGAGAGCAGCTCGGGCGCCAGCGCGAACATGCAGACCGCGTTGCCCAGCCACACCTCCATCTCCTCGCCCTTCATGAACGCACGACGGAGGAGGGCACTGATAGCAAGGGCAAATCTCCACGTTCGGCGCTGTGTGTGACGCAGCACCTTGAAACGAGAATGGAACTCGAGGCCCAGGGTCTCCAGGTAGGTCACCGCGCTGTGCCTGCCGTGGGCCCCGAGTCCTGACTCTGCAGCAGGCTGCAGAAACGCTCAACGCTCCGATGAGAGTCCTCGGCGCTGACGCTGAAGGAGTTGAAGTTGTCTACGTGGACCCCCTCTGCGCACGCGCCTGGAGACAACTCTGGGGCGGGCGTTCTATCTCTCAGCACTCCCTCAAGGCCGAGCGGGTGTTGCATTGCGACAAGATTCTCAAACAACTTCTGGCACAAGTAGAGCGACCATGACCATCCCATGCATAGGCCCTCGAAGCAGATGAACAGCTGCTCGCCAGGCCTCAGGACGTCGTAACGCCTGAGATCATCATCCCAAATTTGAAGAATTCCAAACTCATGAGCGTCGTCCGTGGTGTAGCCCGCCTCCATGCAGAACCAAGAGGCGAGCTGGACATTCGAGAAAGTGTAGAAGCAGTCGTCGACGTCGGCGTCGCCATCGAGGACGGGCGCGGACGCCGTGCCACCAAATCCCCCACACTGGCTCAGAAAGTCGTCGGACAAGTCAAGGTTAACCATGGCCCGTGCAGAGCCTAGCTGCACGGTGGGCGGCCGCCTGTGACTGAGGCAGGCCTGGCGGGAGTCAAGAACCATTCGGATCTCGCCCCCCTTCTCCTTCACGAGAAAAGGTGCACAGAATGCCTTGGCTTTGCGACGGAAAGAGACCAGCCCAATGCCAGCCAGGTGCTTGAACAGGCGTCGTCGCTTGGCAGGCGAGCGTCGCAGCGTGGGGTCCCAGTGCGGCTCCGGCATCTCCGGCGCTAGACTGAGTAGCTCGTCGGTGCTCCGCTCGATCTGCGTGTCGTAGTGGCGAAGGATCTGCGCGGCCTCCGCTGGGGGGCCATCCATCGGGGATCGTGGAGTGACCCCCGACAGATCTTCAACTTAGAAAAATCAAAAGCTGCAAGATTCGCCGGCTCCAGTCCATGCTGGGGTCGTGATGCCAGGAGCTCCGCCAGGGCTCGCCGCTCATCAAGATCAGGAGGTGCCCGCCCGCGAGCAGCCACTCGCTGGTGAAGTCGACGACGCGCGGCGACCTGAGCAGCGGTGGGCGCTCTCCTACCAAAACTGTCGTACATCGGGCCCGTAGGCCTGGTCGTGGAGGTAGCAAGGTGATTCAGCGCCTCGGCCGCCTCATTCACTTGCTCATGCCGCAAAATCTGCCGAGCCCGTCGCTGCTTGACATAGCGAGGGCCCATCTCGAGTCCATGCATTGATGGGGGAGGGTCTCGAGGCAGAGGAAAAGGCTCACCATGTCGCCGATCGCCCAGAAGTTGCCGATGAACTGCGCGGCGGGCAGCTCCCGGCGGAGGAGCGGGGCCTCCCCCTCCTGCGGCGTGGGCGACGCCGCGGAGGCCCCGCTCCGGCTGAAGAGGCATCATGAGTCCCCGGCGGCGCTCCCAGCGCCGCCTCTGCCACCTCCCTTGCTGTCCTTCATCTTCTTCTTCGGGTCGGCCTTCGGGCGAGGCAGACGCTTCGAGCTGGAATCGGATGGGCCGATGAGGGCCCTCTCCTCGCGCTCCAGCCTGGCCTGCTTCAGCACCGTAGCCCGATCCTTCTGACGCCCAGCGACCCACTCGCGGAAGGAGACGACGCTGGCCGCCCCTGAGGCGGTGACTGCACCGCCCGTGCGCCCCTCGAGCCCCGTGAAGTCGGGATGCGATGGGTTGCGCTCCACGGCCATCTCCAGCTGCACCTGGCTGCGGCAGAGGTTCTCGACCCCCTGGAGGTTGGGTGCGTCCACCTGGTCCACCTCGACAAGCAGGCGCAGCGTCTCCGAGCCAGCGCGGTGCTGATGAGAAGCAGCAGAGCCCGGATACACACCAGAGTCGTGCTGCCAGTTGCGCTCATACACCTCGAAGCCACCTGCCTGATCGACCAGGCCAATATACTCCATTGCAAGACGAGGCCCAGGAAACCCCAGTCGTCATACTTCGCCTGAGAGTACGACGCCAAGGCCTCTTTGAGCATGATGTAGCGCTTCCCATTCCGAAGGTGCACGCCGATGATCCTGTCGTCACGCTCAGCAGCCTGACGCTCTTTGACCCAACCCTCGCGCTCGCCAGCATTCGCCCTGGCAGCCCAGATCACAGCGCCGTTCACCTCCGCCACGGCCGAGTCACCGATCTCAGTGAAGCGCTCCTGGTCGTCAACCACTTCCTGCGGCACGACCTCGCGCAGCCTCTCGAAGCCAGGGCCAGCGCGCAGCCATGCCAAGTCTGGAGCCTCGGCCTCCCGGTCGTCGTCAGCCAGCACGCGCGCCTGCACCCTGGCCAGCTGGACGAACTGATGGAGCTCGACCCGCGTGATGGGGTCGAAGCCGAAGATCTCATTCCTATTGACTCGGGCTGGCCACGGCGCACTCCGCGCTAGAACGATGTGACGGATCCGACTCAGATCATGGGTGAACAGATCCAGCGTGGGCGTGAGTGTAACCCAAACTCCTGCAGCACCAGCCCTGACCAACAATATTCTCACATGCCAGTAGAATCCATTGGCATCGTCTGGAAAGTGAGCCAACACCTGAAACTCTTTGATGTCTAAATAACGCTCCATTACGCTCGAAGACTAGACGGCGTCGCCACGTATGCGTTCACAGGGAGCTGCTCTGGTAGCCCTGGGCCCGTCGCCGTACTGGGCGGCACCTGCAGCGTACGAGTGGGGACGTTCGGTTCGGGCACACCCTCGGAGTAGCACTTCTGGCGCTTGGCGAAGGCCGCGCAGCACCAGGCCCAGCACCGCAGCAGAGCGATGCCGAGGAGGAAGGCGATCGAGATGCCCAGCCAGTCCCGCTCGTGCACTTTGATCTGGCTGGTGCTGGCAGGCCCCGCACCGGTCAATGCACAGCTGACCGTATGGCACGTACACGCAGGACACGCAGGACAGGCGGGGCACCGGAGCACTGCGGCCTCCACGAGCCTCAGCGCTGAGGGCCCAAGAGACCAGAGATGCTCCATACACGCCCGCCGGCGGCGGGCCCCCTTCAGCACTTTGAGCACATATGTTAACGGGTACGGGCAGAGCAGGACGCGGCAGATAAAGACGCATGAAACTGATATATATGTATATATGTATATGTATATATATATATATATATATATATATATATATATATATATATTCCCTGATGAAAGCACAAGCTTTTTCATGCTTGTCTGGTTTTTCTTGTTTACCTCTCTAGCTTTCCTTGGCCCACGGTGTCGCTACCGCAGATTCCCTACTACTAAAACCTTTTTGTGAGGCGGCACAAAAAGAATCCCATTTTACAGGCTGCTACATCAGGAATTTCATAGTAGAAGCCATTGCGTATCCTCCACAAGTAAAATCTTTTTTTTTGTAAGGTCGCCACAAAACGAATCCTTTTGTAAAGGCGTTGCAAAAAGACCTGGGGAGAAGAGAAAGGAACGGGAATATGAAAAATAAAGAAGACGACGAACATGCATGATGAGGAAACTGATGATCCATAGCTTTCCAATCGCCAGGGGGTCGATCAAACATACATTTTTGTAATTATACAAACAACGGGTCGGACTGGGCCCCCCCCAACACTTGGCGCCGTCGATCAGAACCAAGGGGACTCCCCTCCCCCCAAACCCCCCCTCCCGAACCCCCCCCCCAGCGCCGGCGCCGGCGCCGGCGATGGCGGCCGCCAGCAGCGCCGACGTCGGGGACGCAGCGACGATGACCAGAGGCAGCCCAAGGGGGGGGTTTTCCCCCCCCCCCCTCCCAGCCCCCCCGCGCCAGCGCTGCCCCGGCGCTGGCGGCGGCCAGCAGCGCCGGCGCCGGCGTTACCGCCACTACCAAACCACCACCACTACCACCACCACCACCTCAACCCACCACCACCACCACCACCAACCCACCACACAACCACCACCACCACAGCCACCACTACCACAACCGCCACTACCATAACTCGCCACCACCACCACAAAAACCCACCACCACTATCAGCACCACCACAATTTACCACACCACCACCACCCCCGTCACAACCACCACCACTACCAGCAGCACAACCCACCACCACCACAAACCACCACACCACCGCCACCACCACCGCCGTCACCGCCACCACCACCACCACCTCCACAAACCACCGCCACCACCACAACCCACCACCACCACCATCACCACCACCACCACCATCATACCACCCCTCAACCACCACCACCGCCACCACCACAACCCACCACTACCACCACCATCACCACGACCACGACCACGACCACGACCACGACCACGACCACGACCACGACCACCACCACCACCACCACCACCACCCCCCACCACCACCACCACCACCACCACCACCACCACCACCACCACCACCACCACCACCACCACCACCACTACAACCACCACCGCCGCAACAAACCACCACACCACCACCACCACAACCACAACCACCGCCACCACCACCACCACAGCCAACCACCACCACCATCACCGTCGTCCTCGTCGACGCTCCCCGCCGCCGGCCGCCCGCCGCCGCAGGCGCCGGCGCCGGTCCAGAAAAGGAAGTCGTCGTCCCCGCCGCCGCCGCCAGCCGCCGACGCAGGCGCCAGCCCGAGGAGAAGGCGAGAGAAGTAGGGGAGGAGGGGGGTGGTCCGGTTCCAACCCCCTCCCTCCAAGCGACCACAGAACGCGCTCTTTCCTATCTCGAGGTATGCTGGGAATTCCTGCGTCCAGGCCGCGCTCCATATGCCTCCTGCAAAGGTAGCGCGGCGGCGGAGAGCCTCCAGGAGTTCCAGGAATCCAAGGCCCGGACCCCCAAAAGAGCATTTATGAAGGGGCCCAAGGACACACAACTAAATACACACAAATAACTGGATTCCCCATTTTTTCTCTCCAAATTTTCTGGGTTTTTGTCTTCCCCCCCGATTCCCATATTTCCAAATATTTTCCTGGGGATCGACGATTAGTTGTGTCTGTGTGTTTTTCCCCTCCTGAGTTTAGAATACCCCATACAGAGGGCTTGAATGGACCCGAGGGCACTCCACCGCGTGCTTCTCGCGGCATGGTGCCGGCGTGGCGAGGGGCACGACGCTCCCTCCTTGAAGCCTCTCTGATCCCTTGGGCTTGCACTGGTCCTCCTCCTGCCCCTCCTCCTCCTCCTCCTCCTCCTCCTCCTCCTCCTCCTCCTCCTCCCCATCCCCTTCCTCCTCCTCCTCTTCCTCCTCCTCCTCCTCCTCCTCCTCCTCCTCCTCCCCTTCCTCCTCCCCTTCTTCCTCTTCCTCCTCCTCCTCCTCCTCCTGCCCTTCCTCCCTCGCAGGCCCCCCTTCTCTTCCCCCCGTGGCCTGTGGGCCGCCGTGAGCGCAAGGCCGTCCAAGGCGACAGTGCAGACAAAAGTCGACGGAAGCGAACGCAAAACCGAAAAACCGACCGAGGCCGACGGGCCGAACGCCGCCGAGGAACCTCCTCCGCCTGCTGCTGCTGCCTGCCGAGGGCGCGGGAGCTTCTGCTCAGCGCGTCGGGGCGGCAGTCTCGGCGACACGCTGTGCCCTGCCAGCGGGTAGCGTGTGGCTCCACTCCGCGGGGCGGGAGGCTTGGGAAAGCTCGGGGCGTTGACGCTTGGGAGCCAGGACGTGGTCAGCGTGCCGCCAGAAGCATGGTGGGCCAAAATTGGCGGCGCGACGCGCTAAGCCAACATTCCCAACCGTAAATTGCCGCTCCCGGGCGCTCGACGCCCAAACTGCGACACCCCAGAGGGAACAGCAACGGGGGCAGGGGACCAGCGGAGGCCCCGCCAGGACCCCCAAGGCGACGCCCACGAAAATGGTGCAGATGCCGCTTCCTCCTCCTCCACCTCCTCCTCCTCCTCCTCATTCTTCTCCTCCTCCTCTTCCTTCCACCACCACCACCACTACCTCCTCCTTCTCCTCCTCCTCCTCCTCCTCCTCCTCCCCCCCTCCTCCTCAGACCTTTCACATCGTTTTTCTGGTCGCTGCGCGGGCGGCCAGAGCCGCCAGGGCTCCCGAGGGACGCAAGGCCCGGCGGCGCGCACAGGAGGGGTGGCGCAATTGGCATGCGCCCATTGCGCATTGGCATGCGCTGTGCACCCTTGCGACGCTCGCCTCGCAATCCCCAGACTTCCGGCTCGATCTCAGCTGCCACGATGCGCAGCGCGCAGCCCGTACCGCGTGTTGACACGGAGCTCAGCACCTCCTCCTGCTCCTGCTCCTTCTCCTGTTCCTTCTCCTCCTCCTCCTTCTCCTCCTACTCCTCCTCCTGCTCCTCCTCCTCCTCCTGCAGGTCCTCTTCCAGGTCCTCTTACTCCTCCTCCGTCTACTCCTCCTTCTCCTCCTCCTCCTCCTCCTCCTCCTCCTCCAGGTCCTCCTTCTCCTCCTCCTCCTGCTCCTCCTCCTCCTCCTTCTCCTCGTCCTCCTGTGGCGCTGCTTAGCGACAGTGGACTCCCGACGCCGAGGGCGGGACGACGACGACGACGACCCCAACGACGACGCCGATGAAGATCGCCCCGCTGTTCGCCAGGGCACTGCGCGGCTTCAGAGGGGCAGTCTCTGTCGTCGTCGCCGTCGCCGCCGCCGCCGCCGCCGTCGTCGTCGTCGTCGTCGTCGTCGTCGTCGTCGTCGCTGTCGTCATTGAGGTGAGCCTCTGCCGATGCGGGTGCCAAGAAAATAACTACACCACCACCACCACCATCTTCATGCCCCTCCCCTCCTGCAGCCTCTTCTTCCTCTCCTTCTTCCTGAAAGAGGGAGGGGGTGAGGGAGGCGGTGGTGGTACATATTTTTGGGCCCCGTAGCCGAGGCGATCGTCGTCGTCGTCGTCGTCCTCGTCCTCGTCCTCGTCGTCGTCGTCGTCGTCGTCGTCGTCCCCTCACATCCGACATCTCTAAAACAGCGACAGCGTGAAAAATCACGACCGGAGCACTAGACACTGTCGTTCTGTATCCTTTTTCGAGCCGGACGGGTCTGCGAGGGCCCAGGGGTGCAATTCCGAGTACGAGCAAGCCTGAGCATGAGTGAGTGAGTCCAGCAGGGTGACAGATGTTTCATGTTTCATGAAATTGCATAGCTTCAGTTTGTGCATGGAATTGTGTTTTCCATATGTATTTTGCCTGCTACCGTCTCGGCTCTAGCGCCCCCTCGCTTGTGCTCAGAGGCACGGGAGTTTAGAAGCCCTGTGAGCAGGGCTCTCGAGCTTTAGGAGTTCAGAAAAGGTACACAGATCAATACCGCTGCGCAGCTTCCGCCGACTACTTGCATGGTAGCAGGAGCACGTGGTTGACACGGAGTTCTAATACGATGACCGAGGATCATCGAGGCAAGGTGCCAAGCTGGGATGGGGATCCCAAGACTTGGCGGACGTACAGGCGGAAGGCCCTCCAGTACCAGGAGGGCACCAAGAGGGAGGACAGGTACTTGTGCGGCCCGCGGCTGGAGGCGAAGCTCACGAGCCGGGCCGAGATCGCGGTCGAGCGCTGCAAGGCTGGCTGGCTCTCCAGGCCCGACGGCGTGGAGCGGCTCCTGGCGTGGCTGGAGCGCAGGTGCTCTAGACAGGCTGTGCCCGACGTCGGCCAGGAGCTCGAGACATTCTTGATCAAGACGAAGCGCCGCAAGCTAGAGCCGATGCAGCAGTGGACGGACCGCTTCGAGACCGGGTACCAGTACCTCCGGCGCGCGTTGGCACGCGCGCTCGGACACACAGTTCCAGTTCAGGTCGCGCCACCGTGGAAGAGGTCCGGGCGACCTTACCGTTGGATCGAGGTCGAACGTGACTGGCCATTCGAGGGTAGCGAATGGACGTGGGAGTACACGGACGGCCTGCCAGACGACGAGAAAGAGGAGTCGCACCACTGGAGCGCTGCTGACCAAGACGCGGACGCCGAGGAGGAGCTCGGGGACATGCCGGAGGTGTTCCCTAGCCTGGTCTTGGGCTGGCTGATGCTCGTGCGGTCGGGGCTCGACTCGCGCGAGAGGGCTGCCATCATGACGGCGACGGGCGGCTCGCTGGAAGTCAACATCATCCGGGAGAAGCTGATCTCGAGCTGGGAGGACGACGACCTGGCGGAGCGCGACGGGCACTCGAGGTTCCCGAAGGCGTACACAGCCCAGCTGGGAGAAGATGATCGTACGTGGCTTGACGGAGACGATGGACCAGACGCGAGCAGCTTCGCAGCCGACGTGGAGAACTACGAGTGGCAGGAGGAAGACCCAGGCCAGAGGAGGCGAACGATGACGAGATCGAGACGTACTTGGCAGCTCAGCAGGAGGAGGCGGAGGCGCTTGCGGCGATTCACACCGCCCAGCGCACCCTCCGCCAGGCTCGGGAGGCCCAGGCCGACAGCCGGCTGAGCAGGGGCTTCTACCGGGGAGGACGGCCAGCACCGAAGGGGTCAGGCAAGGGGTTCTCAGCGGGATCACGCCGACCACTTCCTCCCCAGGTAGGAGGTAGAGGCCAGATCTTGCCGACGAACAAGGGCCAGAAGAAGTGCGCGAAATGTGGTGGAGCTCACTGGGTTCAGGACTGCCAGGACCGTCATGACCCCCGGCTCCAGCCAGGAGCTGCTGGCACGCCAGAGGCGAGCGCGAAGGTAGCTGAGTGCAGAAGGGAGCTGAAGTTCAACCTCGTGGCCTCGCTGGTCGCCGAGCAGGAGCCTCAGGACATGGAGTGCGAGGCGATGTTCGCAGACCAGGCCATCCGCGAGGGCAAGGGCATCGTCGACCTAGGGTGCACGGACGCCATGGGTGGTGAGCGTGCGCTGGACATCGTGGCCCGCAAGAACATGGAGAAGTACGGCGACACCAGGCTGCTGGATGTGAACCGGGACTACAGGCCAGTCTATAGCTTCGGGAATGGCGAGAAGGAACGCGCCTACGGACAGGTGAAGTTCGGCATCACGGGCGCGGGCATGGAGGGCGATATCGCCATCAACGGCTTCTCGAAGGATGTCCCGATCCTGGTGTCCAAGAAGGTTCTAAAGAAGCTGGGAGCCGTCGTGGACTGCGAGACTGGGGTGACCGTGTTCGTGAAGCTCGCACCGGACATCCCCGTTCAACTGGAGGAGTCACCTGATGGAGGACACTACTACATTAGCCTGGTTGACGACTTGCTGGAGCAGCGCGTCAGGGACCAGGAACCAGCTGCGGAACTTCAAGACCATCTGCGAGAACATCAGTGAGTGGGACAGCAGGCCAGTGGCCGCAGTGTGCCCGGGGCCGGACAGCAGCTCGGATACTCGGGCTGAGCAGTTGGAGCGCGACATGTATCCATCTCAATCGGATCACAGCGTTGTCCTCGATGAGTCTCCAGTCGGATCAGCAGGTGCGTGCAGAGGTCAGTCCTGTGATCAGGGGTACCCCACAGTTGGTTGCGGAATTCATCATGACATTCGGTCACAGCCTCAATTGGGCCCCGCATCAGATCTCAGAGCCACAGTTCCTCACAAAGGTCTGGTGCCGTCTCAAGTTAGCCCCACGATGGATCTCGGAGCTCACCCAGCATCCCAGGCGAACCAGAGGGCCCAGCTGCACTTCCATAGCCGTTCGGGCTCGAGCCAGGCAAGTTCACTCGAGTCGACAGCGACCGACGGCATCCAGCCACCAGCAGTTCCAGATCCACCAGATCTTTCATATCTCAGGCCGAAGGCCGTCGATGTCAACAAAGGGATGCGCTGGGGTAACCTCATCCGCGGGGCGGTCCAGCTCACCTGCGCCAGGATCGCATGCTCGTGCAATGCGGCCGCTTCAGATGCCAACGTCTCGCAGTGCGGTGCAGGGCCTCTATTAGGCGGAGGTGCTCCACCTACTCCAGGAGCTTGGCCTGCCGTGCAGTCCGGCCTGGGGCGTGGACGAGCTGAAACAGGTCCTCAAGGGACACATGTTTCCGAAGGACGAGACGCCAGCGCAGGTGGCCATGAAGGGCCTCAGCTCGATGGAGAAGTCCCAGCTGTTGGTGAAGGCCGAGGAGGTAGGCGCCCACGTGACACACGGCATGACGAATCCGTCACTCAAGCTCTCGATCCGCAAGGCCATCCTCATGAAGCACGCGCCGGAGCCGACCGACTACATGGGCTTCGGGAAGCACGGAGCCATGACCTACCAGCAGGTTCGGAGCCAGTGCCCGTCCTACGCGTCCTGGTGCCAGAAGGAGTTGAACAAGGAGAGCAGCTGGGAGCTGGCCCGGTTTGCCTCATGGCTCAACGAGCAGGGGAACGTCGACGAGAAGGCGGAGGTGACCAGGGATCCGAAGGAGGTCCCGAAGGAGCCGGTCCAGGCTCGAGGGGGCGCGAGGTCATCCCGCAGGAGGACGGTGGACGCGATCATGGAGGACGAGATCGTGGAGCAGGACAGGCTCGAGGCTGCGATCAAGGTGCAGAAGGAGGAGAAGGAGTCCAACCGATTGGTCCAGGAGCAGGTGCTGGCGGCGCTGAACCAGCTCAACCAGAGGATCGGCCAGCTGGAGGGCCAAGCGAGCTCAGCCAGTTCCAACGCCGGGAGCTTCGTACCAATGGGTTCCAGTCCGAATGGTCTGGCAGAGGCCTGAACTGCACCGAGGAGCTGGATCCCAGGAAGCAGCGCTGGCTCGCCAAGTGCATCAAGGAGAACGGCCACTTGGAGGACTACGAGGCGATGATGGCTCACGGCGGCACTAAGCTGATGGAGGTCGCATGCAGCCCAACGTCCATCCTGAGCACGAAGATGGCGGAGAAGTTCGGAGAGGACGCTGTATGTCGCATCAGTGCCTGGACTGGTTTCAAGCTGGGGACCAATGGCGGCAACCAAAGGGCTCGAGAGGCACGCGATGAAGCCGAACCAGACCACCTGTGGATCAGTACGAGGTGCGGCCCGCTATCGAACCTTACCCTCGGCTTCAACGGTTCCAGCCCCATCAGGGCCGAGGCCGCCAGGAAGCGCAGGCTGCAAGCCATCAAGGAGTACATGGGCGCGGTGCAGCTGGTGTACGACCAGGTGGCTCAAGGCAAGCATGCACACTGGGAGTGGCCCATCAAGTGCGAGGGCTGGGGCCACACGATGATCAGGAAGATGGTGGAGGACTGTTCAATGACTGTGGTGAAGGTGGCAGGCTGCCAGCTCGGTGTGAAGGACAAGAAGGGCCTGCCGCTGCTGAAGGAGTGGCTGATTGCTACGACGTCTCCGAAGATGGCCGCTAGGATGTCCATGGAGTGCTCAGGAGATCACCGACATGGAGAGCTTACAGGAGGCGGTCTCACAGCGGCCACCAGCTACTACCCGGACGAGTTTGCAAGGCGAGCGGTTCGTGCGATGATCGAGGAGGCCGCGCCAGACTACCACGAGTTCCTGAGATGCTTGGCATAGCCCGAGGAGGTCATCGACCAGGCGATGGCAGCCAACCAGGAGGAGACGAAGATGAACACAGACGTGAACTCGAAGGAGTACCAGCAGATCATGAAGTGGCTCACCTCGATCCACCGTGGCTCAGGTCACAGCTCGAAGGCCTCCATGCTGAACGCGCTTCGGAGGAAGGGCGCCAGCCCACAGGTGCTACAAGTGGCCCAGGACTTCCACTGCGACGCATGCGAGGAGGCGAACAAGTTCAAGCCTACGCATCCGCCCGTCAGCTTAGAGGCCATCCCGCCAAAGTGGAAGCACATCCAGGCGGACCAGTTCGAGTGGGAGCACCCGCAGACGAAGGTCAAGTCCAAGATTTCCCTGATCATAGACGAGAACTGCAGGGTGCGAGTTAGCAAGCTGCTGTACCACATGGTTGGCGAGGACCGGCACAGGAACCCAGTGTGGGCGGACCTCAAGTTGTTCTACGAGGAGCGCTGGATGCCATACTTCGGCAAGCCGCAGAGGGTAAAGGTAGACCCCGAGGGATCCTGGATGTCCAAGCAAGCGGCTGAGTACTTCGATTCCGACTCCATCGGGTACGAACCCACACCTGGCCAGGCTCATTGGCACATCTCCCTCGCCGAGGAAGCCATCCAGGCCACCAAGGGGACCATGGACAAGCTGGTGGCGGAGAACCCCGAGATGACGACGGAGGAAGCCTTGGCAAGGGCGACCGCAGCTGGAAACTCACGTGAAGATGTTCGAGGACACTCACCCCTTCAACACGCCCTAGGACGGGCACCAGACCTGGACGGACACTTCTTTGAGAGCGACTTTGACGAGCTGCCCTACGTGGAGGCCCAGAGGGTCGACAAGGAGTTCGGGGAGAACTACACCAGGATGTGCGCGGCAGAGCAAGAGTACCTGAGACAGGTCTACATACGGCGCCTCAGCAGAGCGGAGAACGCGAATAATCAGGCGGTGAAGTCCGTGGTGCCAGGCATGTGGGTGCGCTACTTCAGGAAGGAGAAGGGCGAAGCCAATGGCCGCTTCAAGGGGCTCGCGAGGGTCTTGGCCACAGAGACAGCGCGGCCAGTAGACGGCGACCTTGGCGAAGGACGTGTCCTACACCCTGGGCATGCAGGATCCGTGGTGTGGCTTGTGAGAGCAGGACGTATCATCAAGGTGGACCTCTGCCAGATCCGAGCGGCTTCCTCACGGGAGATCGCATGCGCCGAGCTGATGGGAGGCAAGGACACGCCCTGGACGGTCCACACCTTCATGAATCAGGCGCTGAACCACGAGTACCTGGACTTCACTGGCCACGACCCCACCGAGAATGACGTGGAGATCTCGACCTGGGAGGGACTGCCTGAACCAGCCCCTCCATTGAAAAAGGCCCGCACAGGGAAAGCTGCAGGAGACGGCCAGACCTCAGGGAGCCGTCCAACACCACCAGTGCGGAAGCGGATTATCAAGGAAGGACACCATCCAGGAGGAACAGCCGACCAAGCTCGAGCGTCTCGAGCAGCCCTGGCGGAGGAGCAGATGAAGGAGAACATGGCCCTCATGGCGAAGTCCACTCCAGATGCCCGGGCATTTTGGGCTCGTCAAGGTACGTCGCTGGAGGTCTCCGTTGAGGTTCCATTGGAGGGCAAGCCGCTCAAGCAGGCCACGAGGCATATGAGCACCTACATGGCGAGCCAGCTGCGGAAAGGCAAGCGCGAGATTTCGGAGAGGACGTTGACCCCAGACGAGATGGCGAAGTTCAGCCAAGCGAAGGCCACGGAGGTGAATAACTACATTGTGTCTTCGGTGCTGGAGACACTCCCACCAGGAGTGACCCCGCCTCCTGAGGACATCATGCGCATGAGGTGGATTCTCGAGTGGAAAATGGACGAGAACACGGGCGCGAAGAAGCCGAAGGCGAGGATCGTTGCTCTGGGTTACATGGACCCCGAGTACGAGCACCGTCCGACTACCGCTCCAACCATGACGAGGACTTCAAGGCACCTGGTGCTGCAGGCGATGGCGTGGCTGGGCTTCAAGGGCTACAAGGCGGACGTGACGGGAGCTTTCACGCAGAACCGAGAGATTCAGCATGACCTATTCGTGATGCCCGTGAAGGAGTTAGCGGCAGCCCTGGGGATGCCCGAGGGTGTTGCCATGCGGCTCAGGAAGGCGGTCTACGGGCTCGTGGAGGCGGCGATCGAGTGGTTCATGACCGTGAGCGAGGCGCTGGAGGAGTTCGGTGGGACCCAGATAAAGATGGACCCCTGCGTGTGGGTGCTCTACGGTGACGCGCACGGCAAGGATAACAGCTTCACCAAGGAGGCGCTGAAGGATTTCACGAACCCAGGAGTGCTGGAGGACCTGATCGCGGCGAAGGGAGACCTGGACATCATAGCCATTGCGGGCTCGCACGTGGACGACTTCCTGCTCGGTGGCAACGACGCGGACCCCAGGTGGATCACCGCCCGGGAGCAATCGAGAAGCGCTTCAAGTGGAAGGCCTGGGAGTCGGAGGAGTTCATGCAGACGGGGGTGAGGATCAAGCAGCAGCCCGACAGGAGCTTCCGCATGGATCAGAGCGACTACGTGAAAACCATCGAGAAGGCGTACCTCACCCCGGAGCGCAAGAAGGCCAAGGACATGCCGACCACTGACAAGGAGAAGGGCCAGCTGAGGGCTATCCTGGGAGCCATCGGGTGGAGGTCCGAGCAGTCAGGTCCCATGCACTCGGCCGACACCAGCCTATTGCTCAGTACGATACCCTCTTCCACTGTGCAGACCATCAACGAGACCAACCGACTAGTTGATCGTGTTCGTGAATGTGCTGACCTACCCGTGGTGATCCACAGCCACTCTCAGTCACAGGTGTTGGTGCCAGTGGAGTGGTCTGACTCTTCCGAGGCCAACCGACCCGATGGGAAGTCCACGAAGGGCCTGGTGGCAGGGCTGGCACCTCTGAAGATCCTCAAGGGTGACGAGGCGGACGTGAGCCTCATATCCTGGAAGTCGGGCAAGATCGATCGTGGTTGCCGCAGTTCCGTGGCATGTGAGACACGCTCAGCTGTGGACGCGGAGGACGAGCTGTTCGGTATCAAGTTGCAGTGGCTGGAGATCCTGGGCAACAACATCGACTGGAGGAGTCCCGAGGGAGTTCTACGCAGACTGCCAGGAGCGGTGGTTGTGGACTCGAAAGGGCTGTACGACAAGCTGCAGACGACGGTCTACACCTTCCGGGGCAAGGAGAAACGGACTGACGTGGAGGCGATGACGCTGAAGGAAGGGACACAGGCGGCGAACAACTGGATGCTCTGGGTACATGGAGATGCTCAACTCGCCAACTCGCTGACGAAGGGACACGAGCCGGGCCAGCTGCGGATGTACTTCAACAACGGTCACCGCTGGAAGTTAGTCTACGACGAGAAGTACCAGAGTGCGCGTAAGAGGAAGGCAGCTGGGATCCAGCCGTTCGAACACGTGGGAGTTGGGATTCTGAAGACTCCATGTGGTTCAACAGTTCATGTCAATGCAGCTGCGGGCCCCGACTTCCCGCCATACGAGGCCATGACCGAGTGCAGTTCAGACGAGGAGGTAGACTCAAGGATGCTCAGCTTGGAGGACCCTTGTCTGTGCAATTCCGAGTACGAGCAAGCCTGAGCATGAGTGAGTGAGTCCAGCAGGGTGACAGATGTTTCATGTTTCATGATATTGCATAGCTTCAGTTTGTGCATGGAGTTGTGTTTTCCATATGTATTTTGCCTGCTACCGTCTCGGCTCTAGCGCCCCCTCGCTTGTGCTCAAAGGCACGGGAATTTAGAAGCCCTGTGAGCAGGGCTCTCGAGCTTTAGGAGTTCAGAAAAGGTACACAGATCAATACCGCTGCGCAACTTCCGCCGACTACTTGCAAAGGGGGGCCAGAAACAGGGCGAAAACGCCGGTTGCGAAAGAATTGCAGCGCCAGGGCCTCTGGGGGTCGTCGTCAACTTCGCGCCCGCGTCGTGCCAGGATGCCTCTTCTTCCCCTCCTCCAGCTCTGGAAGAGGGAGGGGATGAGGGAGGCGGTGGTGCTTGTCCTGTGGCCTTGAAGCCGTCGTCGTCGCCGTCGTGGTGGTCGTCGTCGTCGTCGTCCGTGTCGTCGTCGTCGTCGTCGTCGTCGTCGTCCGTGTCGTCGTCGTCGTCGTCGTCGTCGTCGTCGTCGTCGTTGTCGTCACGTTCACGCCCGCTGCGTGCCAGGGTGCCGCGCAGCTTCACCTGCGTGGCCGCCAGCTCCGCCGCCGTCTGCGCCAGCCTCGGATCGGCGTGGCCCGCGGTCGTTTGGCCGCCGCCGCCGGTCGTCGAGGTCGCCGTTGTCCAGCAGCAACATCTGTTCTCGTTGAGGAAGGAGGAGGAGGAGGAGGAGGAGGAGGAGGAGGAGGAGGAGGAGGAGGAGGAGGAGGAGGATCCTCCAGCAAAGGCTGATACGCTGAGCAATCAGTATGCACCGCTTCGTATGTGAAAACGATGTGGTGGTCGCTGGGAAACTGTGAGCCAGTACATACAGGAAGAAACACTGTCCATAGCAGCAGCAGCACCAGCAGCAGCACCAGCAGCAGCAGCGGTTTCTCCAACTCGACGGCGACCGATCTTTGGCGCGCGTGTCCGCGGCGATGCCGACAACGGATCCAACTCGAAATGAACATGCAATGCCGTCGACACACGTCTCTCTTCTTGCCGTCTATGTGTCGGTCCTCCTGATCTTGACACGAGGGGCATGGGGTCCTCACGAGTCCTGGACCCCAGCCCTCCCCCCGGGATCAACTTTTCATCCAGAGTCGTTCTTTGAATGCCCCAGGCGCCTGTGAAAGGCCCCAGGGCTCCGAAGACGGCGAGAATCCTCACGACCCCTTTCCCTCGGTCCCCCTTTTCTATATTTGCAAGTTGCACTTTGTACGTTTGTGTATATGTATATATATATATATAGATGTACAAGACTGCATTGGCGCTTCGCGCCATGCACCTTGGTCCTTGAAGTTTGGCGTGCAGGCGGAATGGCAGGGAAGTAAAACCGACAATTTAGCCATAGGGCCTTGCTGCTTTTACCGGCATCGCTGTATACTGATATGATTAATTATCCTTCCCTCATGTTTCTTCTTTCTCGTCCCCCTTCTCGCCGAACCCTGCGAACTCTTCCCCATCCTCCTCAGCTCTTTTTGCGGAGGCTTCTCCTTGCAGAGCCTTTTGGGGCCTCACGAAAGTTTTTCGAAGGGCTTCGTGCGGCCTTCTGGAGGCCTCCTGGGCACCTGGCTTCCTCGGGCCATCCTGCTTCCAATCGCGGTCTTCCTGAACGACCGAGTCATGATTGGGAATGCTTTTGGGAGCGTCTTGGGGCCATCTTGGGCCGTCATGAGGCTCTCTTCGGGCCATCTTGGAACCCTGTTGTGCCGTCTTGGGGCTCTCCTGGACTGACTGAAGGCCCTTTCGCGTAGATTTGGGGCGATTTCCGGGCCTCCTGGGCGGTCTCGGACGCCTGGAAGACCGAATCATACAACAACCATCGATATTCAATGTTTCTCTGCGTTTCGAAAGTATCTTGGGGTCTTCTTTGGGTCGCCTTCTGGCGTCTCCTGGGTGTCTGGAGCCTTTTGGGGCTCTCGGGGGGCCGTTCGGCCGCCCTCCTGACCGCTTTGGGCGCGTTGCCCAAGCCCAGCAGGGGCTTCCAGGAGCTCCGGAAAGCAAGTCTGGGGGGCCTGCTGCAGGGGCGTCCAAGGGCCCCCGCCAGCTACGGATCCGGGGTCTGGTTTTGGGTGGGTGGGTGGGGTTTCCCCCCCCCCCCCCCCCGCTTGGGGCTTGCAAAAATATAGGAAGAGGAATGTCTAATGTTTTCAGAACGCATGTGGACTTCAGCGGATTGTAATGGATTTGGTCGAAAAAAATTAAAGCGATGTTTGGATTGTATGTTGTTCCCCATGTCCTAAAATAGGGGATCTTGCTATTTTCCATCTCCAAAGGATGGGGCTCTTATCATTACTCCAACCCCTGCGCCCCCCGAAAGCCGCGTACCAAAGGCCACTCTGGCGAAGGGTCACTTCTAGGCCGCAGCCTCCGAAGACCCCTGGATCAACTTTCGCGCCCCCCTAAAGTCGCGTACCAAAGGACACTCCAGCAAAGGACCACTCCTGCGCCGCAGCCTCCGAAGACCCCTGGACCAACTACTCTCACAACGCACCGCTCCTACGCCGCAACCTCCGACGCCTCTCTCTTACAGTCAAAACTGGTAGCAAAGATGCGCGGCAAGCATGCAAGCCCCTTGGGCTCCCGTGTTGAAGCTCCTTCGAGCGCGACGGGTCATCGAAAGTAGTCAAGGACGGACCAAAGAGGTACGGATGCCAGGGCACCGTTGGGAAGATTACCCATCCATCGGTTTCGACCGTCCTTCCGCCGCCGTCCGCTTGCTGACCTGGCTCCGCTTCGCCTGCTCGCAGGCTTCTGCCGAAGGCGAGACGCGTGACCTCCAGACTTTTTTTGCTTTGTTATGTTTGTTTACCTTGTTTTTTAATTCGATGAGGGCGCACCGAAGGAGGGAGGCCTTCTGGAATGTAAGACGAAGCCAGGACGAGGGCACATACAGTTGAAGACAAACCGAGTCTCTGAGATCCGGCGGCTCTGGAGGATGTATGGTGCGTCGCGGCCTTGTCAGAGCGCTCCGGAACGCTCTGAGAGCGTTCTGGAACGCTCTGGAACGGACTTATCCTCGTCCTGGTCCCGTCCGGCACTCCTCGTGGCAGCATCACACAGGAACAGCAAGCGGCCTAGACATCACTTCTCGGAGGTCCGCGCGGAATTCTTGGATCTGCGCTGGGCCCCCTCCCTGGCCTGGCGCGCGGAGCGCACCAGGGGCGGCGCAGGAGACGCCGCCAAGTGGGCCCAGCGCCGATCCAAGAACTCCGCTCGGAACTCCCAGAATTTATGTATGTGCCGCCTTGCTGTTCTTCGAGAGCTGGAGAATCTGATCGGATCGGGATGCACGTGCTGGCCATCGCTCGGACGTGTCAAATGATCAAGGATGCTCCTCGATGGTCCTCGCCGAGGAAAAAACGCACACGTCCGAGCGATGCCAAGCGTGCGTCGGATCGGGCCGCGCCGACACGGAGCCGAAACCGAAGCGGACTGGCCGCGCCAGGATGCCAAACAGCGCCGTGCAACCATCGGGCCGCACCGGATCGCTGGAACATCGGCATCGGATCGGATCGAGCCGGCCAGAGGCAGTGTCCGACTTGGCACCCTGGAGGCCATATATATATATATATACATATATTATATATATACATATATATATATATATATATATATATATATATAAATATATATATATATATATAAATATACAGGTCGGGGACCCCGGAAAAGCGGCACACGGTGCCCCCCCCCCCCCCCCCCAAACGAATTTCGGCCTCCCCGAGCCTTTGGGGCGCTCCTGCAGAGTGCTCCGTGTCTGTCCTGCGAGTGCGACGCGAAAAAAAAAACCCACGACGGCCAAAGAGGGCCCCGAGACACCCAAAGATCGGCCCAAGACGCCCAATCTGGGCCCAAGACTGCCCAAGACGCGTCCACGACGCCCCCAGAGTTCCCCAAGAGGCCTCCCAAGAGAGCCCCGAGAGGCTACAATTGTTGATTTTCCTATGTGTTTTTCGATGTTTTTGGCCTTCTCGCTTTTCCCGCTTCCCGACGCTCCACAATGGCCCAAGAGGCTCCCTAGATCGCCCCAATACTGCCCAAGAGGCCCCCAAGAAGGCCCCAACTCTGTCCAGGAGGGCTCCGGGACCGCCCAAGAGGCGCCCAAGAGAGCACCAAGACGGCCCCAAGAGAGAACCGAGAGGGCGCCCCAAAATTCAAAAACTAAATTTTCCGCCGCGAGAGGGCCCCAAGAGGCCCGGAGAGAGCCCCGTGAGGCCCCAAGAGGCTCCCAAGAGGCCCCAAGGAGCCCCCAAGAGGCCCCCAAGAGGCCCCCAAAAGATCCCAAGAACCTCAAAACACCCCCAAGAGGCTTCAAAACTGCCTCCCAGAGGGCCCCGCGAGGCGCACCACGAGATCCCAACACAGCGGTCTCCCCCTCTCATTATCCCTTCTCTTTGACGTCGCCACTGCCGCACGCATTTGGGCCGCAAGTACCCTACGTTTGAGCAGGCTATGTTGGCTGCTGGCCGTTTCCCCAATAACACGGAAGCCCACGACACCATCCAGGAGCTCATCCAGTTGCGCTACACCGGGACCCAGTTGCGGTTCGTTTTTGACCTGCTGCTGGATCAAAATTCCGCGCCTCGGTCTCTCTTCGCTCGCTTCAACAAAGATTTGCAAAAATATTACCTCGATCCAAGGATGTCGGCGACTTCTGCTCGCATTGCTCTGGCCACGTCTTTGCTGCATTTATGGCAACAAGCAGGCCACGACCGCAGCGCGTTCCCTTTGCCAGAAATTCTGCCAGACGACGTCCCTACCAACCCGGCCCCTCAGCTTTCAGACGCTGAAGTCCGCCGCCTCACCATTCTCGTTCACGGTTCCTCAGACGCTCGACGCCTTGCGAACGAGATCCAGTCGCAATTCTGTTCCACTTCCGACGTCTTCTGCTTCGTCCACGGGCGCGCCGGCACGGGCAAGTCCACGCTAGCCAATTTCCTCACGCACTGGGCAGAAGCTGCTGGGCACCCCGTCATCAACGTGGCAACCGCGGGCCAAGCGGCCCTGCAATTGGTTCGCGGGGCGACTGCTCACTCTACATTTGGTATTCCTACCGTCGACGAGGACGTCCTCACATCCACAGTGACCCCCACAACCGCCAAAGCAAGGACCTTGGCAGCCGCCAGATTGATTCAATGGGATGAGTGGCCGATGGCTGAAAAGAACGCCTGGGATAGCGTCGTGGCGCTGCCTGACGATTGCAAGCCGAAGGTGTTCGTGTGCTACGGTGACTTCCGACAGATCCCACCCGTCGTCAAGTACGGCACTCGCGCGGAGATCGTGCAAAGCTGCGTGAGAATGTCTGCTTCTTGGAGCCGCTTCCGCGTGCGGCATCTGTTCAAAGCCCACCGGACTGCGCAGGACGCAGACTTCACGAAATGGTTGGAATCCATCGGCAACGGCACGTGCCCCACGCTTCACACGTGGAGCGGGGTCCAGGGCTATGTACCTTTGGAGCGCATTGCGCAAACTCAATCCGAACTCGACGCCATTGATTTTACATTCCCTGTTCTGAGCGATCCTCACCGATGCGTTCGAGCAGAAATTGTGGCGACGACGAACGACAAAGTTGACCACTTCAACAACCTCGTTCTCAATAGGCTGGTCATGGAGCATGGCCTTACGGAAGTTATCCATTACAGCGCCGACACCATCGAAGTCGACGCAAATTCCGTCCTGGACGACACCATGACCACCGAATTCCTGAGCGCCCAGACGTACCTCGGGGTTCCTCCTCATCGCCTTCGCTTGGTCGTGGGCGCACTGTACGAGTTGATGCGGGATCTCAACAATAAGGACCGTGTGCGCTTAAACCCCCTTTTCAGCGGCCTCTGCCGCGCTACCCCCTTTTTCTGGGCCGCAAAAGAACACATCTCTCTCGGACCGGGGAAACATTCGGAAAAGGCGGTGGGATTGTTCCATTCTGTGAAGATCGCCTCATGAAACACACGCCCGTCATCTTGACCGCGGTGCGCCGGTTTCACGTGGTCGTCCAAACGTTCGACGCGCAGTCCTTCGCGATCCCACGTATCAGTTTTCAGTGGCGTCTTGGCCGCGGAGCTTGCAACGTCATGCGCAAGCAAATACCTTTGCGGCCTGCTTATGGGTCCACGTTCAACGGTGCTCAAGGCGCCACCTTGGATAGGTGCACCGTCGACGCCCGAGCGGACCCCTTTGCCCACGGCCACCTGTACGTTGCTTTGGGCCGCGTCATGCAGCGTCGAGATCTCCGCGTGCTGAGCGCGTCGGACCGTCTGTCCGATGAAGGCGACGCTCTCATTCGGAATGTTGTGTGGAAAGAACTCTTGCTACCCGATCCCTCTGGCACGCCGAAGCGCGTGCTCAAGAGGCCAGCGTCTGCGCGTTGACGCTGCATTTCCGCTGAGGCCTTCGAGAGCTACCCTTCCCGTTCCTTCTCGAACCCTATATTTTCTCAGCCGCCGGGCCCTTCACTTCTAATCCAGTCGCTCCCTTTCCTCAGTCCGTAGGTACCGCGCTGTTGCGAACGCCAATGTGGGCGAGTTTCGGAAATGCTGTTGGGAACCGAGACCTCGCATTATGGAGAATACATCATAGTTCTGACAAGAGCCGGCGAGGGCCGGCCGAATCCGAGGAACCCCTGGGGGATTTCAAAACCTGCACCGCCTCTTGCACTACCTTCGGGTCCCCTTGGCGGCTGGGGAAAAACCATTCCTAATTCGGGGGGGTTCTCTCACTTTCTGCTGCTTGACTCGCAGAGAGGCCGAGCGGCACCGCGCCGCGCCGCCAGGGATGGGGAGAATGGACAAAAAACACAAGCGGAGAGGGGGGAGAGGAAGAGGAGGAGGAACAGGAAGAGGATGAGGATGGGGGAGGAGGAGGAGGAGGAAGAGGAGGAAAGGAAAAGGGGAAGGAGGAAGAGGAGATAACATAAAGTAGTCTAATCCGCTTCGCCAGAGATATGCTCGCAACTCCGACCTCAGAAGCGCCTTGCTTCGCATCGGTCCCGCCGTTTTCGCTCGAGACATCATCGCAGCTCTGGGGCCCGAGACACTCTCAGTTGAGGTGTTCCAGCCACTGTCGCCTGATACACTCTCGCAAGTGTCACTTCGGAGGTGCCTTGCACCATGGTGGTTCGGCCACTTTCGCGTGCGACTTATCGCAACTCTAAGTTCAAGGATGCCCTGGGCAGAGGTGTTCAGACCACTCCTCGCTTGAAACTTCCTCGCACGGCTGACTTCGGATATGCCCTCCCCTGAGCGGAGATGTTCAGGCCATTTTCACCCGGGACGTCCTCGCAACACTGACCTCGGCGACGCATTGTCCCATGGTAGTCTGACCACGTTTACCTGAGACCCTCGCGCCTTTTAGTGGCGCGATGTCATGAGCAACTGGTCAGGCCACTAATTACCGCCTGATATACGCATGTGTATGCGCACACATAGTTACACTCACCATTTGCATATACATGTACATATCCATACAAACGTGTATATTTATACATACATATATATATATATGTACATAGGTACTATGCATTCATAAACGCATGTGTGTGCGCATGTACGCACGCTCGCACTCCGCTAGCGTGAGAATTCCAAAGGACCAAGGTGCATAGCCCGCAGCGCCAATGCAGTCTTGTATATATATATATATACACACCATATGTGACTATTCCTTCGGGCTTCGTGGGCTGGTGGGGCTGAGACGCCATGGGCCAGTCGGGATGGGGATAGGCTAGACGATGCTGACGATGGATCGACATCAGAGGCCTCCCAAATGGGGCCCGAATAGATGGGGTCGGAGGACTGCGCCGCACCGGCTCGACGTGGAACCCGACTCTCTCCACGCCCACGTCGCCGATGCCCCGCAAACGTCGCCGACGCATCGGCGATGCATCGGCGATGCGGCGCGATCCTCCGACCCCATCCGCCCAGACCACTTCTGGGAGGCCTGGAAGACTGGCCCCACGTGTCGGCGGCGCGCACAGGGGGAGCAGGAGGGGGAGGGGGCACGGCTTTCTGAGCGGGAGGCTGCCTCTCGCAAGGCGCGGGCCTCGTCTGCAGATGCAGGGCCGGCGCCTCCTGAGAACCAGCCTGCTTCTAAGAAGCCTTCCCCCCTCCCCCTACAGGGCGGTTTTAAAACACATTTTTTTAATATAGGATTTTAGTTCATGATTAATTTATGAATAAATTCATGCATGAACTCAACGCTGTTTTTAATACTAAATCCCTGCATTCTTAATACATGATCCGCACGCGGAGCATGAATTAAAAAACGGCACTGTGCCCTCCCGCGCGCGCCGCGAAGCGTGCTGGGCGCTCGTGGGCCCGGGGCGCGCGCTGGGTCTCCTTCGAGCGGAGCCTCCCCTCCGACTGGTCGCCTCGGGCCAGCCGGCTCCTCGTGGGGCGCGGGCGCTGGGGGCGCGCCGCCGTCGGGGCCCAGAGGCCCTCCTTCGCTGCCATGGGCCCCCTCCGCATTTCCTCCTCCCGCATCCTTGCTCCTCCGCCTCCTCCTCCTCCTCCTCCTCCTCCTCTTCCTCCTCCTCCTCCTCCTCCCGCATCCCTGCTCCTCCTCCTTCTCATCCTCCTCCTCCTCCTCCTCCTCCTCCTCCTCCTCCTCCTCCTCCTCCTCCTCCCTCCTCTCTCCTCCCTCCTCCTTCCTCTTCCTCCCTCCACCTCCCTCCTGCCTCCTCCCTCCACCTCTCTCCCTTGCTTCTCTTCTCCGTGCGTTCTAGGGTGTCCTTGGATGATCCTCGGCGGAGTCCAAAACCAAAACCAAAAACTCCCTCCTCCCTCTTCCCTCCTCCCTCATCCCTTTTCCCTTCTCCGCCATCTTGCTCCTCCTGCTCCACCTCAATTCCTCTTCCTCTTCTCGTCTGACCGCAGACATGATGGTGGGCCGGGCTGGGGGTCTCGCCTCCGACTTCCTCCCCGTTTGTGATCCCGAAACTTGACATTTCCAACATCTACACGGGTGAGCGGGGGGTGGTTTTCAAAATGTGGCTCTCGCCTTAGCGCCGCGCGCATGTGCTTTAATCATTTCCAGATATTACGTTGACGGGTCTCAAGTCGTTTTCAAAATGCGGCTCTCGCCTAGACGCCGCGCACATTCGTCTTACACACCTCTAGCTGTTACACGGACGCGGGAGGGGATCGTTTTCAGAATGTGGCTCGCGTATTTGCGGCGCGCACCATCGTATTAAAGGTTCCGGCAGCTTCGGGGATTGGGGGGAGAGGTAGTTTCCAAGATGTGCTTTTCTCCTTAGCGCCGCGCGCATTCGTTTAAAAGGCTTTTAGCAGCTATGCGGATGCAGGGCGGCTCATTTTCGAATGTGGCGCTCTCTTTAATGTCGCGCACATTGGTTACAACCTTTTCCATCAGTGACTCGGATGGACGGCGGCTCCTTTTCACCTCATTGTTCGCTTTCGCTTTTAACTCGTGTTCGAACCGTCTAGCGGCTACATGGATGGAGTACGAGCCGATTCACACATGTGATTATCGTCTTAGTGCCGCGAGCGTTCGTCGTAAACACTTTCCCCATGCCCACACATGCAGAACTGTGCTTTTTCGACACACACAGTTTCCTCCAGGCGCTCTTCATTCTCACAACTCGTAGTTTTAAATCAATCGCTACACGGATGGATGACGCCCCCGTTTCAAATCGGAGCTCTCGCTTGCGACTTCCCTCGGTGTGATGGCGGGAGGTATAGCATTTGAGAACACTGTCAAGGATCGAGGGCGGCCCCTTGTCAACGCAGGGCTCTCGCTGGACACCTCCTTGGGGCTTTGTGATCCTAGCTCGCCATCGCCCCTCAGGAGTAGAAGCATGGACGTCCATTCCCTGTGTTTTTTTGGGTTTCTTGTTTGGTTTTTTCGCCAAATGATCAAGGATGCTCCTCGATGGCCCTCGCCGAAGGAAAAATGCAAACGTCCGAGCGATGCCAGGCTCAAGGGTGGAAGCATAGACGTCAGCTCCCTTCCAAAACGGGTCTCTGGCGGAATGGCAAGACCAGGGGGGCGCTCGTCTTTCAAGGATGTGCTTCCCCCAGAGAAGAGGAGTTCGTGCAGGAGGCGTACGAGGAGGGGAACGAGTTGGGACAGTCGGGCGTATTGCAGCATCTTTGATGCATCTGGGGCTTCTTCTGTTCCTCCTTCTCCTCAACCTCCTCCTCCCTCCCTCCCTCCTTCCCTCCCTCCCTCCCACCCTGCCTCCCTCCCTCCCTCCCTCCCTCCCCCCCTCCTCTTCCTCCTCCTCCTCCTCCTCTTCCCTCCCCCGCGTTCACCCTCCCCCCTCCTGCTCCTCCTGCGTACTAGCCACTCTCTTGACCCACCAGCCAGGCGCATCTTGGATCGCAACTGGTGATGTTCACAACTCCTTCTCCCCCGTCCCCTCCTCGTCCTGTCGTGTCTGTGCCGTGCGCTGTCTGGGCCTACCAACGCTGCGGATGTGACGGGAGGCGCGCCCGAGAGCAGCGCCTAAGGCGCCACAGGGATGCAGACGACGGCGGCGACGGCGGCGAGGGCCAGCGGCGACGACGGCGGTGACGACGACCATGACCGACGTCGTCCAGAGGCTTCCGGAGGCACCTGGAGGCCTCGGAGGCCCCGGCGACGGCCAGGAGCATTCCACCGTCCCGAACCTCGACGATGACGGCGGCGGCGGCGGCGACAACGACTGTCGGCAGATGGCCGGGCGCTACGCCGGCGGGGCCACCCCCCTGGAGGGGGAGGAGGAGGCGAGGGCCGCGGAGGGGCAACTGCGGAGGTGGGCACCGCGCGCGCGGCCGCGAGCCATGGGCCCGCCAGCGCGATCGGGCCTAGCGGGCTTGCCTCGGATCTGACACGCCCCGGGTTTCCGTCATGGAGGGCTAGCGTCGGGGGGATGATGTTCAAAACGCTGGGGGCGTTTCTACTTTTCGATCTCAAGGGAGATTTTGGTTTGTTTGTTTTTGTCTTCGTTTTCTCGTTTTGGGGTCGATCTGTCTTTTTCTCCCCGTTTTGGGATTCTCGTTCGCGCCATTTTCGGTTCGGTGCCGCTTGTACTGCCTTTTTCTTGTGTTTCGAGCTGCCGTGCTTCTCGTCTTGGTTGGCCGAATATCGAACACCTGAAAACGGAGAAAAGCAACGCCTCAGCGTTTTTAATATCAACTAACAGCTCAGGGGGGTAAAGCATCGGCGATATATCGCTGATAGATGAGCGATGCACCCCCGATAGCGAATCCGCACGTCCCTGGGCGTGGTGGGCTATCAGGCCTCTATCGGCGACGAATGGTAGATTGGGGTTCGATGGGGTCGATGCTACCCACCCCTGGCGTTGCCCGTATACTCGAAGGTTAAGCATCGATCCCTGGACCCCTCCTAGGGTGCTTTCTGCACAGAATTTCGAAGCGGATCCAGCCGTGGCCACGGGGGCGCCCCAGGACGATCGAACAACTGCAGAGAGCGAACCTCGAAGCTCGAATCATGCCTGATCCCGAGAGGGCCGCCAATGTCTCAACTCGGCTGCACGGAAGAGTGACCCTGGCCAAGAGTGACCTTTGGTGCGCGGATTCAGGGGGCCGCGAGCAAGCCGAATCCAAGCGCGAGGGCCAATGCTGGGGGGACCCCAGTGGGCCCGCACTGAAGGCCCCGACGGCGAAGGGTCACTCTAACGCACAGCCGATCATCCTGGCCCTCGGCGCGCGCAGCCCGCGGCCCCTCCTCAGCGACTCGAGCTCGGCGGCGGCGGCCTGGGCCTCCCTGGCCTGCTCCTCGCGCTCGGCCGAGAGCTCCCGCACCTTATCCTCGGCTGCTGCCCGCCGCGCGGGCTGCCGCCGCTGAGGACCGTCGTCGTCGCCGCCGTCGCCGGCTGCCGCTGGCGCCAGCCGCCATCGCTGGCCGCCGCTGGACACTAGCCGCCGTCGTCGGCCGCCGCCCAGGGACGCCGCCCAGGCCGCAAGCGAGGGCTGGCGCCGAGGGGCGCCCGAGCCGGGCGCGGCCGCGTGCGCCAGGCGAGCGCCGATGGGGGCGCGCAGCGGCCGTGCGAAAGACCGCCCAACGCAGCTGCAAGACGCCGCGTGGCTATTCAAAGAGAGCCCGACGAGCTCCCACTTCGGGGCCCCAAAGCTGTGCGGCGGCAGACCGCGTGGTGACCTCGGAATCCCCAACGACCTCACCGCGCGGTCCGTCACCGCACGGTCTCGAAACCTCGGTGGCCCCAGCAGCCCGAGACGTCCTCGGAGAACGATCCGCGTCCCAGGACCGAAGAGAAGCCAAAAACATTGCAAAAACAAATGGACATCGACGATGTGGGCCTCTTCGGGCCGTCCCGGGACGCCTCTCGGACCTCTCTTGGGGTCTCTTGGAGGCCACCTGGGAGCCTCGAGAGCCGTCCGAAGGCTGACTTGGGCTGCTTGGGAACGTCTTGGACCATCCTTTCGCATTCTGGGTGCTCCTGGGAGGCGTCTTGGGCCCTCCTGGGGCGCTGTGGAGGCGTCCCGGAAAGGCCTCTTGGGCTCCTGGGGGGCGTTCTTGGGCGGTTTTTAGGCGTCTCCCTCGTGGGCCGTCTTGGGGCCCTCTTGGAGGCATCCTCGACCGGCTTGGGTGCCTCTTGGGCCGTCGTGGATGCAGTGGACGCCCAAAAGGCAAACACACCACAAATTTAAGTTTCCCCATGGGAAATCTTTTGCTTATTGGGCCACTCTCGGGGTGCCTCTTGGGGCGTCTTCGGAGCCTCTTTTGGTTGTTGTTTCGGGTCTCATGGCGGCCTCTTGGGGCTTCTGGGCCCCTTCTTGGAGCCTCTTGGGGTCTCCTAAGGGTTTTTTTGGCCAAAAGGCCAGAATTTCCGGTTCCTCGTCCCCGTCTTGGGCGCCGCCTTGGGGCGGGTGTCCTCGACCGGCTTGGGTGCCTCTTGGGCCGTCTTGGATGCAGTGGACGCCCAAAAGGCAAACACGCCAAAAATATCAGTTGTCCCATGGGAAATCGACGATTTTTGCTTATTGGGCCACTCTCGGGGGGCCTCTTGGGGCGTCTTCGGAGCCTTTTTTGGTTGTTTTTTCGGGTCTCATGGGGGCCTCTTGGGGCTTCTGGGCCCCTTCTTGGAGCCTCTTGGGGTCTCCTGGGGGTATCTTGGGCCAAAAGGCCAGAATTTCCGGTTCCTCGTCCCCGTCTTGGGCGCCGCCTTGGAGAGTTCTTGGGCGGTTTGGGCGCCTGGTGGGCCGTCTTGGCCCCCTCGTGGGCCGTCTTGGAGCCTTCTTGGGGGCATCCTCGACCGGCTTGGGTGCCTCTTGGGCCGTCTTGGACGCAGTGGACGTCCAAAAGGCAAACACGCCAAAAGTATCAGTTCTCCCATGGGAAATCTGCGATGTTTGCTTATTGGGCTCTCTCGGTGTGCCTCTTGGGGGCGTCTTCGGGGCCTTCGGGGGCCTTCTTGGCGTCATGGGAGTCGTCTTGAAAAGCGTCTGGAGCCATCGCTGCGGCCTCCTGGGGCCTCCCTGCAGCCTCTTGGGGCCCTATTGGCCCCGGGACGCCGAAATCCAGTAAAAACAAAGGGAAAACGACGCCCGGTCCCCCCATGCGCTGTCGGGGTCGCGGTCCTGGGCCCCCGGGCCTCGTCCCCTGGGGAATATATAATATATATATATATATTATATATATATATATATATATATATATATAATATATATATATATATATACGCACCCCTATACGACCACCCTGCGGGTGTTAAGGAGGTTTAGAGGGGGAGGGGGGCAGCAATGGGCAACAGTGGTGATTGTTGCGTTGCCGCTCGCTCTTGGGAGCCGAAATCCTTGGATGGTAAGAGAGTTGAGGGGGGGGGACCCAAAGCCTCACTCAATCGATCTCACAATGGACCCCATTATCGCTTTCACAATCGATCTCACTCGATCGATCACACTATCGATCCCACTCGATCGATCTCACTATCGATCCCACTCAATCGATCTCACTATCGATCCCTCTATCGATCTCACAAGCGATGTCGTTATCGGTCTCATGATCGATCTCACCATCGATTTCACCATCGATCTCTCTATCGATCTCGCAGGCGATGTCGTTATCGGTCTCACGATCGATGGGACCATCGATCCCACTATCGATCTCACTCGATCGATCTCACTCGATCGATTCCACTGTCGATCTCACTCTGGATCTCGCTATCGATCCCACTAACGATCTCCCTATCGATATCACTCGATCTCACATTCGATAGCACTATTCATTTCACTATCGATCTCACGATCGATCTCACTATCGGTCTCACTGTCGATCTCACTATCGATCTCACAATCGATTTCGTCATCGGTCTCACTATCGTTTTCGCACCAGCGGGACACCGGGACACTGGCGGGACACCGGCGGGACACCGCGGGCCACCGCTTGCCGGAAGGAGAATCATTTGGTCTGGCCAGGGCCCAGCCACAAGCGGGACACCAGCGGGACACCGGCGGGACACCGCGCGCCAGCGCTTGCCGGAGGGAGAACCATTTGGTCCGGCCGCGCCTCAGCCACAGGAGACTTTCCTCTCGCCTGCCCACGCAGCTTCGCCTCGCCCGCATGCACGGCACGCACGAACACGAAACCGAAACCGATTTCCCGGTGGGGGGCTCTCCGTTCCACTTCGATCTCACCCCCCCTCCTCCGATCGATCTCACTTTCGATCTCACGATCGATCTCACTATCGGTCTCACTATCGATTTCACTATCGATCTCACAATCGATTTCGTCATCGGTCTCACTATCGTTTTCGCACCAGCGGGACACCGGGACACCGGCGGGACACCGGCGGGACACTGGCGGGCCACCGCGGGCCACCGCTTGCCAGAGGGAGAATCATTTGGTCCGGCTGGGGCCCAGCCACAAGCGGGACACCGGCGGGACACCGGCGAGACACCGCGGGCCACCGCTTGCCGGAGGGAGAATCATTTGATCCGCCGCGCCTCAGCCACAGGAGACTTTCCTCTCGCCCGCCCACGCAGGTTCGCCTCGCCCGCACGCACGGCACGCACGAACACGAAACCGAAACCGATTTCCCGGTGGGGGGCTCTCCGTTCCACTTCGATCTCACCTCCCAACCTCCCATCATCATCATCATCATCATCATCATCATCATCATCATCATCATCATCATCATCATCATCATCATCATCATCATCATCATCATCATCATCATCATCATCATCATCATCATCA
>CAUYUJ010001143.1:0-104609 GCA_963575745.1 Prorocentrum cordatum | reverse complement strand
CTCCTCCTCCTCCTCCTCCTCCTCCTCCTCCTCCTTCTGCAAGTGTCTCCCAGACATCCCAGTTGGCTCCCTCCTTACCAGATCCGTCATCAGCCATCCCTCGGCTCAGGCTGCCAAAAGCCGGTGTTCGCGCACCCGCTTCTTCCCTGCTCTCCCTCAGCTCGCCTCCCCAGCGCGCGATGGCCCTCCCCAGCCGCGCCGACATGGAAGGCATGCTGGCGGCCACCCGCGCCGGTGGCGCTGCCGGTGCGGCAGTGCTGGCCGCGGGCGCTGCTCGCTGGGGAGCGCAGGTCGACAGGAACACGTTGCTCATGCACGTCGTCACGGAGCAGTACGGCCAGGCTGCATTGGCTACGGAGCTGAAGAACATCTTCCTGAAGGCGCGGCTCAGCACAGTGGAAGAGTTACGCTCTCTGGCTGAGTTTTCGGCGTCCCTGGGGGATTTGGTTTACGAGCTCGCCCAGCACTGGCGCAATCCCAACGGTGCAGTGGCAGAGGAGTCAACGCCCCCAGGGGTCCGAGCTGCCGTCGGTCGCATCGTGAAGGAACTTTGCCTCCCCAGTGCGGCCCTGGCAATCGGGCCAGAAGGGAGCACCGCAGCCACTCCCAACGCTGCTCAGGACCAGCTCCGGCTATTGCAGGCCGCGCTGACGTTGTCAAGCGAGCTGGCGCTCGCTTTGCTCGGCGAGGAGACCAAGGACGACCTCGGCACGCTCATCGAGGCCGCTGGCCTTGGGGAGCCAGCTTTGCGCTGTTACCCCACCAGCAAGCAGCTGAAGATGTGCGACGCTGCTGCGAAGCTCGGCAAACCATTGCCATATGGGCAGAACAGCGTGGAGGGTCTGGAAGCGACGCGGTCGTGGACCGAGGGCCGAGTCTTCGCCGAGTGGGCCAGAAGTTTCATCCAGTTTGCTTGGGGTGGCCTCCTGCACGGCCGTCTTTCGGCGGCGGCAGCGCCAAACCACATTGGCAAGGCGGCGCGACTCGCGGCCGACGCGGAGCGCCGAGCAGCGCAGGCCGAGAGAAGAACGCCGTGGCCTAGGACCACGCAGCGCGGAGCACGCCCTGGGCGGCGGCTCAGCGGAAGACGAGCAAGGAGGCTTTCGAGGGGAGGAGGAGGAGGAGGAGGAGGAGGAGGAGGAGGAGGAGGAGGAGGAGGAGGAGGAGGAGGAGGAAGGAGGAAGGAGGAAGGAGGAGGAGGAAGGAGGAAGGAGGAGGAGGAGGAGGAGGAGGAGGACACCCTGAGCGGGGACAAAGAGGACGTGGTCGCGGTGGCAGAGCGAGAGACCAAGGATGCCCGCGCGGCGCCGCCGGGGGCGTCGTCGGAGCGGCCGCGCAGACCAGACGCGGTGCACCACTGCTGGAAGCACTTTTCCGGGGAGTGCGACCTGGCCGGGGGGTCGCGCACGTGCTCGTTTCACCACGAGCGCCCCTTCTGCAGCAAGACGGCCGACGGGTGCCTGGACAAGCATCTCCGGCAGCTCGGCCCGACCGCGACCCGGATCGAAGAGAAGAGGGCGCTCGAAGACAGGGCGTCCAAGGGCAGCGGCAAAGGCGGGGGCCCTTCCTGGCAGCGCGGCGCCCGCGCAGACGACAGGGGCGACCACGGCCAGGGCGAGCGGGGCCGTTCGCGCTCCATGGGCCGCGGGGGTGGCCAGCAGCCGCCGCACCGCGGCTAGGGGTGCCCAGCTGCGGCGCCCACCGCGCCCGCAGCACGCGGGGGCGCAGCAGCAGGTGGGAAGCCCGGCCCCCGCTGCCTTGCACCCCAGCCCCCCGGCCAGCCAGACGCCCGCGCTCGCTCCCGCTCCAGGAGGCGCGACGGCGGCGCCGCAGCCGGGCCGCGCCAGGAGCGCCCAGTTGCGGAAGCCCTGCGGAGCCGGAGTGCAAGGGTTCCGGGGGGCCAGACGCGTCGGCAGCGCACGCAGCAACGATCGCTTGGGCGCAGCGGGCCGAGTTTGCGCTGCCCGAGCCTGGGTGCAAGCGGGAGGCCTCACTCCGCGACGCCATCGCGCTGCGGCGCAAGCTCGGCACGGGTCTCCACCGCTTCCAGGAGCAGCGGGCGAAGTTGGTCAGCTGGCAGCGCCACTTCGTCCGCTCGGGCGAGCAGGAGCGCTGGGCGCGACCTATGCCCGACTCCGTCAGGCAGGTCTGTGGCCACCTGCAGGGGCCGCTGTTCCGGGCCGCTTTGGCTGCCGTTCGCCATGACGACGCCACCGCCATGGAAGATATCCGCCTTGGGTTCGACGCGATCGGAGCCATCCCGCCGCCTGGCACGTGGGAGCCCAGGCAGGCGCAGCACCAGCCTACCCCTGTCGCTGACATCCTGGACGCGGCCCGCAAGCGCCAGGACGCAGGGCAGCGCTCCTTGGCCGCGGCGCACCGTCAGGAGCTGTGGGAAGCAGCAAAGGCGCAAGCAGCCAAGGGCCGCATGGAAATCGCCTGGGCCACGTCCATGCCTGCCTTGGTCAGCAGCATGCGCGCCATGCTTGGTGACTTTGTTGATCTGCTTTACTTTGGAATGGAGCAAGATGGCAAAACCAGAGGGTGCCAGGGCTCGCGGGCCGGCGGCGTCGCGGCAGCGACCAGCCCCTGCGAGAAAATGCACATGATGGGCATCGCCGGAGTCACCGCCCTCGCACGCGCAACCGCCGAGGTGCACGACTGCTCCCAGCTGTCGCTCGCAAAGGTGGACTGGAAGAAGATGTTTCACCAGGCCAGGCTCAAGCCTGCCCATCGACGCTTCTTCGTCTCTTTCGTCGTCGACACCGACGCCCGGGAAACCGTGGCTGCAGTACCCCGGCGCATGACGTCCGGTGGCAGGGCGCAGCCACAGCAGTGCGCTCGCCTGCCGCGCGCCCTCGTCGTTGTAGCACGCAGATTCTTCGGGCTTCTGGTCGACCACCATGTCGACGACGTGGTCACCTGTGCCCCGGCCGGCACTGCCGCAGAAGAGTTCCAGCTAGTGCTCGGCTTGCATCGCCTCGTTGGCTTCGAGGTCGCTTCCGAGGCGGACCCGGAGGACAAATTCTTCGTGCCCCGGGCCGAAGGCGCCCTCCTGGGGGCATGCTGTCGTTTGCCTCCTCAGCGTGGCGCCGCCGGGGACGCGCTCGTGACGTCGTGGAGTGGCGGATATCCCTGGACAAAGCGCGGAAGTACGCCGGCGAGCTCAGGCCAGCCCGCGCGGCATGCTCGCCTGGGGCGGCGTCGGAGCTGGCAGGACGCTTCACTTGGGCGTTCTCGCTCTCATGGTGTACGACCAGGCCCATGGAGGCAGCTGCGACACGGACAGGCGCTTCCGGATGTCGGTTGATGGGCCCCTCGACATGCTCGACGGCCCCAGCGAGGCCGACCTGCGCAGGTCTGTGTTGCGGAGCCCGCTGGCGCGGCCGCACTGCGTCCTCGTCGGCGACGCCCGCGGTCGAGGTGAGCCGCACGGTACCGAAGCGCTTGGGGCCGTCATCTTCGACCGGCGGCTCCCGCGGCCAGAGTATTTCTCATTGCCTGTCGCGGGCGATCTGGAGCAGTTTCTGCAGCGTCTGCGGGAGCAGCGCATCAATGAAGCAGAGACGCTCTGGGTGTGGTTGGCCCTGCGGACGCGGGAGCACCACCTAGACGGAGCCGACATCACTGTCGTCGTGGACAGCTCCGCGGCCGAGGGCGTCGTCCGCGAGGGCGTGAGCCGCTCGCTTGCGCTCTGCTGCTTGACAGCCGAGACCTGGAGAGCGATCCACCTCCTGCAGGCGCGGATCTGGGCCATCCGCCTGCCGTCCGCCGACAACCCGGCGGACCCGCTCAGCCGGCTGGACGCCGCGGCCGCCAGCGCGCTGGGCTGGCGCAGGGCGCAGTCGCCCTCCGCGCCTGCGCGGCGGCGATTCGATCCGGCTGTCTGGGGCCGCGCGCGCCTGGATCGCGCCAAGCGGCCGGCGCGGCGGGGCTCGGCGCGCGCCCCCCCGCAGCGTCGCGTCGGCAGGGCGGGGCCTGCGCACCTCTGTCCAGCACGACTGACTGCATGGGCGGGGCGGGGCGGCGGCCCCCCCGCCTTGCGCGGCGCGCGGCTGCGGGGGGGCGGGGCTCGGCGCACCTCCCCGGTGGCCGCGGCGCGTTCCAGGGCCACGTCGTGGAGCGGGGCTGTCGCACCTCCACGTCGGCCAGTGCAGGCGGGCGCCGGGGGGCGGGGCTCGCGCGCCTCCCCGGCAGCCGCGGCGCGGTCGAGGACTGTCTTGCGGCACCTTTACCTCGGCCAGCGCAGGCGGGCGCCGGGGCCGAGGCTCGCGCACCTCTCCGCCGCCGCCGGCACGGCGAAGCTTGTGAACGACATCGGTTACGGCAGCGCCAGGAACATCGCCGTTTTCGTCTGCGTCGTCTTCGTCGTCGTCGTAGTCGTCGTCTCCCTCTCCTCCCCCTCCTCCAGGCATCTTCCGCCGTGCTCGGTGGGTCGGCGGCTGTGCCTGCCACCTTCCGACGCCGAGGGGCCCCGGGGTTTCGCACCTCACCCCCTCTTCCCCTCCCGCCTCCCCTCCGTCCCTGGCCCTCCCTGCCTTCTCCTGCCCCTCCTCCCCCCCCTCCTCCCCGGAGGCGGGGGGCGGTGCGGGCAAGCTCTTGCCGCGCGGCCGGAGGAAAGGGGGGGTTCGCCTCGTTGGCCGCAGCCTTCCGTGTGGCGACCCCTTCCGTGCGGGGGCCCGGTGGTGCCGTGCGTGGCTTGTGATGCCTTCGCACGCCCTTCGCGGCCCTGCCGCGGAGCCCTGGCCCGGCGTGGCCCTGAGAGGCCACGCAGGTGGCGCCACCTCGGAGGCCGCAGCTCGTGTGCGCGTGCGTTCGCAGGATCCCTTGGCGCACGTTTGCCGCTGGCCCAGGGGTCGTGCCAGTGCTGCGGAGGCCCCGCCTGCCGCTCGCTTGGAGTCGTGGAGGGGCGCCACGCAAGTCGGGTGCCGATCCAACTGTCTGCCTTATTTTCCGTCATGCCTGGATGTTCGAGGGTCGTGTCGCGCCGTCGGATCTTCAAGTCGTTTGCCGTTTGCGGGATCTGGAGCTCTCGATCCCATGTGTCTCCCCTGTTGCTGGGGTGACGTCTCGCTGGGCCTCGGAGTGGTCGTCTCGTCTGTCCCGCCGTGATCTTGCGAATAGAGACGGGAACATAGGGGTGTCTGCGCTTGCAGGTCCAGGCACGAGGCCGCAGGGCAGCATTCGCGGGGTTCCCGGCCGCCTGAGCGCCATGGATTGTCAGCAGCGCGCTGCCCTGGCATCCCCGTCGCTGCGGGAGGCGAGGCGCCCGGCACCATCCAGGTCGAGAACGCCGTCCGCGCCTTCGCACTTGGCACGTGCGTGGGGGGCCGCCCCAGCTGCAGTCCGCGCGGAGGTCGCCCCGGGGGCGCAGGACAAGGTGTGGCAAGAAAACTGCATCCTGGTTGGGCTGCATCCAGCACTACGCTGTGCCAACGTGGGGGAAGAGGCCGAAAAACCAGGCCCACGATCCCGCACGCGTGGCGGCCGCAGGCAGCAGCCAGGTCGCCATCGCGGCGCGAAGAGGGGGGGGAGAGCGGGCCCGGGCAAGGAGAGGGAAGGGAGAACACGGAGGAGGAACGCCCCGCCTGCAGGACACACGGACACAGACACCATCCGACGAGCTTTGCATGTACCATCAGGGAGCGTGGCGGTGCATAGAGTGGCTGGCCCTCCGTGGTGACGTATGCACCGCCACCCTCGCGTAAGGCCTCTGAACCCTCCATTAAAAGGTGCTCGTGTGTAAATATACATTTGTACATGTACTTACGGCCATACATTCATCAATACCTATATATATATATATATATATATATATATATATACATACGTACTTACGCGCATACATGTACATAGGTATATACGTATAGATATGTATATACATATATATATGTATAAGCATATGTATACATATATGTGCATGTATACATACATACATACATACATACATACATAAATACATACATACATACATACATGCATGCATACATACATACATACATGCGTACAAATATACATACCTACATACATACATACATACATACATACATACATACATACATACATACATACATACATACATACATACACACACATACATACATACATACATACATACATACATACATACATACATACATGAATGCATGCATGCATGCATGCATACATACATTCATACATACACACATACACACATAAATATGGGCATGCATGCATGTATACATACATGCATACACACATACATACATAAATACATACATACATACATACATACATACATACATACACATACACATACACATACACATACACATACACATACACATATACATACACATACATATACACATACACATACACATACACATACACATACACATACACAGACACATACATACATACATACATACATACATACATACATGCATGCATGCATACATATGCATGCATGCATGCATACATGCATACATGCATACATGCATACATGCACATGCATACATGCATACATGCATACATGCATACATGCATATGCATACATGCATGCATACATACACATGCATACATGCATACATGCATTACATGCATGCATGCATGCATTACATGCATGCATATGCATACATGCATATGCATGCATGCATACATGCATACATGCATACATGCATACATGCATACATGCATACATGCATACATGCATACATACATACATACATACATACATACATACATACATACATACATACATATGTGTTCCTATTCATATTCCTATACTGAAAATTTTATTACCCAGAAACCTCCCCCCATCCTCACCCCCTAAAACGGACCCCCCCCAGGGACGCCCCGGACGCCCTTTCAGACGTCTCGGCGGCCCCCTGACAAGGCGCCCTTGGAAAAGGTCCGCTGCCCCGTCCGGGCCTCCCAGGGCGCCTTGCCGGGCCTTGCGAGCAGACTCAAGGCGATCAGAGGGGTCATCGGCAAGGCGCAAAAGAGACCCAAGACAGCACAAAAGCGCTCCAATAGGGACCTCGATGGTCTGAGGACGGCCCAAGAGGCCCCCAAGACGCCCCAAGAGGCCGTTAAGAGAGCCCCGAAGCAGCAAAATTCGCTCCATTCTCTGAGGATATGTATATGTTTAGCATATCCGCTTGTTGGGTTTTCGCAGCGGCCAAGACGGCCCGATGGCCACCCGATATCGCCCCAAGACGGCCCAAGAGGACCCCCAGAGGGTTTGAAGACGGCCCGAGAAGGCCCCAAGACTGCCCCGAAGAGCCCCGAGACTGCCCACAAGAAGCCCAAGATGCCCCCAGAAGGCTCCCAAGAGAGACCCACGAAAGTCATGGGAGACCCCCAAGAAGGCCACTGGAGGCTCCCAAGGGGGCCTTAGATGGCTTCAGAAGACCTCTGGAGGGCCCCAGCTCCTCAAGAAGGCCCAAGAAGGCCCCAGGAAGGCCATGAGGGCCCCAGGATAATCCAAAAGAGCACCAAAAACGCGCAGATGACATTCTCCTACGAAGTACACCGAGCTGACCCGACGATCTTGGTTCCCCGATTGAGGTTCGAGGTTTAAATTCCTCGATAGAGAGAGACAAGGGGGTCCTAGCGGATCTATATGGTTAGATTAGCTGCGCCGCCGATTTTGGCGGCCCGCCCGAGTGCCCGTGTGCCCAGGTGCCCAGGAGCTGCGTCGCCGATTTCGGCGGCCCGCCTGGGTCCCCAGGTGCCCCATAGCCATACAGCCCTATAGCCCTATAGCCCTATAGCCCTATAGCCCAAATAACCCTACAGCCCTATACCCTTTAGCCTTATAGCCCTGTAGCCCTCTAGCCCTTCAGCCCTCTAGCCCTCTAGCCCTCTAGCCCTCTAGCCCTCTAGCACTCTAGCCCTCTAGCACTCTAGCCCTCTAGCACTCTAGCCCTATAGCCCTATAGCCCTATAGCCCTATAGCCCTATAGCCCTATAGCCCTATGGCCTTATAACCCAATAACCCATAGCCCTATAGCCTCATGGCCCTATCGCCCTATAGCCCTATAGTACTAGCCCTATGGCCCAACAGCCAGATAGCCCTCTAGCCCTCTAGTTCTCTAGCCATATAACCCCATATCCCAATAGCCCTATAGCCCTATAGCCCCACAGCCCCAAACATGATTATGATTGGGGCTTCGCTCCGTTATCATTTAAATGTCTCGATCGAGAGAGACAGGCAATGGACCGAGACTCGAAGTTCGACGGTCGAAGATTTCCTCAGTGTCTGGAGACGGCATTCAGGAAGCCACCAAAAAGCGATGTTTCGGAGCTACTGCGACTTCGTCGGCGAGTCATGGGAACGCTCCTTACTTCCTCAAAGGACCTTCGCGCGTGAATAAACATCACTCCTTCCCCGCTCTTGCGCACAAGCGTGCAAGCGCATCGGGCAAAAGCGGTGTCGGCAGCACGCATCGCGGATATAAGAAAAATGAAACGGTCGCCCGTCCAGGCCTCAAGTTCCCTCCTGCTGAACACGCGATGATGTATCGTTGTGCCAGGGAAGCGTCCAGCACAAGGCGCATAGCATGAAGCGCCAATGCAGTCTTGCATGTATGGGTATACATATATACATGGGTATATAGAATGCATACATACATGCAGACAGAAATACATACATATCCATACAGACATGCATGCATACATAGAAATATATACGTGCATACAAGCATACAGACATACATATGTGTAAATACATGTACACGTATGTGCACACATCCATACATCAATATGCATGTAGCTATACATAAACAACTGCAGACACCTAGACACATACGTATGCCTATGCCAGTGCGTCTACCCAGAAAATTGCATATCCACATATCTCTATATATATGGAGAAATACAGATACATGTGCACACGCATATGTATAGACCCATAAAGCAACAGATGCACGTACCTACACACCTGTATTCACGTGCACATAGAAGTTTAAGAGTACACTTCCGAATACATGAATACGTATGCAGACACATCTACAAAAACAGACACACATACAAATATACAAGTGCATACGCAGTTACATACGAATGTAAGTATCGAACATTGCCGGCTTATATACATAAACATAATCGGATGCATATGCCGATACATGCACGTATACTTAATACGTACAGGTGCTGATATACCTGTTCATGAGCACATACACCGACATGTACATACGTATACGTGTGTATATATATATATTATATATGCACCCAGAACATGTAACTTACATATACGTTGAAATACGAATACACCAATAACTATAACTATACATAGACATGTACACATGCACGTGCATGCGCATATAAAGATACACAAAGAGTACATGCGCGTTGTCATAATCATCGACATCTCCGTACACACATGCATACATAGACATATGCATGTACAGAAACGTACACGCATACAGCTACACATGTATACACATATACCGATACATGTCCGTACACATGTACATGTACGTAGACACACACGTCTATAAATAAGCATACATGTACGTATACATACAAATACACATACGTATACAAATCTACATTAGACCCGTATGCATACACATATACAAATACATAGTTACACGTATATGCATGTGTAGGATCATATACATCTAAGCAGTCATCTACGTATACAAGGTAATGCACATAAACATCTACATAATCATTTCACACATACACATACATATACGTATACATACACGTATACATATACATGTATCTGTTAATATGCATGTACATACACACAGACATAGACATATACGTATACATGAACAAATGTTGATACACATGCATATACATAAAACTATACACTGACACACACACACACGCATGCGTAAACACATACACATGTATATACCTACACCAGTATACATACGTATACATATACTTTACACATACATATATAGATATATAGACATGCATATACATGTGCCTATGTTTATATGTGGATGGGGCTCCCGACAACGTTTCCGGGAGGTGGTCTCGCGCCGCGAGCCGTGACGCGAGGGCCCTGGGCTCAGAGAGCGGCCCCTGGACGCCGAGGTTGGAAACGGATGAACGGGGAGGGGGGGGAGCAGGCTACACCCCTGCTCAGAACTCAAAAAGCTTACGCTAAGAAAGTGGACTTCACACCAGGCGTTTTCCCTACTGGTAGCCCAGGTCCAGATGCACGAAGCCTATACGAAGAGAAACAAGCTCCAAAAAAACGCCCAGGGTCCAGTCCAGATTCCTGATTTTCTTGAGCGGTATCTGGAGTCCCTGAAGTCCATGAAAATTGCTGTTTTGTTCGTACGATTTCTGATGAGTGAAGGCTGGGTGAGCCTTCATGGGAGCCGCTCTGGACCTCCGTAGCACTATCATAAGCGTGACCGCTCTCGACCAGATCTCGTTCAGATCTCGACCATGCCTCTTCGCCCTTTCGTCCAGGCTTCGTCCAGAATTCGTCCAGAGGTCGACCATCTCCGACAAAATCTGGACGAAATCCACAAAGCAGAAAGGAACTTGGGGACCACTTGGGGCTCCCATGAAGGACCACACAAGCTAGGTGCGCTCGCACCTCATCTAGCATCCGATCCCCTCCCACACAGGCCTTCCCACTGCGCTGATGCTTTCTCTGTCCGAGGACGCATGTCACAGCCGATCTGGAACTGCATCCAAAAAGGTTCCATCGTGCTTTGCGCACTCGGAAATGGGGAGCTGCGTGCATAGGAGGGGGAAGAGGTGAAGGAAGTGACGGGTGAGCAGGAGGATGAGCAGGAGAATGACTGGGAGGAGGAGAAGGAGGAGGACGAGGGCAAACAGCAGCAGCAGGAACTGGAGTGGACGGCGCGGGGGGAACCGGAGGTCCAGGGGAAGGCGGAAGAGGAAGAAGCAAGGGGCGGTGAGGAAGCGCTTGTCGCTTCCTGCACGGCGCCCCAAGACCTCAAGACTGAGTCCCCCCCCAATAGCTCCAGCGGCGGCCGCCACAGGAATTCAGACCTGCGCAGGCTGCCGAGCGGCGTGCCATCCTGGGCATACTGGGTGGAGGATATTCTCGCTGCGGTGAGGAACTTCTGGATGGCGTGCCGCGGCGGCGGCCCCGACGACACGCTGTGCCGTGCAGGCGGAGAGCGCGTCGCTCCGCTGCGTGGGGCGGGAGGCTCGGAGAGGCTTGGGACGTTGAGGCTTGGAGACCGGGAAATGGATCGGGTGTCGCGCAGAAGCGTGGTATGCCAGAAACGGCGGAGCGACACGCTAAGCCAAAGTTCCCGACCGCACACCCCATCTCACTAATCATCAGCGACCAGCGACTGCCGGTGACCAGGAGGGTGATCAGGAGACGAGCGCGACTGGAGCAGACCACGAACCAGCCAGCCAGGCCTCGGAAAGAAATAGCTAACACTCATGCCACATTCATCTGTCAACGCATCCCCCTCCCCCCAATGTTCAAAGTTGGCGGTAGGCCTGATGAGTTGCACGTCGACCGCAGTCTCCCCCGCGCGTGCCAACTTTGCATTTGGGGGGCAGGGGGATGGTTCACGAATGATTTCCCTTTACCAACAGAGGGAGAATCCAAACAGCAGCGCGGTGAGAACTTACTGCAAAAGGGAACGGATAAAACACCTCGTGAGAGCCCATCCTTACATAGCAAGGACAAGCGACTGCGGTGCTCAGGAGACGAGCGTGACTGCAGCAGGGCACGAACCAGCAAGCAGAGGGCGAACCCAAAAAGGGCAGTGGCAGGGTATTGATAAACAAACTCCACATGCTCCGCATGCTTAGCGTCCATCCGTATCCATAACATGGGAAGAGAAGCGAGAACTGGGAGGATGAAGAAGACAATGGGAAAGTTAAAAACCAAGGGACGTTCGCTTCAGACTCGCACAGAGGAGTGGAAGGAGCGAGGGAAGGAAGAAGACGGGTGGAGGAGGACAACGAGCGATGAGGCACGGGAGCCTAGTCTACTGATCGTAGCAGACACTAGCAGACGCTGCTCAGCATGAGGGCAGTGGGCTGCGGGAAGGGGGCCCGAGACTTACCGATAAAGACCACCGGCTTGAACTGATCGGGGATGTAATCCTCCATGCCAAGGGTGTGCCAATAACGGTCAACGTTCGCCTGAAACCCCTGAATCGCACACCACGTTATCGTGCAGAGCTTCCTGCACCGGATAGGCCACTTTGTGAAGCCGCTGAAAGCGCCGATGAAGCTGTTGGCGAGCTCATTGCTCGCAAAGTTCACGAAAGCATACCCCTTGCTCTGGTGGGTCATGAAATCTACTGGAAGGTAGACATAATCGTATGCTCCTTCGAACCCTTCCCCATTCATCGCATCGATCAACTCATCGCGTGTGACACCGTAGGGCACATTTTTCACGATCAACGTAGTATAGTGCTTGCTATCAGTCGCTGAATGTTGGATGTCAGGATTAGGCCCCTGCCCTGGAGAGGCAAGGGCGCGGCAGAACGCGCCCGTCGTCTGTGGGCAGCCCGGAACGAACACCGCAGCATTGCAAGCCAAAGGCGTAAAGCTTCCGGCCTTGCTGCTAAGAGGCGTTCGTGCGCTGGGAGAGGCCGATGCCTGACCACTCTGCTTGCCAGCTGGCGGACTCTCGCACAACTTGACCTGAAGATCGGCAGGGACAAGCGGAGTATGTGACGACTGCCAACACAAGTAGTGATCGGTCGAGCGGCAGCTGAGTGTATCATCCTCGGGCTCCTCGTGTACGACGGCCGGGCCCGTCCGAATACTGAGACGGAGACTGCGACTGGCGTCGCTGCGCGTCTTGTTGTTCTTGAGCCGCGAACCACTGGAACCATCCTCGCGTGAAGTGCCCTCGTCCATGTCCTTGCCACGGATGGGAGGGCATGACTGAACTCGACGCATGCCACAGACAGAGGGTGCGAAGGGCTGGTCAATGCAGCTCTCGAACTCCAAGAACGTGTTCTTGATGATCAGGCGAACGTCCGCCATGACCAATGCGGGAGACTGCGTGCGTTCGGTCGAACAAGGATACGTTCGGTCTGCTGCCCGCGTGCAGTGGGAGCCCAAACGTCTGAGGATGATGAAAATAAGAAGGACGAGAAAGAGTCAGAATAGGAGGCAGATGGTGGAAAGGAGAACGGCGGGAAGGAGACGATGGTGCAGGAGGATGAGGAGCAGGAGGATCCTAGCACTGCTGCTTCTTTACGATTGGCGCCCACAGCCAAGCTTCTTGACTGGCCCTGGCCATTCGTTTCACTGGTGACTGCGTTTCTTGGTTTGTGACCCCGCCAATACGATTTCGACATGTGCGAGCGCGCGTGGATGTTTTAGTACGTTCTGCAACGGTTTTTGAAAGCAATTTGGCCTGAACGAGTGAGCGCGCATGGTTTCATTCGACGAGAATGAACGGGGGGGTCGGCCCTGGCCTGGATGGTATGCTCTCGTATGGAACACGATGAGGCGCAATCATAACCGCAAGCCCGCGACAAGAAAGCATCCCCCCTGCACCCCTGAACCATGACTACCCACGGGAAACACCTATCTGCTAGGCGGGCGGAGCGGCGAGGCCGAACTTCACTACCACCAGGGAAAGCACGAATCGTACCTTGAATCACCTTCTCACGGCTATCCTGGGTTATCAGGGCGTGTTCTTCTATACGGAGGAGAACCTATGCTGCGCCAGACATGCGGCGCAAACTTTCTGGTGCAAGCTACGCGGGCGCCCACGAGAGCGCCAGCGAGGCGCCGCATGGGCGGCCGCGGGCGCGCGCCAAGAGAGACCCTGGCGGAACCGCCCAGCGCACGGGGCGCCCACGAGGCGCTCGCAGGCGGCAACGGGCAAAACCTGGGCGGACCCGTCCAGTTCCTTCTGGGGGAACCAGATCCAAAACCCTAAGTGCAAGCACTACTTCTGGAACTGAATCGCTAGACGATCGATCGAACAAAAGCATAATCCGGGAACACCCGCACGGGACAGCCACGAGACGACGCAAGGACAATCGCGAGACTGCCCCACAAGACGGAAAGCCTCGGCACATCCCCGGAACGCCCGTGCTGCGCCCAAGCCAATCTCCGCACCACCGGACAACCACGGGACGATCCAGGCACGCCCGCGCCCCGCGCCCACACAGGCGACGCAAACTGAGACCGCAATCGAGCTCGCCGTGGGGGCTCTCGATGTTTCACGTCTGTCTCACCCCCCGACACCTCTGACTGAGTTACGCATCCCGCACCCACTGATGGGTCTGAGGACAGTTTCTGTTGGAAGTCCCTTTGGCCGAAACTAGCTCCGACTAGCACCAGCTGGCCGCGTGCCCGCCGTTTTGGAAATTTCGCTAACCGCGACTACGACCGCGCGGCACACCCTGCGCACCACCACCTGCTCTAGAGAAGGGCGGCAAAGATTGATCGCAAGCCCCTGACACCGTGGCAATTGGAGTGAAGCTTCGCACGCACAACGAGACATGGAAGACAGGATGACGAAGCTCCAGGCTCGGATGTCAGTGAGAGGCTGGTCTCAAAACGATGTGCACGCCTCTGACCTCAAATCTCACTTCGAAGCCTGACAGTAGGCAAAAACTCATGGCAGTCTGCGCAGGACTCGAAACCTTGACGCTCTATAAGCAAACCAACGCGCATGCGTAGAGATACACACATGTCCATCCCTCCCTCGATGCACTAGTGTACAGAATCGCAAGGGGAACGAACTGCAGAGACGTAGCGCGGACGAAAATCAGGGCTCTCCTGTCCATCGTCAGATTCATCGTCGTCACCTTGCGCCGAAGGGCCAAGCAGAAACCCGCTTGACCCTGCAATGACCAGGGCATCCTAGCTAAGACGCGTAACAATCGAAGGTCACCTAAGCACAGTCTGACATCGATTCACATTGGGGATTCCGTGGGTGTGGTTGCCTGCCCCCTCCACGTGCTTAAAGTTGCACTCCCCTCCGAACTCTGAAGCGAAAGGAGCGTACAAAACTTCAGAGGCAACTCATAATGGCTTTCGGCACTCGGACAGCGTGCGTGCAAGCAGTACTTGCCGTCATCAATCGGCGTGGGGACACAGAACGGACCTCTCCCTCAGAAAGCGGTAGGTGCAAAGTACGTCGACAAAATGTTGCCCCACCTGGTGCCCGCGACATCAAACGTCGTTGTGCAGTCGACGGTTCGTGCTCGCTCCCCCGCTCACCCCAATCTAAGATTGGCTACAGGCTGGGATCACGGAAACAGCTCAGTGGTGCAGGGAAGTCCGGAGGAGCTCATGCTCGCATGCCCCCAATCTTAGATTGGGGGGGAGGGGGGGGACAAGGGCTGAAGCTTGCGTGCGAAGAACAGCGCAGAGCGGTGCAACATTTTGTCGACGTACGGTGCCCCCGGGCCAGAGGTAGCCTTCCCGCGCGGGCGCGCCCAGATCAAGTGGACTGGCAGGCCTGCTGCGAGCTGTCGGCTCAGAAGAGGGGGGCAGCGGGATGAATATGGTTTCCTTCTTGGGCGCAATCGTGCTGTCATCACTGGCCTGTTGTGCGGAGGCACCTCGGGGCGAAAACCGAACGACCAGCATCCAGGAAAGGAAGGCCGTGTGGGGAAGCGCTTCCCTTGCCTCTGGATCGGGCCAGGGGTCCCTCTGGCGAGGCGAAGCCTCTTCGATTTTAGATGGGTCAGTGCATCTGGCTTCTCTATGGGCAACATCCCCAGTCGCAGGTTCATGAGACCGATCAGCCCGTACTGCATGTCGACAGCATTCCACGCGTCCTGACTGTGTGGTAAGAGCAGGGATGAAAGTACAAGCAAATCTTGACCGGCAAATTATGAGTCGCAAATGAAAACAAAGAGTGCAGATCTGCCTACCCTTCGGCGTGCGTGACACGCGTCTCCGTTCTCGCCGTCGTCGTCGTCGCCAGTCCGAAGGAAATTGAAGAAACCTTCCACTTTTCCCTTCCCTGACAGGGAAAGCGGGGGGGGGATGCGGGTGGCGGTCCGGGGGGGATGGGGGGGGTCCCGGGTCAAATACCGCACACACACACACACACACACACACACACACACACACACACACACACACACACGCACACACAGACACAGGGTCCCGGCGGGTCCTGGGGGGTGTCGCCAGCGGGAGTCCTGTCGATGGTCCCGCCTTCAGGGTCGGCGGCACCAGCCGTGAGGCCTTCACAACAACAATGTGGCAGTGGCTGATACTGGCCCCATGCAGGAAACTATGCCTGTATAGTCTCGGCGCGATTCTCTAATACCCAGCGGTCGTCAGACCTTGCATGCTCGGAAGAGGGCGACGACGGGGGCGAAGAGGAGGAGAAAGAAGAGGAGCGGTCCATTTCTGAAGGAGGAGGTTCGCTGGTTCTACGTAAACCCCACGGTGACACAGCCAACGCCTTCTCCAGGACGTCGGCATCCTGCATGTTGGTCACGATGCCGCTGATGCTAGATGGCGGTGCCCAAGGTCTCAGCATGGTCCGTCTTGGTAGGACTGCCGAGGCTCGTGGACGCGGAGTCACCGAAATACGACGTGCAGTCCTCGCCGTAGCGGTCGCCATGCTCAGATAATTGCTGGACGGCTTTGGCTCAGGATATCACCTCGGCGACGCACTACTCCAAGCCAGGAGGGCATCGAGCAGAGGCGTCACTATCTTGCGCACGAGAACGCGGAACGTACAACAGGATCTCTTCGGTGCCGACAACCCTTGGGGTCCCAATGGAGGCCGACATTGAGATCAAAGGTAGACTCGGCGCGCTCCTGGTCGCCGGTCGGATGCTCCGCGCCTGCCTGCAGTCCCTGCACGTAGACTGGCATAGTTAGCTGGGACCCACGGGGGACCTCGTCCTCAGATTGTTCATCGTGCGTGTGTGCTTGGCCACCTCTGACGGCAAGCAAATCAGCGAGCACCGCTTGAACGCTTCAGCAGTCGTCGTAGAAGGGATGTCGAAGGAACTAACTGGCGGAGTTGCGACACGCGCATCGCCAGCCATTCGCAAGCAGATGCTCCCTGGATCATGGACAGGTTTAGGCCAAGGGTTCTCTTCTAATTATGTTCCACTGTCCCCCCGTGTCATGTTCGAGAGGGGAGACCCCAAGAGACCTGTCTAAGAGGACCCAAGAAACTCCCAAGGAGATCCGAGAAAGCTCTAAGGAACCTCCTGTTCACGACCCAGGCACGGCGGAAGGATGGGCAGAATGCCCCTACATGAGCAGCAAGATCCACAGGGTCACCACCAGCGTCAGAAAGATGTCCACATGCACCTCCATGCACAACGCCAGCTTGAGCGGTTGGGCATCGTCAGCTTCAGCAGAACGTCGGAGGTTGGCGGGTGAGATCGAAGTGGAACGGCGAGCCCCCCACCGGAAAATCGGCTTCGGCTTCGGGCTCGTGCCGCGCGTGCGGGCGAGGCGAAGCTGCGCAGGCGAGAGGAATGACCCCGCCGTGGCTGGGGCGGGGCGCAACAAAAGACCAACGCCTCGTGTGGGCCGCCGTGGCCAGGGGTGGTCACGCCACGGTGTCCCGCCGTGGTGTCCCGCCGTGGTGTCCCTCGGTGTCCCGTCGGTGTCCCGTCGGCGGTGGCTGGGGGTGTGTCCCGCGGGTGCTCCGTCGGTGTCCAGCCGTGGTGTCCCGTCGGTGCCCCGTGGAGTCCAACGTGAGATCGATTGGTATTTGCTCTTCACCAATACCAAGTTCGATAGCGAGATCGAATGAGATCGATTGTGAGATGGATGGTGCTATCGATAGAGCGAGATCGCTACAGGGAGGTCGATAGAGTGAGATCGGTAGAGTGAGATTCATGAAGTGAGATCAATCGAGTGAGATCGATAGAGTGGGGTCGACAGTGGAATCGATAGTGGCATCGAAAGTGAGGTCAATAGCGAAAGCGGTAGTGAGATCGATGCTGACATCGGCGGTGAGATCAATCAAGTGAGACGTTGGTTCCGTCCCCCCAAAAAACACACACACACACACACTCCTTATCACCCGAAGGGTGGTCGTATAGGTATAATGGCTGATCCAGGGGAAGCAGCTAAGTGTCGGCGGCGAGCCATAGGGGGGAACTGACAGGGGGCAAGCATTTTCAGACGGCGACGGGGCTTCTCAGAAGCCCTCGCCTTCTGAGAAGCCGTCTGCGGCTTCGGAAAGGCTTGCAAGGCTTCTCAAAAGACGCGAGGGCTTCTGAGAAGCTCCGCCGCCTTCTGAGAAGGCCTGCCCCTTCTCGTTTCCCCGTGGGCTCGCCGCCGACAGTCACCGTCAGTATAAGCTGGAGGCCCACAATGCAACCAAGCAGAACGTCCATATGGACTCGCAACTCGAGCTGCACAAGCAACACGCGCAGCCACCTAGAGCGACGGGAATTCTGGGCTCACCATCCGCGCGGGCACTGGACCGAATCGCGCCAGCTCCCACGAGATCGGCACCTGAACTGGCAAGGGGAGCGCAGGGTCAGCATGAACAGGAGAACCGCCCAACAAAACACGATCAGAAGCGGCACCGGCTTCAAGTCATCCCCCATCATGAGCAGGAGGAGGAGGAGGAGGAGGAGGAGGTAGGAGGAGGGGGAGGAGGAGGAGGAGGAGGAGGAGGAGGAGGAGGAGGAGGAGGAGTCCACAGCATGCGGCGGGAACGAGGCAGAGAAGCATCACCCCGTGGTCCCCCCCGCACGCCGCGACCCGACCGCGAGACCGGGCGGCCGCGGGGTGGGCCACTCGCGGGCCCCTCCCGCGCAGCTCTCCCCGACGAAGGGGGACGACGTCGGCCGCCTGCTTCTTCGTGCTGTGGTCAAACAGTGTGCGTCGCGGACCGGGCTCCTGTCAAAGGCGTTCCTCTGCAAGCACATCGTCCTCGGCACCGCCCGATCCCGGGGCTTTGCCCCCTTGTGGCCCTGATGTGAGGCACCTCCTTCTGCCCCCCTCTCTTTAGTTCAAGCTGTGCGCGGCCCGCTTAGCTTCGACCGGAAGAGGTGCGCTCTCGACCCACGGATCAAAAAAGTGTGTCGCGGACCTGGCGAGCGCGCAGGTCAGTCAAGCGGCCCAGGACCGCTGGACAGAGGCTTGGGCACTGCAGGAGGCGGGGGAAGGGGGGGGCAGGGCGGCCGCAGAGAAGAGGAGCGGGCGCGGGGGTAGACTCAAACAGTGAAGGCTCAGGCTCGAACGAATCGCAAAGGGGGGACGCCAGATCGCCCCGGAAGAAGCACATGAAGGCGGCGCGCTGTGGCAAACAAGATAAAGGAAGATGAGGAGGAGGAGCGCACGTAGCTAGAATCCACGGCGATACAGCGACCGCCAGCGCTCTGGCACCGCATGGCGGCGAGAGCAGCGGCTCGTGCGTCGTGGTGGTAGGCAGGCGTAGGGGCATCGGTGCAACTCGCCGAATCTGCGTTCAGCTTGTGAGGAGGAGGAGGAGGAGGAGGAGAGGAGGAGGAGGAGGAGGAGGAGGAGGAGGAGGAGAGGGAGGGGAGGAGGAGGGAGGAGGAGGAGGAGGAGGAGGAGGAGGAGGAGGAGGAGGAGGAGGAGGAGGAGGAGGAGGAGGAGGAGGAGGAGGAGGAGGAGAGGAGGAGGAGGAGGAGGAGGGAGGAGGAGGAGGAGGAGGAGGAGGAGGAGAGGAGGAGAGGAGGAGGAGGAGGAGGAGGAGGAGGAGGAGGAGGAGGAGGAGGAGGAGGAGGAGAGGAGGAGGAGGAGGAGGAGGAGGAGGAGGAGCGCGAGGTTGCCTGTGCCGCGCGAGCCCCCTCCCGAGATCTGGGTCCGGGGCGCTCCGCCCGCGGACCCCGGGGGAGGCTTCTGGCGGCTGCTATGCCAAGGGGGGCCGCACGCGCCCGGCCCTGGCGGGCACGCACCTCAAAGCCGGGCGCGTGCCGGGGTTGCGGGATGGAACGGAGGAGGAGGAGGAGGAGGAGGGGAGGAGGAGGAGGAGGAGGAGGGCAGGAGGAGGAGGAGGTAGGAGGAGGGGGAGGAGGAGGAGGAGGGGGAGGAGGAGGAGGAGGAGGAGGAGGAGGAGGAGGGAGGAGGAGGGAGGAGGAGAGGAGGAGGAGGAGGAGGAGGAGGAGGAGGAGGAGGGAGGAGGAGGAGGAGGAGGAGGAGGAGGAGGAGGAGGAGGAGGAGGAGGAGGAGGAGGAGGAGGAGGAGGAGGAGGAGGAGGAGGAGGAGGAGGAGGAGAGGAGGAGGAGGAGGAGGGAGGAGGAGGAGGAGGAGGAGGAGGAGGAGGAGGAGAGGAGGAGGAGGAGGAGGAGGAGGAGGAGGAGGAGGAGGAGGAGGAGGAGGAGGAGGAGGAGGAGGAGGAGGAGGAGGAGGAGGAGGAGGAGGAGGAGGAGGAGGAGGAGGGAGGAGGAGGGGGGGGGGGCGAGGGGGAGCAGCAGCGGGAGCGACGGGAGCGGCCGCCGCCGCGGAAGCGCGGCGCGGAGTGACAGCCCAGGGCCTTCCTGGACATCGGGCGTCGGCCATCGAACCTGCAGCTGTCGCTGGCCAGGATGGCATTTCGCTTCGTGCTGCTGCAGCTTGGAGCTCCTACAGAGCTGGCTGGGGCCATGCTACTGCAACTCGTGTGTACTATACCCACTCAGACGCCGATCCAGTGCAATTATCTCTGCCTGGAACACCATCACGTCCACCAGAAGGTGCTCCCCTTCTGCGAACCAGGGCTAAAAGAGTCGTCCCTTCGAGCTCTCCGAGAATACAACTGATGACCGAAGCTACCGTACAGGTTTCCGACCTCTGGTTAAGATGTCGCAGGTGGGCGCCGTAGCGCCAGGCATATAAAACATGTTTGTTCGCAGCGCTGGCGGACGCGACTGACGAGCCGACGGGCCACGCCGGGCACTGGGCGCACTGGAGCGGGTGAGAAGTGCAGGCGGCCGCGGAGGAGGGGGTAAGGAGGCCTGGGCGCCGAGAATCACAGTCATATGAAACGTGTGAGATGAAGGAAGAGACGTCAACAGAGGCAGGATAATGCACGGATACACACTACAAGTCTATACATATATATATATATATATAAATAAAATGTGTATATACCTCTTCCTATATTTTTAAAAGCCCGGGCGGAGGCCCCCCCCCCCTAAAACCGGACCCCCGGGATCTGGAGCTTTGGGACCCTCCGGACGGGCCTCGAAGCGGCCCCCTGGGCCTCGCAGGGCGTTTTGCCAAGCCTTCGCAGCACACCCAGGGCGATCAGGGGGGTCACCGGAGACGTCCCAAAGACCCTCATGACAGCACAAGAGCGCTCCAAGAAGCCGTCATACCCCGAAAGATCGCTCCAAAAACGTACCAAGAGGCCTCCAAGAGCACCCCCAAGGAGGCCCCAAGAGGGACAAATCGCTGATTCTATGTGGGTTTTTGGTGCATTCGGGGTTCTCCTCTTTTCGGCTTCCCGACGCTCCAAGACGGCGGTCTCCTAGGCGTCCGAAGCCGCCTGGGAGGCTCCAAATTCGCCCCACAACCATCCGAGAGGGCTTCCAGGCAGTCCAAGAAAGCACCAAAATGGCACAACAGTTGTCCAAAATGGCCCAGGAGGCCTCCAGAAGGCTTTAAGAAAGCCTGAGAACTTTGGTGAGGCCCCCAGAGGCTCTCCAAGGAGGAGCCTCCGCAAAAAGAGCTGCGGAGGATGGGGAGAATGCCCAGGGTATGGCGAGAATGAGGAAAAATAAGCATGCAGGAAGGATAACGAACAACATTATTATAATGGCGATCCCAAGAAAGGCAGCAAGGAGTTATCGCTAAACTGTCGGCTTGACCTTCCTGCCATTTCCGCCTGCATACCAAACTTCAAGGACCAAGGTGCATGGCGCGAAGCGCCACTGCAGTCTTGTATATATCTATTTATTTATTTATTTATATATATACACATATATATATATACAGGGGCATGGCCCGGGGGGGTCCCCGTTCGAGCCGGCGCCGAAGACGCTATTTGAAGACGCTATTCCCCAAAGGAGCTGCGGTGACGCCTCGATTCCGCTAGCACCTGGTGAAGCTCATGACGCCTCTATTCGGCCTGAAGCCTCTGTTCCGTTGACGCCCATGGAAGCTCGTGAAGCCTCTATTCGGCCTGAAGCCTCTATTCGGCCTGAGACTTGTATTCGGCTCGTGACGCCTCTCTTCGGCCTACGACGCACTGGTGGGGTGGCGACCCTAGACGCGCCTATTCGGCCTGAAGCAACTATTCCCCTGACGCCCATTGAAGCTCGTGAAGCCTCTATTCGGCCTGAAGCCTCTATTCCCCTGACGCCTGGTGAAGCTCGTGAAGCCTCTATTCGGCCTGAAGCCTCTATTCCCCTGACTCCCAGTGACGCCTCGCAGGGTTCGTGCCCCAGGGGAGGGCAAATCTATAAGCAAATACGTAAAACGCGAAAGAGTCGTGCCCCTGGAAAGTGATCGTGCCCCAGGAGAGGGCCAATCACGCACAGGATTCCTCTCCCATGATACGGCCACTCTATCAGCACGCACGTGAAGGTCGAAATATTCGCGCCATAGGAGAGCGTCAACATATGGGCATACGTAAAACACTGAGTGGATTCGTGTTCCAAGAGAAGGCCGATGTATTGGCACATACGTTAAACACAAAAGGAATCGCGCCCCAGGGGAAGGCCAATCTATATACACACACGTAAGACACGAAGGATTCATACTCCAAGAGAGGGCGATGAGGAGTCTCAGACAAACAACCTGGGGGCCCTCTGGGCCTAGCTCGAAGAAGGCCTCTGGGTCACCTCCAGGGGCACGCCGCCAACGCACCCCTAATGCAAGCCAAGCGTCCCTGCGAAAAAAACAACGCGCGCCGAACGCCCCCCCGGAAAAGAAAAAAAAAAAAAAAAAAAAAAAAAAAAGCCCCCCCGGATGTGCCTGAAGATTTGCCCTCAGGGCGAATCTATAGGCACATACGTAAAGCACGAAGGGTTCGTGCCCCAGGAGAGGGCAAATCCATAGGCGCATACGTAAAACACGCAAGGCTCATGCCCCAGGGGAGGGCCAACCTATACGCACATGAGTAAAACACCCAGGATTCGCGCCCCAAAAGAAGGCGAATCTCTAGGCATCACGTAACACACTAAGGAGTCGCGCTCCATGATACGGCCAATATATCAGCACGCACGTAAAACACTAAACATTCGTGCCCCAAGAGTAGGCCAATCTTTAGGCACATGCGTGAAACGCGATGGAGTCGTGCCCCAAGAGAGGGCCAATATATTGGCACATACGCTTAACACAAAAGAATTCGCGCCCCAGGAGAGGGCCAAGACAGCTCCAGGAGGTACCGGGAGGGGCCAAGACAAAGGCACCAGGAGGTCCCAGGAAGCCTCGGGGAGCCCCGGGAGGCCCCAGTAGGCTCCAGGAGACTCCAGGAAGCTCCAGAAAGCCGCAAGCTCCAGGAGGCCCTAGGAAGCCCAGGGAGGCCCCAGGAAGCCCCAGGAGAGGACCAAAATATAGGCACATACGTTCAACACAGAAAGGATTGTGAAGCCACCCTGACCGCGCCGCACCGGTGACACGCTTCCAACGGATCCATCCTGTGGGCTCCTGGGGTATTCCGCCTCAAGAAGGTCCTGGGAGGCCTCGAGAAACACCCAGGAGGCCCCATGAGGCCCCCAAGAAGACCAAACGAGGCCCAAAGAGGCCCCAAAACGGCCCCCCAGGAGGCGTCAAAACAGCATCCAAGAGCCCGACGAGAAACCTGTTTCTCGTCGGCCGCCCCCGCCGCCGCCGGCCGCCGCCGCCCGATGGGGCTGGGTTGCGGGTCCAAGGCCTCCTGGATATTCGTTCGGGAGTCTTTTGTGAGGTTGCTCGTCGGGCTCTTGGAAGCTGTTTTGAAGCCGCCTGGGGTGCCGTTTTGGGGCCTCTTAGGATTCTTTTTTAATCAACTTGGGGAGGGGTCTTGTCTAGCAGAGGGTGCCGCACAGCAGGTGGGGTACGCCTAGCACCAGGGATTATGTTTAATCAACTTGAGGAGGGCTCTTGCCTATCAGAGGGTGCCGCACAGCAAAGGGGCATGTCTAGCACCAAGGATTTTTGTTTTAATCAACTTGGCGAGGGGTCTTGCCTAGCAGAGGGTGCCGCGCAGCAGATGGGGCACGTCTAGCACCAGGGATTATGCCTTAATTAACTTGGGGAGGGGTCTTGCCCAGCAGAAGGTGCCGCACAGCAAAGGGGCTCACCTTGAAGAGGATGCCACACAGCAAAGGGGCACATCTAGCACTAAGGATTCGTTTTCAATCAACTTGGGGAGGGGCCTCGCCTAGCAGAAGGTGCCGCACAACAGATGGGGCACGCCCAAAACCAAGGATTCTTTTTAAATCAAATTGGGGAGGGCCATTGCCTAACAAAGGGTACCACACAGCAGATGGGGCACGTCTAGCACCAAGGATTCCTTTTAAATCAACTTGGGGAAGGGGTCTTGCCTAGCAGAAGGTGCCGTTCAGCAGATGGGGCACGTCTAGCAACAAGGATGTTTGATTCAATCAACTTGGGGAGGGATATTGCCTAGCAGAAGGTGCCGCACAGCAGGTGGGGCACGCCTAGCACCAAGGACTCTTTTTTGAAACAACTTGGGGAGGGCCATTGCCCAACAAAGGGTGCCACACAACAGATGGGACACGTCTAGCAGCAAGGATTCTTTGTTTAGTCAACTTGGGGAGGGGTCTTGCCTAGCAGAGGGTGCCGCGCAGCAGATGGGGCACGTCTAGCACCAAGGATTCTGTGTAAAGCAACTTGTGGAGGGCCATTGCCTAGCAGAAGGTGCCACACAACAAATGGGGCGCATCCAGCAATAAGGATTCATGTTTAATCACCTTGGGGGGGGTCCTGCCTAGCAGAGTGTGCCGCACAGCACAGCAAAGGGGCACATCTAGCACCAAGGATTCTTGTTTAAATATCAACTTGGGGATGAGTCTTGCCTAGCAGAGGGCGCCGCGCTGCACATGGGGCACGTCTAACATCAAGGGTTTGTTTTATCTACTTGGGGAGGGGTCCTGCCTAGCAGAGGGTGCCGCACAGCAGATGGGGCACGTCAAGCACTAAGGATTTTTGCTTTAATCAACTTGGGGAGGGGTCTTGCCTAGCAGAGGGCGCCGCGCAGCACATGGGGCACGTCTAACATCAAGGGCTTGTCTTATCAACTCGGAGAGGGGTCCTGCCTAGCAGAGGGTGCCGCACAGCAGATGGGGCACGTCAAGCACCAAGGATTCTTGTTTAATCAACTTGAGGAGGGGTCTTGCCTAGCAGAAGGTGCCGCACAACAGATAGGGCACGCCTAGCACCAATGATTCTTGTTCAGTCAAGTTGGGGAGGGCTCTTGCCTATCAGAAGTTGCCGCACAGCAGAGGGGCATGTCCAGCACCAAGGATTCACTTGTTAATCAACTTGGCGAGGGGTCTTGCCTAGCAAAGGTGCCGCACAGCAAACGGGCATGTCTAGCACCAGGTATTCTTATTTACTTGACTTGGGGGGGGTCTTGCCCAGCAGAAGGTGCCGCACAGCAAAGGGGCTCACCTTGGAGAGGGTGCCGCACAGCGAAGGGGCACATCTAGCACCAAGGATTCGTTTTCAATCAACTTGGGGAGGGGCCTTGCCTAGCAGAAGGTGCCGCAAAACAGATGGGGCAAGCCCAAAACCAAGGATTCTTTTTAAATCAAATTGGGGAGGGCCATTGCCTAACGAAGGGTGCCACACAGCAGATGGGGCACGTGTAGCACCAAACATTCTTTTTAAATCAAATTGGGGAGGGGACTTGCCTAGCAGAAGGTGCCGTTCAGCAAACGGGCATGTCTAGCACCAAGATTTGTTGTTTAAATATCAACTTGAGGAAGGGTCTTGCCTAGCAGCAGGTGCCGTTCAGCAGATGGGGCACGCCTAGCACCAAGGATTTTTGTTTTAATCAACTTGGGGAGGGGTCTTGCCTAGCAGAAGGTGCCGCACAGCAGGTGGGGCACGCCTAGCTCCAAGGATTTTGTTTTATCAACTTGGGGAGGGCCATTCCCCAACAAAGGGTGCCACACAGCAGATGGGACACGTCTAACAGCAAGGATTCTTGTTTAATAAACTTGGGGTCCTAGCACCAAGGATTTTTGTTGTAATCAACTTGGGGAGGGGTGTTGCCTAGCAAAGGTGCCGCACAGCAAACGGGCATGTCTAGCACCAGGGATTCTTATTTCATCAACTTGGGGAGGGGTCCTCCGGTAGGGGTCTTGCCCAGAAAAGGGTGTTGCACAGCAGATGGGGCATGTCTAGCACCAACGATTTGTTTTATCAAGTTGGGGAGGGGTCTTGCCTAGCAAAGGGCTTCGCACAGCAGATGGGGCGCGCCTTTGTGTCAGACACGGAAAGCGTAGAGTAAAATGGCACCTTCAAATTACAACTGGGAAGCGAACTCCTTGAATACTGGGCCTGGTGAAGAGAAGGGGCATCTTCACAGGGAATAGCGTCCTCACCCGGAATAGCGTCTTCACAAGAAATAGCGTCTTCACCTGGAATAGCGACTTCACCGGGAATAGCGTCTTCACAGGGAATAGCGTCTTCACAAGAAATAGCGTCTTCACCCGGAATAGCGTCTTCACCCGGAATAGCGTCTTCACAGGGAATAGCGTCTTCACATGGCATAGCGTCTTCACCAGGAATAGCGTCTTCACCCAGAATAGCGTCTTCCGAAAGAATAGCGTCTTCACCCCGAACAGCGTCTTCACCCCGATTAGCGTCGTCACCCGGAACAACGTTCTCACACGGAATAGCGTCTTCACACGGACTAGCGTCTTCACCCAGAATAGCGTCTTCAACGGGAATAGCGTCTTCATAAGGGAATAGCGTCTTCAGAGGGGCTAGAGTCTTCACCGAGAATAGCGTCTTCACCCAGAATAGCGTCTTCACCCGGATTAGCGCCTTCACAAAGAATGGCTTCTTCAATAAAAATAGCGTCTTCACTGCTTCACTGGGAGTAGCGTCTTCACATGGAATAACGTCTTTACACGGAATAGCATCTTCACCGGGACTAGCGTCTTCACCCAGAATAGCGTCTTCACCGCTCATAGCGTCTTCAGAGGGAATAGCGTCTTCACCGGGAATAGCGTCTTCACAAGGAATAGCGTCTTCACAAGAAATAGCGTCTTCACCCGGAATAGCGTCTTCACCTGGAATAGCGTCTTCACAGGGAATAGCGTCTTCACATGGCATAGCGTCTTCACCAGGAATAGCGTCTTCACCCAGAATAGCGTCTTCCCAAAGAATAGCGTTTCACCCCGAACAGCGTCTTCACCCCGATTAGCGTCTTCACCCGGAACAGCGTTCTCACACGGAATAGCGTCTTCACACGGACTACCGTCTTCACCCAGAATAGCGTTCTCACCGGGAATAGCCTCTTCATAAGGGAATAGCGTCTTCAGAGGGGCTAGAGTCTTCACCGAGAATAGCATCTTCACCCAGAACAGCCTCTTTACCCGGAATAGCGCCTTCACAAAGAATGGCTTCTTCAAAAAGAATAGCGTCTTCACTGGGAGCAGCGTCTTCACATGGAATAGCGTCTTTACACGGAATAGCATCTTCACCGGGAATAGCGTCTTCACCCGGAAGAGCGTCTTCACCAGGAATAGCGTCTTCACCCGGAATAGCGTACTCACAGGGAATAGCGTCTTCACACGGAATTCGCGCTTCAGGGAATAGCGTCTTCATAAAGGAAGTGCTGTCTGTGTCTGCAGAACGCGTCTTCACAAGGACAAGCGTCTTCACCAGGAATAGCGTCTTCACCGGGAATAGCGTTTTCACCCGGAACAGCGTCTTCACCCGGAACAGCGTCTTCACCCAGAAACCGTCTTCACCGTGTTCACTGGGAATAGTTTCTTCACAAGGAATAGCTCTTCACAGGGACACGTCGTGACAGGGAATAGCGTCTTCAAAAAGCGTCTTCGGCGCCGGCTCCCCCGTTGCTGGGGCGATGCATATATATATATATATATATATATATATATATAGATATAGATATAGATATACATATATACATATATATATATACACAAGACTGCATTGGCGCTTCGCGCCATGCGCCTTGTTCCGGACGCTTCCCTGGCAAAGCAATAAATCATCGCTTTCTTCAGCAGGGAGGACCTCGAGGCCTGGACGGGCGACCCGCCCATTTTTCCGATATCCCGGGTGCCTGCTGACACCGCTTTCGGACGATGCGCTGGCACGTTTGTGCGCAGGAGTGGGGAAGTGATGCTGATTTTTTCGCGCGCGAAGGTCCTTTGAGGAAATATGGAGCGTTCCCATGACACGCCGAAGAAGTCACAGTAGCTCCGAACACATCGATTTTTGATCGCTTCCCGAATGCCTGGAGGGCTCCAGACACTCAGGAAATCTTCGGTCGTCGAAGGTCGAATCTGGATCCATTGCCTGTGTCTCTCGATCGGGGAGCTACTGAAACCTCGAGCCTCAAGCGTGGAACCAAGATCGTCGGGTCAGCTTGATGTATTTCGTAGGAGAACGCCGTCTGGTCGTTTTTGGTGCTCTTTTGTGCCGTCCTGGGGCACTCTTGGGCCGTCCTGGGGGCTTCTTGGGCCGCCTTGGGGAGCTGGGGCCCTCCAGAGGTCTTCTGAAGCCATCTAGGGCCCTCTTGCGGGCCTCCAGTGGCGTTCTTGGAGGTATCCCATGGCTTTCGTGGGTCTCTCTTGGGAGCCTTCTGGGGGCATCTTGGGCTTCTTGTGGGCAATCTCGGGGCTCTCTGGGGCATTCTTGGGGCCCCCTTGGGCCGCCTTCAAGCCCTCTAGGAGGCCTCCCGGGCCGTCTTGGGGCGAGATTGGGGGCCCATTGGGCCGTCTTGGACGCTGCGAAGACCCAAAAAGCGGATATGCACAACAGATGTGTCATCCTTCCGATGCCCTCCTCGAGGCACACTGGCCCGTGCGCGCCCGCTGTGGCCCCCATCGGGGCGAGAGCGCCTGCTGCGAGAGGCGACGCTGGGATCCCTGGGCCCCCTGCCCAGCGTCAGGGCTGCATGAGCTGGCGGTGCGCGCAAGGGGGTGGAGGGAGGGGGGAAGGGCAGGTTAGAAGGAGGCTGCCTCTTGAAGCCCTCCCCCCTCCCCCCGCCCCCCTTCTGCGCGCGGCTGAGCGGGACGAGGAGCGAGAGGGCGTCCTTGCCGAGCGCACGCAGGGCAGGGGACGAAGGGGCTCCTCTGGCCACGCCGACCCGGACCAAAGGGCCGGCCCGAAAGCCGGAGCCCCATGCTGGGCACAGAGTGGCTCTGCATATCAGCCTGCCGACGGCGGAGCGGCGGAGCAATCCTTGTCGAACGTCGCCAGGTACATGCGGCACTCGTCCTCCGCGTCGAGGTCTGCGGCGGGCGACGAGGGCTGGCCCGCCGGCAGGTCGTCGAAGTCGCCGGGCGGCACGAGCAGGTCGTCCATCGCACTGCCCACGCCACGCCCCTCTGACGACAGGGGAGGGTGGGGGTCATGTTCTCCATTTCATGCAAGAGCCCAGCACTCGTGCTGCTGTCTGCCGTGCCCATCTGGCACGCTCTGACGGCGGGGGGGTGGAGATCCTGGTCACCGGCTTTGTGGGAGCTTCGGCTGGACAAGACGAGTCAGGCCCAACTCGGGGACCCACGACGGAGGGACGCCCATCCTCGATGGTGGTGCGTCCGAGTAGCCCCCTGGGTGTGCATCCCTGGGTGTCCCTTCTTTTCTGAGCGGCCCAGTTTTTCGGGGGGGCACTGGGGGGCTGGGGGCGAGAAATCGGCTGCGATCTGACCATGACCTTGCTGCAGACGCGGTCAGCTTCGAATCGACGAGTCGGACCGGATCGGGAACATCAGAAATCGGGCCGCATCAGCACGGGGTCGGAGCCGAATGAGATCGGCCGCGCCAGGATGCACAACAGTGTCTTGCAGGCATCGGGCCGCTTCGGATCGTCAGATACGGACCACAGGATCGGTCACCGTCGAATCGATGAGTCGGATCGAATCGGAACGAGCATCGGATCGGGCCGCATCGGCATGCGGTCGGAACTGGATCGGATCGGCCATGCCAGGATACACGAGAGCGCCATGCAAGCATGGGAAAGCATGAGACCGTCTGAATGACGGAATCGAATTAGCTCGGGTCGGCGGAGATCGATACCATATCAGATCGAACGGAAATCGAAATGAATCCTGGACCACGCCAGCAGCGATGAGACAGCCTGTAACTCCACTGACCGCACCGGCACTGCGTGGCTCGGCTCTGGTCCGGGAGAGAACGCCCCCGGTCGTCGGTGCATTCTCTTGCCCCGGATGCTTCTGGCTTGCAGGCCCCAGCTGGTCGTGGTGCGCCTGCCGCCAAGCGTTTCGCCCGGCTCGGCGGTTCTGCGCTGCTCCCGGCAAAACCCGCGCGGCGCTCCCTCCTGCACCTGGCCGCTGGGGGATCCGCTTGGCTCAGCCACTCCTGGCCGCTCCTTCTGCACGTGCGCGCGGCAACAGACGTTCGACGCCTGCCGGCTTCGGGGGGGGGGGGGGCCAAAGCGAGAAGTGCAGGGTCCATGGGTCCCTTCTGGGGCCCCAGATGTGGCCGAGAAATGCGCGGTCCCCCCCGAAGCGCCGACCATGGCCAACATGGTGGGAATCGAGCGATGTTGCAGCCAGCGCCCTCGGATGGCTGCTGGGGACTTGCCTCGTCCAGGGCAGTCCCAGCCGCACTGCTTGCTGCACCCCGCTGCGTAGGGCCTTGCCTGGTTCGGCTGCTCACAAAGGTGCTGCTCGTGGTCACGGTTGTGGCAGGTCGTTCCTGCCGCACCAAGCCACGTGGTGCAAGCTGCCAGGTGCAACCTATCTATGCCGCGCAAGATGCGGAGCGCAGGCTATCTGGTGCGATGTATGTAATGTTATCTAGGTGGTGCACTCTATGTGGCGCAATGCATTTGGTGCATTACGTGGTGCAATTCACCAGCAAACGGTGGTGGACTCGTGAGTTCAGCGCATGCGCGCCCGCATCCAGTCGGGCAAATGTTTTGGGGGATGTGATTGTTCTTTGTTACTTCTACTTGTTGCTCATCCAATCTGGCCAATCCTGTTGGGGGATGGCTGTCCTGAAATTGTTACGAACATCCACGACTAGTTAATGAACTTTGCATGCGCACGCGGAATCGCGCGCACGTGTCCCGTATGATCTTGGGTGATAGAAATCGACGAAAAGGCACTTCTCAGATCGACGCATGTGCACCATATTGCTACTGCTGCAGGAGATCGCGGCGTGGTCGAAACCAGTTTTGCACAGATGCCATAATTTGCTGCGTCGAGCGATCATAGATAGCACGCAACAGGGGGGGGGGGGGGGGATAAACACGGCCTCGGTCTGAATGTGTAGTACATCCTTCAGGAACGGAAAGGTACATCTATTTACAAGACTGCGTTGGCGCTTCGCGCCACGCACCTTGGTCCTTGAAGTTTGGCATGCAGACAGAAGTCGCGGCGGAAGGGCAGGAAGGTAAAGCATACAAAATGGAGATACCCCCTCGTTGTCTTGCCCAATTCGTCCTCATAATAATGCCATTCGTCATCCTTCCCTAATGTGTCCTCTCCCCCTTCTTCGTTCTGAGGTCCACGAAGGAAGCGGTGACCGCCCGTAGTGGTGATCTCCCTTGGCATTGCCCGATCCTCCTACTCATTCCTCCTCCTCTTCTTCTTCCTCCTCCTCCTCCTCCTCCTCCTCCTCCTCCTCCTCCTCCTCCTCATGCTCCTCATCCTCCTCATCCTCCTCATCCTCGTCGAGGTCTCACCTTATCCATGGCGCAAGCCTCACCACCTCCTCCTCCTCCTCCTCCTCCTCCTTCTCCTCCTCCTCATTCTCATCATCATCGTCATCACCGTCATCATCATCATCATCGTCATCATCGTCATCGTCATCGTCTTCATCATCATCAGCAGCATCATAATTTTCTTCTTCATCATCAGCACCACCACCACCACCACCACCACCATCATCATCATCATCATCATCATCATCATCAGCATCATCATCATCATCATCATCATCATCATCATCATCATCATCATCATCATCACCATCATCATCACATCATCATCATCATCTTCATCATCATCATCACCACACACCACCAACATCATCATCATCTCATCATCATCATCATCATCATCATCAGCAGCAGCAGCAGCAGCAGCAGCAGCAGCAGCAGCATCATCATCATCATCATCATCATCATCATCATCATCATCATCATCCATCTCCGCCTCCTTCTCCTGCTCCTACCCACGTGCCTGGAGGGAACGTCGCGAAACTGGGATTCGGACATGTTTGGTGGAATGCTGGATGAGGGCGCAAATGCGGGGTCGTACGTCAAAGGCCTCTTCGATGTGATTGGGTCTGTGGGGAGGCGTCTCGGGATCGTCGCGGAAACAATGTTGCTGGTTTGGGAGATAACTTGAATCCCCCTTTGGTTTATTTTCGGTCTTGTTGGGAACTCGTGAACCCTGGTTGGGGCGTTTGGGCGCCTGTTGGCAGTTTCGTGGGTCCTCTAGGGCCGGAGGGCTCGCGCCTGGTGGCGGTCTGAAGGTCTGTCTTGGGGCCTTCTTTGGGGATCGTGGGGGCATCTTCGCCCGTCTTGGAGCGTTCTCGGGCCGTCATGGGTTGTCCTGGGGCGATGTTTGGGGCCTTTTGGGCCTTCCTGGGGCGTCGGTAACACGAAAAAACGATAATGCCAAAATAATGCAGCAGAAACCGATGGGAAACACACAGGTTTTGGATTTGGAGGCCCATTTGGGGGTTCCTCTTGGAGCTCTTCGGGGCGTTTGGAAAGTCTCTTGGGCCTTCAGGATGCCAGGTTGGACCTCTTGGGGCTACACACGGCTAGTTTGCACGACTTGGCAGGGACTCCCAGAAGCCCGGAGGTCTCATGGAACCCTCGGCAGGGGCGTCCAGAAGCCACGGATTCCGGAAGGTCCGGCCTGGGGGGGTGTGCCACCCCCCCAGATTAAAAGTATAAAAAAGGAACAAGACTGCAGTGGCGCTTGGCGCCATGCACCTTGGTCCTTGAAGTTTGGTATGCAGGCGGGAATGGCAGGAAGGTCAAGCCGACAACTCAGCGATAACTCCTTGCTGCCTTTTCTGGCATCGCCGTCATAATAATGTTGTTCGTCGTCCTTCATCCATGCTTATTTTTCCTCATTCTCACCATACCCTGGGCATTCTCCCAAACCTCCTCAGCTCTTTTTGCGGGGGCTCCTCCTTGAAGAACCTCTGGGGGCCTCACCAAAGTTCTCAGGCTTTCTTAAAGCCTTCTGGTGGCCTCCTGGGTGTGTTCTGGGGGCCTCTGGGGCTTCCTAAGGCCAACCTGCCTCTAACCGCGGTTTCCCTTAACGCCCCAGTCACGATTTGGAATGCTTCGGAGGGTGTCTTGGGGCCATCTTGGGCCGCCATGGTGCTCTGTTAGGGCCATTTTGGACCCCTGTTGTGCCGTTTTGGGGCTCTCTTGGACTGCCTGGAAGCCCTTTCGGATGGTTGTGGGGCGATTTTGGAGCCTCCCAGGCGGCTTCGGGACGCCTAGGAGACCGCCGTCTCGGAGCGTCGGGAAGCAGAAAAGAGGAGAACCCCAAATGCACCAAAAACCTACATAGAATCAATGATTTGTCCCTCTTGGGGCCTTCTTGGGGGTGCTCTTGGAGGCCTCTTGGTATGTCTTGGAGCGATCTTTCGGGGTATGACGGCTTCTTGGAGCGCTCTTGTGCTGTCTTGGGGGCCTCTGGGACGTCTCCGGTGACCCCCCTGATCGCCCTGGGTGTGCTGCGAAGGCTTGGCAAAACGCCCTGCGAGGCCCAGGGGGCCGCTTCGAGGCCCGTCCGGAGGGTCCCAAAGCTGCAGATCCCGGGGGTCCGGTTTTAGGGGGGGGGGGACGGGTTTTCCCCCCGCCCGGGCTTATTAAAAATATAGGAAGAGGAATATGTTCCTATCTTAATTATCTCACACCAGGAAACTGACACAGATTGGCGCCCCCCCCAATAGAATCTAGCGGGCCCCATAGGCCCCAGAGGTCCCTGAGGCTCTCTCTGGTCCTCCACTCGGGTCGCCATGTTGGCCTCCCAGACCTCGCGGAGCCCCCGATTGGGCTGCCACTTGGGCCTCCTGGACCTAACCGAGCGGCCCAAGATCGCTCGCGGCAACCTCGACACAGCCCCAAATGCCACGAAAAGAGCCCCCAGAGGGCTTCAGAGGCCCTCGGGCACGCCCCCGAGAGACCGAAATATTTCAAAAACGTATGGGAAATCGATCATTGTCGCCCCTCTCGCGTTCCCGCCTCCGATGAACCTCCAAGGCTTCAAATAACCCCCATGAGGCCCTCCGACAGGGCCCCGAGGGGCCCCCAAGACTCCCCAAAAGGTCCCAAGTGGTTCCCACAAGCCCCAAAAAAAAACCCAAAGACGCCCCCAAAAGCCCCCCAGAAGTCCCCACCCGGCTCCCCAAACGGCCGCCAGAGGGCCCCAGAGGGCTCCAAAAGGCCCAAAGGCTTGGTACACCCCTCCCCACAGCCCCCCGTCACCTTCCCAATCCCACGCACCCCGCACCTCCGTCCGGCGTCCGAGCCCTCAAAGTCTCCTTAGAGGCCACCCAAGACGTCCCCACGAGGCCCCTAACGCTCGCCAAAGGCCCCGACGAAGCCCTGAAAGGCTCCCAGAGACTCCCAGCAACGTTGCCTGCCCTCCACTTTCTCAAAGACCCTCGCCACCTTCCCGACCCCGTACACCCCACGCATTACCTTCCCAACCCCCTGCACCTCAAACCTCCGACAGGCTTCAAGCCCTCTGTCTTCCCCACGACTCCGCCCAAGACGCTCCCACGAGGCCACCCTGCGCGTTTCGACGGCGCCTTCACCATTATTGCCATACGACATTCCAACCCCAGGCCAGCCCATCGCCGACAACTGGAGCCCACAGATTCTGGGCGATTCGCACGCCGCGCACTCGCGCACCATCTTAAGCGAAGCGCAGCGAGCTTCAAGTCTTATATATATATATATATATATATATATATATATATATAGTGTGTGTGTGTGCGTGTGCAACCAATGTGGTTCAAATCATGCGTGCATCCTGAAACGCCAGCCAGCGCACTGCGCGGACACGAGGCGGCCACAGGCGGCCACGGGTAAAAGAACACAGAAAACCCAGGCAGCACCCAATTACTTGACAGCTTACAAAGCATGCCTTCGCGCAAGCACTCTTAGGCGAAAAAGCGTATATATCATTTGCGCCTTCTCGCGTTCTCGCCTCCGATACGCTTCTGAGACCTCAGGATGGCCTCAAGAATGGCCCAGAAGAGGCTCGAGAGGGCACCAAAGGTCAGCTTCGGACAGCAGAAAGGCAGTTTGAATCAAGAACCCCCTCTTTTATGACCGATGGCCTCCAAGATAGCTGCAGGATAGCACGAGAGGCCCAGGAGGACCCAAAGCAACGCCTCAAGAGGGCATTTTACGGCTTCCAAATGGGTCACGAGAGAGGCCCAAGCTGCCTGAGGCCTCGAAGTGGCCCTCCAAGTTGGTCATTATTCGGTGCTGCTCGGACTGGCCGAAGCTTCGAAGTAGGTCCGTTCGAGGACCAGGCATAATCAACCATGCAATGGGCGAGTGCCTTGTACTAAATCGAGCTTCCAACTCGCCTTTGCCAAACGCATTCGCACATGGAACACATAGTCGCGCACACGAGGAAAGCACGCTGACGTTTGACATGTGACAAGTACAATCGATTGTCCGCAGCCGCCACTGGCATCGAGATGCCGTATCAGACAGCGCTCTCTGCACTGACCTCGTAGAACGACTTCTTGGAGGCCTAGCCCTACCCCCAAAACGTTGACGCACCCGCTTGTAGACAGAAACATCCATCGTGTGAAATCGGAAGCCCCGCTGATTCCCTGACCATGGTAGGCATTCGGATGGCAGCCATCACCCGTGCCGACAGCTGCGGCCAGCCCGACCCCTACAACAGTTGACCCTCGGCCAGCCGACAGCTGCGGCCAGCCCTGACCTCGGAAGATGCGAACTACACTTCTTTCGTCGGCGGCGAGGCAGACATGGCTGCACCAGCCAAGGAGCTAGACGGGGAGCGCCGAAAAGCGAACTGGCCAGCGCGCAAGAGGGGAAAACAGGAAGGCAAGGCGGCCGCGGAGGGGGGGGGGGAGGAAGAGGCCACTCAGGGGCGGAGAACTACACGCCAACACCAATCCTGGCCAGGCCAATCCTGGGCCCAGGACCGATGCAGCTGTATACGCCCTCCTGGCTTGGCTGGGAGGGCGTAGACACCGATCCTCGGCCCAGGATGACTGGCCAGGAGCGATGCTGGTGTATAGTTGACGGTCGCATTAGGTCGGGCATGTCCTCCTACAGGCGGAGGATTTGGGACGAAACATCAAAGGTAGTCAAGACATACCCAATGATACCGGACAAAAACCCAATCATAATCACTTTAGGCTATAAGGCTATGAGGCTGTGGGGCAATAGGGCTATGGGGCTATGGGACTATAGGGCTATAGGGCTATAGGGCTATAGGGCTATAGGACAATAGGGCTATAGGGCTATAGGGCTATGGGGCTATAGGGCTAGAGGGCTAGAAGGGTATTGGGCTATAGGGCTATGGGCTATAGGGCTATTCGGCGATAAGGCAATAGGGCTATAGGACTATAGGGCGATAGGGCATCTGGGCACCCGGGCACCCCCCGGCACCTCCGGGCACCCCCAAACACCTCTGGGCACCCCCGGGCACCCGGGCACCCGGGCACCCGGGCACCCGGGCACCCCCGGGCACCCGGGCACCAGGGCACCCGGGCACACGGGCAAACGGGCCGGCCACCGAATTCGGCGACGCACCTCACCTAACCAAGTGAATCCGCTAGGACCCCTACAGAGGCAAGCTCTGATTGGGGAGGTATCATCTAAAATCATTTATAAATATACAAACATATGAATATATATATATATATATATATACATGCAAGATATTTCTGGCTCGCATCGCTTCGCCACGACATCTTCTCCCTCGCCCTCATCCTTGGCGCAAGAGCGGGGATCTCATATCCCACCGCGGTTAGGAATTTTGTGGTCGCAGGACGAGCCACGGAGGGCAGCTGTGTTGGTGGTCGTGCTCGTGGTCGTGCTGGTGCTCGTGCTCGACATCGTGCCCGTGGGTGTGCTGGTGGCCGTGATGCTGGTCATGGTGGTCGTCGTGCTGGTGATGGTGCTGGTGGGCGGTCGTGCTGGTGGTCGTGCGGGTGGTCGTGCTGGCGGTCGGGCTGGTGATCCTTGTGGTGCTCGTGACGGTGGGCTCGCTGTCTTATTGCTGGTTGTCGTGGTCGTTGTCGTGCTGGTGGTCGTGCTGGTGGTCGTGCTGGTGGTCGCGCCCCCGGTCGTGCTGGCGGTCGTGCTGGTGGTCGTGCGTGCGGCCGTGCCGGAAGTCGGGCGCTGGTCGCACTGGTGGGGCGGCAGGGCTGCTCTAGCCACGGGGCCCAGGAGGACGCGGACTCTCTGAAGCAGTGAGCATCTCCATGAGCGAAGACCTACCGCAGGGGTCGAACCCATTTTTGGTTCACATCGACGGCTGCTTTTTTGCGACCAGGCTTGGGTGAAAGACGTTGGACGCTGCGGTCGGGCTGCTCCGCGGGGTTGACGTGGGCGCGGGTTTTCGTCAGGATGGAGCACTTCCAGAAGCGTGGGGGCACCCCAGGTGACCGCACCAATTTTTGATTCACGTCGACGGCTGCTTTTTTTCTATGGGGGCCGGGGCGGGGGACGTAGGGCGCGTTCGGGCGGCCTGAGCCGCGGGGCCAAGATGGCCGTGGGTTTTCGTGAGGAGTGAGCATGCCTGGAGGCGAAGAGCAACCCAACAGGCCCAACCAATTTTTGTGGTTCATGGTTCACGTTGACGGCTGCTTTTTTGCTCCAGGGGGCCGGGATGGGGGGCGTCTGACGCCCTCAGGGCAGGCCGGCGCCACGGGACCGTTGTGGGTGAGGGTTTTTCGTACGGAGTGTTTATGTCCAGGGGCGCAAAGCGAGACAACAGGCAAACTCAATTTTGGTTCGTGCCGACGGCTTCGGTTGTGAACTCGCGCCCAGCCAGCCAGCCGGCGCGCGGATCTTTTTCGAACCTGGGCGTCGCGCGTCCCCCCGCGATGGAAGTGGTTGCTGCAACAGGCAGAAGTGAAAGGCCCCGGGTCTGCGCGTTGAAGATAGTAGGTGTGCTGAGCAGAGCATGTGCGGCACAGCGGCGGGCGGTGGACATCGTCCGCCATGTCAGGCAAGTGGCAAGTGGCAAGTGTGCGCATCTCCGGAGAGGCCCGTCGCGCGGGCGCGCATGCAGGAACTGACACAAAAACAAACAGCGAGAATATGAGGGCCGGTGGTGATCCCAAACCGGCCTCGTGCTATGCCTCACGCACCGCACGGCCGCGGCGCGACGCGAGAAGACAGACAACCTTTGGATACGACGCCAAAAAACCGGCGTGCCGGCCCATCCGCTATCGTTTGGGTCCGGCTTGGGCCTGGCAAGGGCCTCCGGGGTGGAGACGGTCCCCAGGTCCCATGAGCTTGTATACCCACGGGCTTGTTAACATGTCCGCCATGTCAGGCGGCATCCAGTGAGAGTGAACATCAGCGGAAGCCTGGAGCCAATACCTACGGAGGATATCCAACAATGGCTCTGAGGAATGTGTTTGAACGTGGTGGAAATGGGTGATTTGGGCTTCGCGGGGTCCCTCCGAATCCCCGAGGGGTTTGTGATGGCCGTGGTGGGAAGCTATGCGGCCGTGGGGCGCTCACTGAAGGATAATGTGGGGGGATGTCAGGGACCGTTGTTGGCTGTTCGGTGGATCCCGGGGCACTTCCGAGGCACGTGAGAAAATGAACAGGAAACGTACACCTTGCGAACATGTATGTGTTTGGCCTCTCTGGGTCTCTTGGGGGTCCTTGGGTTGTTCTGGTTCGTCTTAGGGGGCCTGGGGTGGTTCTGGTGGTCTGGTTCGTCTTAGGGGGTTTTGGCCGTGAAGAAGTCGTCGTCGGTGCCTCTGGAGGCTCTATTGGGGCTCGCGGCGGCCGCGGCCGCGGGGAAGGTCATCCAGCAGACGAGTTTTGAGGGCTCTTGGCGTCTTTTTGGGGCCTCTTGGGAGCCTCCTTGGGGCCTCTTGGAAGCCTCTTGGGGCCTCTTGGGCGTTCTCCGGGCCTCCTGGGGCCCTCTCGGGGCGGAAAGTTTGATTTTGAAAGTCCCTCTTGGGCCCCTCTTGGGGCCTGCTCGGGGCCCTCGTGTGCTCTGTTGACCTGTCTTGGGGCCCTCCAGAGCCATCTTGGGGCCGTCTTGGGGCTGTCTTGGGGGCCTCCGGGGCTGTTTTGGGGCGCTCTTGAGGACCTCGTGGGCCGTCTTGGAGCGTCGGAAAGGTGAAACGGCGAGAAAGCAAAAACGTCGAAAACACACTAGGGAAAATCAATGATTTTGGCCCCTCGGGGCTCTCTTGGGAGGCCTTTTCGGGGCCTCTTGGAGCGTCTTGAAAGCGTCTTGGGCTATCTGGGGCGACCTTGGGTTCTCGTGGAACGGTCTTGGGCCATCCTGGAGCCTTCCTGGAGCACTCGTGGACCTCTCTGGGACCGATCGTGGCCCGTCCTGGCTGTATTTTAGGGCTGGCTCGGAGCAGCCCTGGGATCATAGGGGGGGCTTCATGGTGCTGGCCATCTGGGGGGGGTCCCTTATTATTTTATATGGAAAAGGTGTATTCTTTACGTGTAAACATATATATATATATATATGTATATATATATATATATATACAAGACTGCAGTGGCGCTTCGCGCCATGAACCTTGGTCCTTGAAGTTTGGTATGCAGGAGGAAATGGCAGGAAGGTCAAGCCGACAATTTAGCGATAACTCCTTGCTGCATTTTGTGGCATGGCCGTCATAATAATGTTGTTCGTTGTCCTTCGTCCATGCTTATTTTCTTCATTCTCACCATACCCTGGGCATTCTCCCCATCCTCCTCAGCTCTTTTTGCGGAGGCTCCTCCTTGGACAGCCTCTGGGGGTCTCACCAAAGTTCTCAGGCTTTCTTAAAGCCTTCTGGAGGCCTCCTGGGCGTGTTCTGGGGGCCTCTGGAGCTTCCTAAGGCCAACCTGCCTCTAACCGCGGTCTCCCTGAACGACCCCGTCACGACTTGGAATGCTTCGGAGGGTGTCTTGGGGCCATCTTGGGCCGCCATGGGGCTCTCTTAGGGCCATCTTGGACCCCTGTTGTGCCGTTTTGGGGCTCTCTTGGACTGCCTGGAAGCCCTTTCGGATGGTTGTGGGGCGATTTGGGAGCCTCCCAGGCGGATTCGGACGCCCAGAAGACCGCCGTCTTGGAGCGTCGGGAAGCCGAAAAGAGGAGAACCCAAAATTCACAAACAAAAAAAAAAAAAAAAAAAAACATAGAATCAATGCTTTCTCCCTCTTGGGGCCTTCTTGGAGGTGCTCGTGGAGGCCTCTTGGTCCATTTTGGAGCGATCTTTCGGGGTATGACGGCTTCTTGGAGCGCTCTTGTGCTGTCTTGGGGGTCTCTGGGACGTCTCCGAGGACCCCCCTAATCGCCCTAGGTGTGCTGGGAAGGCTTGGCAAAACGCCCTGGGAGGCCCGGGGGGCCGCTTCGAGGCCCGTCCGGAAGGTCCCAAAGCCCCAGATCTCGGGAGTCCGGTTTTGGGGGGGGGGGCCCCCGCCCGGGCTTACAAAAACATAGGAAGAGGAATATATGTAAAGAAAAGGAAAAACTATGTTCATACTATTTTTCGGCATTCCTCCTGTAGAGGGACATGCCCGACTTAACGTTCGCCTGTGATTCGCCCTTTCGGTCACCACTCAGTGCGCTACGGGGACACCACCACTCCAACAAGCTCAACGAACTACAGAAAACCCAACGACGACAAACATCTGACCAACAAGAAACCAAACTGCAGGAACCAAACTCACAGGAAGCCGTACAGGATCGGCGACGGCCCAGCATGGACCATGACCAAGAATGGCGTCGACAAGATCCCGCGATAGCCTGATCATGGTCAGCGTGCTTCCTACCTCGAGCATGCAAGAATGACCTCCGGTGCGCGGCTTCAGGGGGCGTCGGCAGGGCCGAATCCGTGCGCGCAGACCGCTGCTGCACATCGCATTCGGCGAACGGCAGGCCCCAGTGGGCCCTCACCAAAGGTCACTCTGGCGACAGGTCACTCTCCCGCGCAGCCGAAATTAGGGGCCTCCCAAGCGGGATCCGAGCAGACGGGGTCGGAGGATCGCGCCCTGTTGCCGACGCATCGGCGCCGCCGGCGTGGAGAAAGTTCGGCTCCTCAGCGCCCCCCGACCCCAGACGGCAGAATTTTCTCGCAAGGCCGACCCCTGGGCCCGGTTTTTCTTTCATCCTGAGCTGTTCTTCTTGACGGTCCCGAGGCCTCGCGAAGCTGAAGATGGCGAAACAACCTTCCGTCGCGACTCTTTCGTGAATCGAGGGGCTCAGCGCCCGAGGGGCTCTCAGGCGGGTGGTAATGGGGGGTGACCTTCATGGGAGGTGAAAAAAAAACCATTACCACCCGCCCGAGGCTGTCCCGCGCCTCTTGGGCAGCCCGTCCCCGCCCCCGCCGGCCCCCACTCACCTTGACGCGCCCAGGAGCGGCGGGGAGCGGCGGGCCAGGCCGGCGGGCGGCACGCTTCCGCGGAAGGCCCGCGGCGGGGGCGCGGCCGCGCCGTCGCTGCCGCGGGTCGGGCACGGAGCGGGACACCCCTCCTCCTTCCTCCTCCCTCCTCCTCCCTCCTCCTCCTCCTCCTCCTCCTCCCCTACTCCTCCTCTACTCACATCCTCTCCTCCGCCTCCTACCTCGCCTCCTCCTCCCTCTCCTCTCTCCTCCTCCCCTCCGTCCTCTCCTCTCCTCGCCACTCCTCCTCATCTACTCTCCTCCTCTCCTCCTCCTCCTCTCTCCTCACTCATCCTCCTCCTCCCTCCTACTCCTCTCCTCCTCCTCCTCGTTCTTCTCCTCTGTCCTCCTCCTTCTTCCTCTGTATTCCTACATCTCTCCGCCTGACCCTCTCCTCCTCCTCCTCTCCTCCTCCTCCTCCCCACCTCCTCCTCCTCCTCCTTCATCCTCCTCCTCCTCCTCTCCTATCCTCCTCCTCACTCCTCCTCAATCCTCCTCTTCCTCCCGCCTTACTCCGCTATCCTCGTCTCCTCCTCCTCCTCCTCCTCTCTCCTCCTCTCCTCCTCCTCCTCCTCCTCTCCTCCTCGATCCTCGCCTCTCCTCCTTTCTCCGCTTCCTACTCTGCCTCTCACCTCCCTCTTCATCATCACGCCTCATCCTCCGCCTCCTACCTCCTCCTCAGCCTACCGTCCTCCAGCTCTTATCCTGGTCCTTTCCTCCACCTTATCCCCCACCCTCCCTTCTCCTCCTCCTCCTCCCCTCATCCTCAGACTCCTCCTCCTCCTCCTGCCTCCTTCCTCCTCCTCCTCCTCCTCCTCCTCCTCCTCCTCCTCCTCCTCTCCTCTCTGCTCCTCCTTACCTCTCTTCCTCCTCTCCTCCTCTCTCCTCCTCCTCTTCCTCTTCTCCTCCTCCTCTCCTTCTCTCCTCCTCATCCTCCTCTCCTCCTCCTCCTCCTCCTTCTTCCTCCTCTCCTCCTCCTCCTCCTCTTTCCTCCTCCTCTTCCCTCCTCCTCTCCTCCTCCTCCTCCTCCTCCTCCTCCTCCTCCTCTTCTCTTCCTCTTCCTCTCCTCCTCCGCCTCCTCCTCCTCTCCTCTCCTCTCCTCCCTCCCCTGCTCCTCGTCTTCCTCTTCCTCTTCCTCTTCCTCCTCCTCCTCCTCCTCCTCCTCCTCTTCTTCTTCTGCGTCGTCCTATTATTATTATTTTTCATAGCATTCGTATTATCAGTATTATGATCATGGTTATTATTATTATTCTTATGTACAGCATTCTTAGTGGTCTTATTAGTGTTAGTATTATTCTTAGTGTTCTTATTAGTATTCTTCGTAGTATTCTTAATATTCTTCTTATCAGTACTATTATTCCTAATAGTATGAGTAGTATTAGTAGTCGTTGTATGTTTCGCCTTCTTCGTAGTATTGTTACTAGTATTCGTATGTGCATTATTCTTAGTATGTTTATTAGTAATAGTAGTATTACTATTATTAGTATTCTTAGTGTGCTTGTTATTCTTAGTGTTCTTCTCATTATTCTGAATATTCTTCTTACTTGTCGTATCATTCTTCTTCTTAGTAGTATTCTTATTAGTCTTCGTAGTATTCGGAATATGAGTTTTATTAGTATTATTAATAATCATATTATTAGTGTTATTAATATTATTAATCTTACTATTACTATTATTATTATTATCATTAGTATTATTATTATGCTTCTTCATGTTTTTTATTCTGCTTGTTATTAATATTATTATTCCTCCTCCTCCTCCTCCTCCTCCTCCGCCCCCTCCTCCTCCTCCTCCTCCTCCTCCTCCTACGCCTCCTTTTCCTCATCCTCCTCCTGCTTCGATGCCACGGCTCGGGCACGGAGCGGGAGCCCCCCTCCCTCTTGGCCTTAGGTCGGGCATGTCCTCCTACAGGTGCATCTTGGAAGAAGAAAAGAGCCCAATAGTGCCCCCACATAGAACCGAGAGAGCACGACAAGGTGACCGGAGTATGTTATACGTAACTAGGCTTGAATATTCCTTCTGTAGAGAGACAGCCTGTCCCCTCGGCCAGTGCCATGGGCAGAGCAATTAGTGGGCTTCAACCGAAGGGCGGCCGCACACATTTTCTTCCCTGCAGGGCCACCAGCCCAGGATCGGCACTCGGGATTGGCATTGTCGCCCTCGTTGATACGAACCCACCTCTTACTCACGGAGCCTTGCCAGCAACAGTCCAGCATCCCTCCTTTTGATCTGTTATACAAAAATCGGGTTTCCTCAATTACCCCCTCCCCCGCCCGAGATTTAAACGTGAGTGCTGGATCGAGCTCAAGCGTTGCTAAGTGGAGCCATCCTCGCGGTGAGCCACGCACCTGGCGTTTCGGGCAGCTTGCCATACTCTAATCGCATTCCCACATGCCTCGCAGGTCGATGGGGTGCCGCCACCACCTGCGCAGTGCAGCGCTGGTCGTGCGCGCCGTGCCCAGTTTCGCTCGAGTACAACATCCTGCCTTACAGTGGTGATGCGGTCCGTTTCGTTCTCTCTCACGCACACACACACACACACACTGCGTGCTAAGTCGTGGCGCGGCGCCCGCAAGCTAACTCATCCCTCATAATCATGATGCGGCCACTTCGCGTTGCATACCCTGGACCCCTATCCTGCGCGCGCGCACGATCCTACATCGCAGTGGTGATGCGTCCCCATCCCTGGCTATCTGTTCCTGTACAGTGCCGTACGCTTTCCTTCCGCTTGGCTGCACGTGTGCTTGCGCGTGCACACGTGCATTTTGCATGACTCGCCGACCGGTGCCGCCACCTTCCGCTATCCGCCATCTGCGAAACCTGTTGCCACGTCGTCGTCTCTTACTCTCTGGCGCCCTTTGTCCACTCAGTCGGTTGACTCCTCGTTGAATTCAGCCTCACAATGATGATGCGGCCATGGTTTCCCTGCATCGCCCGGTGCTGCCCACGGCATGTTGCATCATGCCTTCTTCTTAGTGATTGTCTTGCGAATGGCCCGTTGTCACACGACCGTGCGCCATGCCCTGCTGGTCTGCTGTCCGGTCGCCCGCTGCGGGCGTGCACGGGGAGGAGCGTCATGCCATTGTTTGTCGACTTGTAAATTTGGGACTAGTGGCTAACTGTCACGCACTTATTTGTCGCCTCGGCCATTTGGCACCCGCGATGGGGCTCTCCCGCCGCAGCCCCTAGGACAGCAGCGATGCCAATACCACCGAGGCCTACCAGGATTACCATTTCGCAGCGGCTTCGACCTCGGAAGCCGCGCCGACAGCCACTGAGCGCGCGCCCAGGAGCCAATCGGCCGGACTCCCTTGCAGGCTCCCCCGGGCGTCTGGAAAGGCCCTGAATACCCGGGCATCGCCGCCAACGCCTTTGGGATCGCCGTGGCGCCGGGTGCCCCAATCACGTCCTCTCAGCCCCACTCTCCTGCACCGCGCCCCGCTTCGCCCCCGTCCAGGAGGGCGCCTCTGGCCCCCAACTGCCCGCTCTTCAACAGGGCGACGAACCAGAGTCATTGGGAGCATCCGGCGGCGATGAAGACGCCGCTGCAGCCCCCGCCGCCCCGGCCGGACCCGCCAGCGCCGGCCCCGCCTGCCCTGGCCGCGCAGCCTGCGGCAGCGGCCCCAGCGCAGTCGGCCGAAACAGCGAAGCTGGCGTCGAAGCCAAAATCGCTGCGCCCGACCTCACAGGCGCCCCCACAGCCCGGCTCGCACCCACCCGTGACCAGGTGCTGCAGCAGGTACACCGAGCTCGCGCGAACGAGTCAAAGGCTTGGATTGACTTGCTTGCACTGCCCACGGACGCGGCCACTCTGCCAGCAGGTGCTGGCTTGGCGTCGGCTGGCGTTTTTCCAGCTGCACCTGGCGCGCCAGTTTCAGGCGCCCCGGAGTCTCCCGATATCTTGCGCGCGCGGTCTGGCAGCAGCGTCGCCGCGGTGGCCCCCCTGGCCTTGGAGCTCAGCCAGCCGCCAGATGCCAAAGAGGCCATGCACGCGGCCATCCTGACCCAGGTGCGCAGCCACATGGCTAGTGCACGTGCGCAGGCGCCTGCTCTCGGTGCGCTGCCTGGCCCACAAGATCCCGTCAGCCTGGCTCGGTGCAGTACTCGCGCTGCGCATGAGGAAGCCGTGGCCAGTTGGCAGATGAGGCCCCAGCAGACAGTTGGCAAATAAGGGACCCGAAACCCCAGCTGACAATGCACATTGCTCCGAACCTGTCCTCCCAGGTAGATTTGCACAGTGTGGCCCAGGCCACGGGCATTGCAAGTGTCCAGGGGCCCACGCGCGGGGCTAAAGCTTACACGGTTGGACGCCTTATGCCTTCGCGAAAGGCGACCATGCGCAGCCGCCCGCTGATGCAACCGTAAAGTTACGGCCGAAGCAGACCTTTTACAAGCTGTGGCAGGGTTGTCGCGCGCGGCGGCCGCACCGTCTTGGACACGTGAGTCGAGGAATTGATTATGTTCCTGGGGCCGGCGACCGATGCGAAGTCACCCGCCCCGCCTGCTTCCGGCGACGCCCGTCGCGAACCCGCCCAGAAGAGGTCGGCTTGATCGCGGCCGACGCGACAGCGGCCATCGTCCGCGAAATCGAGCATGGTTTTGAAGAGCGGCGAGCGCATGGCCACGATCTTGGCGCGCTCTGGCACTCGGGCAATATTCATCGGAGCTCCCCGCCACGCGCCCTGTAACTGTGCTCGCTGGCGGACGCCCAATGAGCCATAGCGCCCCCAGCGAAGCCGCGAAAAGTTGCCTGCCGCCGCGTCTGCCTTGGCCCGCCGCCTCTTTCTAGCTCGTGGGGCCCGCGCAGCTCTCGAACAAAAAGGCGGCCAAGTTGTCAATGTCGACCACCTCCCCTGTTTCTCTGCCTCTGCCTTGCCCCCCCCCCCCCCTCGCGTTCGCAGCGTCATATATGTTCGTCCTGCTCGCGGCCTTGTTTTGTTTTCGTTTCCAGGCGCGCCGAAGCCGCGGTCGCAAGCGCTTGCCGTTTGAGTGCGCGCCGTGCACGCATGCCGCAGGTTCCTGGTTGCGGTCGCTGTCACTGGAGGGACCCTTCCGTCGTCCTGGCCGCGAAGCTATCCATCACCGCGCACTTGGCGACGGCGGGCGCAGGGGGGGACCTCGCCAGGAATGGGTGGCCGTGGGCCCGCGTGTCCAGCAATCCCGCTGCGGGATTTTGCCCCGTCGCGGCTGGAGCATGGGAGTGCCGCAGCCTTGAACTAGCAGTTTTCACCAAAGATTACGGTGCGCTTGCCGCTGCCTGCCCGTCTCCCAACCTGCAACTGCCCTGCGGCGGCGCTGCTGCCCCGCTCGCTGCACTGGTCGCCGCACAGTCGCGTCGGGAGCTCGCGCCCGCGCTTCGGCGTTTGGTCCTGGCTCAGCCGCCACTGCGCGCGGTTTTACCGCGCGCTGGAAGCGCCTGCGGAGGCCTGTCTCCCGCGCTGCGCGCTGCACCCCCCCGGCCGAACTAGACCCAGGAAGTCAATCCGATTTGCTGTTCTGAACCCATGGCGCCTTGGCCCACCTGCCCTCGGGACCGAGGCGCTGTCAGGGTGGCGCCTGCACGCTGTGGCCCAAGTTCTCACGGAATGTTCTGCAGGCATCTGCACGCCCCCAGGTGCACGCATACCGCCGGCGGGGCTTCTGCCGGGGATCGCGTTGCTCCTCCGCCCGATTTCCAAATCGTTTTCTGACCGCGTGCAGTGGTTTGAATTCTGGAGTGGCGCCTCCAGCCCATCTGCCCCCAACAGCCCGTGCTCTGTCTCTTGCGCGTGCTGCCCTCTCGCGGGCGGCGACGTGACGACGTGGACCTGCATTTCATATTCCCCGTCGTCGGTGCGCGCGCGCCGTCCCGGAGCGAGGGTTGAGAATTTCGTCATTGGCACCGTCCCCTTCTCACTCGTAAAGCACCACCTCCCTGACTGTGCGTGTCTACACTGCCGTAGAACGGCGCCCGACCGCACGATGGAAGCAATCATCGACGCCGCCGGCTTCAGGCACGCGCATTGATTTGATCCATGCTTTGCGGCATCATCTCCTCCCAGCTGCAGATGCTCACGCGTGCGGCGTGGGCTTGGACCAACGGTTGGTCTCAGGCTTCGTCCCGTTCATTTTTCGCACCCCGCTAAGAAGGAGCGCAGCATTACGCTGGACGCACCAGCCTAGGCACGCGACGTACTCTACACGCTGGAAGGCCTCGAAGCGGGGGTAACGAAAGCGTGCGCAGCGTCCCCTGCGCGCGCCGTCACCCCCCTGCTTGACCCGTCCGCGCATGAATCGCACACTTGGGCAGCGCGGCAAACGAATGGGCAGTGGCGCATCCCATAGACCGTGGCGCAAGCCGCGTGCGGCATCGCGCTCCCCGGCACTTCTCGGACTTCCCCGCCCGAAATCCTGGCCTGTCTGATCGCTTTCTCTCTGATTGGTTCTGGTCGGGGACTGCCTTTCGGAATGCGCTGGTCGACCCTCTCGCCGGGCGCCACTCTGACGTGGAGGAACTGCGCGGCCCTTCAGTCGTACACCCCCGACCGCCTGAAGAAGAACTTTCTATTTGATCCAGCCAAGCAGCGCGCGCAGGCCCGAGAAGGTCTTGGCGTCGATGGGTGGGAGCCCAGCACTTTCGCACCTTGGCCTATATTCTTTCGGCGTGGACGCTATATTTGAAAGCTTGACTACAACGCCCGCTGCTGCACACCGCCGTAGCTTTGCAGCCGTCCGGTCTGCGGTCCCAAAAAAAAAACGCCGAGTCACGCCCTGGCCACATGCTCTTGGCACTGCGATCACACAAACACCCTGCGATCAACTCGCTAGGTGACCGCGCTTCAGAAAACCGGTCCTCGCGTTGCTCTCTGGCCGATTTTTGTTCTTGGCTGACTGTTCGAGTGGATGGGCACTAGAACTCGCGCAGCTCTCTGCTGCTGGAATAATACTGCGGGGTGGCGTCCCAGGGCGGCGCTGGAAACCCGATCTCCCATCCGCGTTCCCCTATTATTTTTGAAAGGGGGCCGGGGAGGGGGAGGGGGGAGGGGGGAGCGTCCACTGATTTGACAGCGGCTGACAGCCCAAGAGCGTATAACGCGGCACCCAACCTCGCACCTCGCCAAACTTGTCGCCACACTTGTCAGAGCAGACAAAACTGAGATTCGCAGTAAACCCTCGCCACCAAATGATCGCCGCACACGCAGAACATCGCGCTATGTGTCCCCTGGGTGGTGGGACGGCACACGGACGCCGGTCCACATTGGCGTGGACACTGCTAAACGCACGTTGTCATTCGCTGCTTGGGTGGGGCCCCATTTTCGCCGGCATTGCTCAAGCAGGGTTGTCCCCGGATGCTCCCCCACAGACGAGCTGGCGCCACTTGCTGCAGAGGGCAACTTCGGAGACCTCCCCCCCCCGAAGGTGGCGTCGGCAGCTGCTGGGGAACAGGCGCCACTTGCCAAGGCCTAGCGCGCGCTGCGTGGCAGGGCAACGCAGTCAATCAACCATAGAGATTTCCGACGCCTACATGTTGAAACGCCTGGGCTTGGGCCCCACAACCCTCCCCGCCCCCCCGCCCCAATTGTGGATGACCTGCGCCGCGTCCTCGCTGGGTGCTCTCTGAGCAACTGTCTTGCTGGAGCCCTTGTGGGCATGCCCCCAACACGTGCGGCTTGCCAGCCCCCTTTTTGATTACGCGGCAGGGACGGCGGCCGCCTGGCGACGCTTGGTCTGCTGCTTTGGTCCACCAGGCAGTAAAAGGGAGAGGGAGGGGGGGAGGAACGCAGGCACGGTGGGCGGCTTTGCTCTCCGCTCCTGTCCGCCCAACCACCCAGCTGCCACTGCGTGACGACTGCTCTCTTCTATACCCCTCCCCCTGCGCCTTCCTCGTGGACGGTGCCCTTTTACCCCCTCCTTGGACAACATGCAAGCGACGTCGGTCCACCTTTACTCGGGATGCGCGACAGGCCCGCTTCTCCCACCCCCCTAACCCATCAGCCTACCCCTTTCCCTGGACCTGGACACCGCCGGTGGCAAAGCGCCCTGGCTTCCAACATAACCTCGGCGAGAAAAACCCGAATCATTAATGGATTTACTAACGCACGGGCCCTACCATATCTGGCCTCCGGGGGGGTACCACCAACGAACGCCCTCTACTACTCGATCGGGGATAGATTGCCCGCCAGGCTCTCAAGAGCGCCACCAGGGAGCCGCAAGAGTTGCCCGGGAGACCGAAGGAGCCCCAACAAGCCCCCAAGAGGTAGCCAGAGATCCCAAACAAGTCTCAAAATCACCCCCCCGATGCCCCAGAGGCCCCAAGACTGCTCCAAGACGGCCCCAAGTGGCCAAAAAACTAAGCCCCGAAGAAACAAAATCCCCCTTCAAACCTCGGACGAGCAGTGCTGTTCGCTGTTTCACGCCAGTGTCGCCCCCAAGGGCCCTCAAACAGCCCCCACAACGCTCCAAGAGGCTACTTCTTGAGCGTTCGAGACAGGGAATAATTAAACTACCAGAACAAGTCTACCCGGCGACATACACAACCCTGTCTAGACATGTGACGCCGTGCGGGAGAAGAGCACCCATCAGTGAACTAAAAAAGCGCAGCAAGAAGAGCAGCGGCAACGCGTAAAACGTACCTCTGCTGTGCCTCCCAGGAGCCCACAAAACTGGCGAACAGTGGCGCAGATCACAGCCCCCCCGGGCACCGCGAGATCTCACGGTGGTTCGCGTGGGACGTACCTCCGCTGTGCCTCCCCGGAGCCCACAAAAGTGGCGACAGTTGCGCAAATCGCAGTCCCTCCAGGGCGCCGCGAGGTCTCGAGGTGGTCCGTGCGGGGCGTCCTCCTGCCAGGCCTCCAGAAAACCCACGGGAGGAAGACTTTTGCCCAAATTCCCGTCCCGCAGGGCACCGCGAGGTCTCGAGGTGGCCCGCGTGGGACGTCCCTCGCTGGGCCTCCCAGGAGGCCGCCAAACTGGAAACAGTTTCGCAGATCGCAGACCCCCCAGTGCGCCACGAGGTCTCGAGGCGGTCCGCGTTGGACGTGCCTCTGCTAGGCCTCCCAGGAGCCAACGACGGGGGCTACATTGCGCAAATCGACGCTTCCCAGGGTGCGCGCGAGGTCTCGAGGTGGTCCCACAAAAAATGGCATCAGATCTGCCGGTCGCAGCACCCAAACGCGCAGCGAGGTCTCGAGGTGGTTCGCATGAGACATGCCTCCGCTGGGCCCCCCAGGAGCCCACGAAAGTCAGCAACGGTTGCGCAGATCGCAGCCCCCCAGGGCGCCGCGAGGTCTCGAGGCGGTCCGCGTGAGCGTACCTCCGCGGTGCCTCCCAGGAACCCACAAAAGTCAGTGGCGCAAGTCGCAGCCCCTCGAGCACCGCGAGGTCTCGAGGCGGTCCGCGTGGGCGTACCTCCGCGAGGGATCCCAGGAACCCACGAGAGCGGCGACAGTGGCGCAGACCGCAGCCCCCAGGCACTGCAGATCTCGAGACGTTCTGCTTGGGACATACCTCCGCTGGGCCTCCCAGGAGCCCCTGACAGCAGCAGCCAGTGCGCAGATCGCACGCCCCCCAGGGCGACGCGATGTCTCGAGGCGGCCCGCATGGGGCGCACCTCCGCTGAGCCTCCTGGTGGCCCACGAGAGTCCGCAACAGTTGCGCAGATCGCAGCCCTCCAGGGTGCTGAGAAGTCTCGAGGCAGTCCGCGTGGCACGTGACTCCGCTGGTCCTCCCAGAAGACTACAAAGGCGGCAATAGTTTCGCAGATCGCAAACCCCCCCGGGCGCCACGAGGTCTCGACGTGGTTCGCGTGGGCAAACCTCCGCTGGGCCTCCCCTGGAGCCCACAAAAGAAGCGAGAGTTTCGCAAATCGCAGCCCCCCAGGGCGCCGCGAGGTCTCGAGCTGGCCAGCGTTGGGCGTACCTTCGCGGAGCCTCAGAGAAGCCCACAAAACTAGCGACAGTCGCGCAGATCGCAAGCCACCCAGGAAACGCGAGGTGTCGAGGAGGTCCGCGTTGGACGTGCCTCCGTGGAGCCCCCCAGGAGACCACGACAGCGGCGACAATTGCACAGATCGCAACCCCCAGGCGTGCCGAGAGGTCTCGAGGTGGTCCGCGTGAGACATGCCTCCGCTTGGTTCCCCAGAAGCCAACGGAAATGGAGACAGTTGCGCAGATCGACGCCCCCCCGTGCGCCGCGAGGCCTCGAGGTGGGTAGCGTTGGACGTACCTCGGCGGAGCCTCCCAGGAGACCACGGAAGTCCGCGACAGTTGCGCAGATCGCACGCCCCCCAGTGCGCCGCGAGGTCTCGAGGTGGTCCGCGGTGGGCGTACCTCGCCGCCCTGAGGGCCACGAAAATGTTGACAGATGCGCAAATCGCAGCAACCCAGCGGGCCGCGAGGTCTCGAGGTGGTTCGCGTACCTCCGCTTGGCCTCCCAGAACCCCACGAAAATGGAAACAGTTGCGCAGATCGCAAGCCCAGACGCCGGCGAGGTCTCGAGGTGGCCCGCGTTGGATGTACCTCCGAGGGGCCTCCCAGGAGACCACGGAAGTCCGCAACAGTTGCGCAGATCGCAAGCCCCCCCCAGGGGGCGGCGAGGTCTCGACGTGGTTCGCGTGAGACGTACCTCTGCTGGGCCCCCCGGGAGCCCACGAAAGCGGCAGCAGTAGCGCAGATCGCAGCCCGACGGCACGAGAGAAGAGAAGGGAACACAGAAGCAGGAGAGGAGGAGGAGAAGAGAGGGGAGGAGAAGGAGGCCAGGGCGACCACACTGCTCTACCCAAAACGAGTGCCGAACCCTTCGAGGGTAAGGAATAAATTCCTGTTTGACCCACGCCTCCCAAAGGCCCCGCGAGCAACCCCGGCAACCCTCAGAGCGCTCCGGAAAGGCCTCAAGAGGCGCACCGGAGCCCGGAAGAAACCTCCGAGAGGCCCCCACGAAGGACCCCCAAGGGAGGCCCCAAAGATCCCCCGAGACGCTCCACGCAGCCCCCGGGACTGCCAAGAGGCCCCACGACGCCAGACAAGCACAAGGGAGCCCCAAGACGGCCCCAAGAGCGCACAAGAGGGGCTCAAGAACGCGCCACGAGTGACCCTCCATCTGCGTGTTGCCCACATCCCCACGCGAGGTAAATCCTCTGGGCATCTTCTCTGGCTGGGCAGGTGGGGCCACGCGAACCGTGTAAGTAATGTGTTGGACTTGGCAGTTGGAGCTGGGCTCTAGGCTTCACTTTCGCTGTCGGGCAAGGTCGTGCGACTGTGAGGGTGCTGGCCTCTCCAGGTTCTGGTGGCCCCACTCCTGCAAACCCGCGCTGCCACGGCGACGTCGTTGCAGGGCGCAGGGCGGTGACGTCTAACACGCCCTTTGCTTGTGCCCCGCAACGGAAGCTATCAGCTCCTCCGTGGTCTCGCTTTCCTCTGCCTCCTCGGCCATGCCTTTCCGGTGTTCAGATTCGCCATCACTAAACTAGACTGCCAGCGACGCGCCAGGAGCACGTGCTCTGTCGCCGCGGCCTTGCTTCTGACCAGGACAAGCGCTGCCCAATTTCTGTTTCCAAGCTCCGTGCTGGGGGCCGGTTGCTGTCATGTGGCGTGCTTGACGCGCACCCTCGACTGCCGCGTGGCGCGAGGGGTAGCCAGCGGCTGGCGCCGTCGCAGCCTGCGCCGCAGTGCCGACCAGGCCTGGCTGGAGTGCTAGAAATATCTCGTCCCCCCTCCTTCCCTCGCCCTTCGCTCCCCCATCCCGCTCCACCTCCCCCTGCGCCCCGCTGCCCGGCAAGAGCCCTCTTCCTCCACCCACCTGGCTCTCGTCTGTCCGTCGCCTTGTGGGGTGTCTCCTTCGCGCACGCACGCTCGCTGAGATCTTGCCTCGCCGTACTGGTGCGGTCTTGCTTGCTTGCAATTATCGATCAATGCCCTTGGAAATCCTGCCTCGCAGTGTGGATGTGCCCCCTCGGTCTCCGTAGCTTGGCTTCTCGGCGTCCTCGGCCGCCCTCGCCGCCGCCACCGCCGCCGCTGCCGCTGCCGCTGCCGCTGCCGCTGCCGCTGCCGTTGCCGCTGCCGCTGCCGCTGCCACTGCCACTGCCGCTGCCGCCGCCGCTGCCGCTGCCGCTGCGCGGCCGCTGCCGCTGCTTGCCGCCGTTTGCCGCCGCTTGCCGCCGCTGCCGCTTGCCGCCGCTGCCGCTTGCCGCCGCTTGCCGCTTGCCGCCGCTTGCCGCCGCTTGCCGCCGCTTGCCGCCGCTTGCCGCCGCTTGCCGCCGCTTGCCGCCGCTTGCCGCCGCTTGCGGCCGCTTGCCGCCGTTTGCCGCTGCCGCTGCCGCTGTCGTTGCCGCTGCCGCTGCCGCTGCCACTGCCGCTGCCACTGCCGCTGCTCCTGCTGCTGCTGCTGTTGCTGCTGCTGCTGCTGCTGCTGCTGCTGCTGTTGCTGTTGCTGCTGCTGCTGCTGCTGCTGCTGCTGCTGCTGCTGCTGCTGCTGCTGCTGCTGCTGCTGCCGCTGCTGCTGCTGCTGCTGCTGCTGCTCTCGGTGTGGCGTGCACTCGCGTGGCGGTCTCGTGCTCTTGCGTGCTCCCCCCTGCGTCTAGTTATGTCGTTTTGCACCTGCGCGTTTGCTTCACGTGTCCCACGCCTTGCTGTTTCAACGTGATGTGCCTTGCTGTGGCTTGCTTGACTCGCTTTGCATTTTGCTGTTCGTCGTGTCCTTTTCCGCTGGCCGCGCACACGGGACCATCGCCCGTGCGTCTCCTGCGAGCTGGGGGGTGCCTTTCTTGAGCGCGGGCGCCGTCGTCTGGGAACGCACTAGGGCGGGTGCGTCGGCGTGGGCTGCAGGCTTGTTTCATTCCCACGGGGAGCTTCCCGAAGGGCACGCCCCGAGGCCGCGTCTCCAAGGTGCAACGTCTGCGATAGAGATGTGCGTGCCGGAATCGAGGCTCTGCACCCTTCGAAACGGGGGGCAGGAGTCTGTCGCGCAAAGCCGTGCGCTCCTCGGCGCGGCCGCGTGGTCGCGCGATGTGCTCCCAGCTCCCACTTCCCAGCTTCCAGTTCCCGGACTGTGATTCCCAGTGGGAGCCGGCGAAGCCAGCGACAACTAAAAGTTACAATCATACAAGCGCTGCGGAAGAAGATAACCTGAAGCAGCTACTTGTAGTACACTGTCGTGGAAAACACGCTGCGAGCCCTCCACCATGGAGTTTCACAAAGACAAAATTTTGGTCGCAATGTCGCTCCACGAGGTCACGCCGCTCTCCGCGGCACACGTCTGGGCCGACTCCTCCCGCCTCCTCCGCCTGCGCCTCGTCGGTCTCCGCGGCCGCCACGCGCAGCATGCCAGTCCTCGTCCACTCTGTTTCCCTCCCGCACGCCGCCTCTGCACCCGAGCCGGCAAGCGGCCGACGGGTCGGACACCGAAGCGCTCTGGTGCAAGGATTGCGACCTGCTCCTCTGCCCCTGGTGCGGGCCCCCGACGCCCGAGCGCAGCGGCTCCTCGTTTGCGACGGATGCCAGTGGAAGTGCCCTCCACGTGGGCTGCCTGGCTCTGGCGTGGGATCCTGGCCAGGAAAACGTGCTGCCCCTGCTCGACAGTGTCACCGTCGGCTTCGAGCCCACGTACCTTGACAAGTTCATGGGGCGCGGGTGCCTGGAGTCTCGAGTTAATCGTGTTCGGCGGGGTCGTGCACGGATGGGCGGGCCGGGCAGAGTGGCGCAGCGGCAAGGATATTTTCCCGACGAAAGACCCAACCAGGCGCAAGTGTGACTCCCGCGTTGTCGGGCGCAGGCGGCCTGTGCCACCGAGACCTTTGGTGACGCTCCCTTTGGGGCCACGGAACTGGCGTCGGGAAAGGCGGCCTTTGGTGACGCTCCCTCTGGGGCCACGGACCGTGGAAGAGGTGTGCCAAAATGGGCGTCGGGCACAGGCGGCCTGTGCCACTGGGGCCTTCGGTGGAACTCCCTATGGACCCACGACCCGAGAGGGGCGTGCCGAAATGGGCGTCGGGCGCAGGCGGCCTGCGCCACTGGTGCCTTCGGTGGAGCTGCCTTTGGGGCCGCGATCCTCGTGAAGGGTGCGCCGAAATGGTTGGCAGGCGGAGAGCAGAGGCAGGGAGGGAAGGAGGAAGGGGGAGGAGGAGGAACGGAGGAAGGAACGCGGGGAGCTCTCTTCAAAACGAGAGCCCAACACCACAAGACAAGTGGAAAAGAACTATTACTCCTCCTCCTCCTCCTCCTTCTCCTCCTCCTCCTCCTCCTCCTCCTCCTCCTTCTCCTCCTCTTCCTCCGTCCTCCTCCTCCTCCTCCTCCTCCCCCTCCTCCTCCCTCCTACTCCTCCTCCTCTACTCCTACTCCTCCTCCTCCTCCTCCTCCTCCTCCTCCTCCGCCTCCTCCGCCTCATCCTCCTCCTCCTCCTCCGATATCTCCTCAATCCTCCCCCTCTTGGGGTACGACGCCTGACCCAACCTTTCATTCCACTGCATCAACTCGTTTGGGCATCGCTTCTGGGTGGGCTGGTAGGTTTGCGCGAAGCGTCTGGGAGAAGTTGTAGAAGAAGTCTCTGGCAAACCCGACGCCAGAGCAGGCAATCTCGAGTTCCCCGCCCTGTCACCCGCCCGGTCTGCTTTCCTTTCCTGCCATTGTCGCAACCACCTGGCGGGCGCCGTCCGCACCAAAAAAATGCAGCTGAGGATAATAAAAGCAGACTTCATTTATCTATGTGACGGGTTGCCTTAGACGAAACAGCCGCCAGGCCGGGCGTCCTAGGTCACCCCGTCACCCTTCGGCTCTCACCTGTTGCCCTTTTCATCCACTGTGTGGGTGAGCTGCGATGCCAGAACAACGCCGCCAGGGCTGTCCGAGGGCGCCCCCCAAGCGCCCCAAGATGGCCAAAATAAGAAAACTTCTTTCCGTGTTCCGACAGGGCCCTGACCCAGCTGCATCCCGAGGCTGGAAGACCCCCGAAAAAAACGACGAGGACGCCCGAAAACCTCGAACCTCGAACCTCGCCCCCATGCCCTAGTCCCCCTCTCGCCTCTGCTGCCCAATGCCCTATCCCCCACTCTAGAGAAGTTTCATGACCTTCACCCTTCTTCCTAAAAATGTCACACCAAGGCCCCGGAAGGCAACCCCCTGAAGCTCACAAGAGGCCCCGAAGAGCGCCAGGGAAGCCCGAGAACGCCCCCTTGAGGTCCCAATGGGCGACCCACTTAGCCCAAACATTGCCACGAGACGATGTCCGAGAGTTGTGAAGAAGTTAACCGTGGTAGTCTTACTTGCACTCGTTTCTTGTTTCTCTGCCCCCCTTTGCCCGACAACTCACTCCTACGTTTCATCAAAATGAGCTGGTGAGGGTACGCTAAGCGTCAAGAAGCTTGCGTAGCAGGCAGGCCTGGCGTAAAGCAGCGCAGGTCAAGGGCAACCCAAGGCGAAGACCGCAAGGCAAGCTTGCATGGCCGACGGCGCTGCGGACAAAAAGGGAGAGTCCCGCTCTGTGACAACACAGGAAAGCTACATGGCCGCCAGACGCTGCAACACGAAAATCAGCGTGACATTGTAACGGCGGCCTGAAAACCAGCTTTGAACACTTTAGCTCGGCCCCACACGCGTCGCCATGGCACACTTCGTCGGCAATCCGAATGCCAAACACGTTTCGTAACCACGCATCACATTCGAGGCGCGCGGCGTTGCCACCCTCGGAATGCGTCAGGGCCTTAGACGTTGCACTGCCGTGGCAATGTTCCATAAAGACGCGGACCATGCAGGTCCTCCTCGTCACCCCCCGCCCCCGGCTAGGTGCCCACCACGTCCCCCGGCCAGTCTCTCGTTCAGGTCCTTCCTGCCCCTCCCCCTGACCCCCTGGATAACCCCCCTGCGTCGTGCACGCCGTCGCTCCGAAAACTCCCACCCGCCGCTTGCGAGGCCGAGCAAGCAGCAGCAGCACTGGTCATCATTACCGGGTGGAGCTCGGGGCGGCCGGCCCCGCGCACGCAGGAGAAGCCTGACGCTTCGCACGTCAGTTACCAGGGGGGCGGAAAGACCAGGGCGCAGCCCGACACGAATCCGGGCCGCAAGAGTTGTAGCATGACTTTGCGATGACAGCTGAACTTGTGCTGGAATCGTGCCGCCTGCGCGGAAAGAAGCCACCAAAAACAACACGAGCCAACAATACTGATAGCGTTGCCAGCATGATGGGACCTGTTTACTCAAGGAGCTGCATCTGCAAAAAAACTCGTTGTCCTTAGCGTACAGATGTACTCTCCCTCTCTCTCCCGTTCCCCTGCATATGTGTGTATATATATATATATATATATATATATTCCTCTTCCTATATTCTTATAAGCCCGGGCGGGGGGGAAACCCGTCACCCCCCCCCTAAAACCGGACCCCCGGGATCTGCAGCTTTGGGACCCTCTGGACGGGCCTCGAAGCGGCCCCCTGGGCCTCGCAGGGCGTTTTGCCAAGCCTTCGCAGCACACCTAGGGCGATCAGGGGGGTCACCGGAGACGTCCCAGAGACCCCCAAGACAGCACAAGAGCGCCCCAAGAAGCCAGCATACCCCGAAAGATCTCTCCAAAACGTATCAAATCGCCTCCAAGAGCACCCCCAAGACGGCCCCAAGAGGGAAAAATCATTGATTCTATGTAGGTGTTTGGTGCATGTGGGGTTCTCCTCTTTTCGGCTTCCCGACGCTCCAAGACGGCGGTCTCCTAGACGTCCGAAGCCGCCTGGGAGGCTCCCAAATCGCCCCACAAACATCCGAAAGGGCTTCCAGGCAGTCCAAGAGAGCCCCAAAACGGCACAACAGGGGTCCAAAATGGCCCTAAGAGAGCACCATGGCGGCCCAAGATGGCCCCAAGACACCCTCCTAAGCATTCCAAATCGTGACTGGGGCGTTCAGGGAAACCGCGAATAGAGGCAGGTTGGCCTTAGGAAGCCCCAGAGGCCCCCAGAACACACCCAGGAGGCCTCCTGAAGGCTTTAAGAAAGCCTGAGAACTTTGGTGAGGCCCCCAGAGGCTCTCCAAGGAGGAGCCTCCGCAAAAGGAGCTGAGGAGGATGGGGAGAATGCCCAGGGTATGGCGAGAATGAAGAAGAAGTATGGAGGAAGGACAACGAACAACATTATTGTAACGGCGATGCCAGAAAAGGCAGCAAGGAGTTACCGCTAAATTATCGGCTTGACCTTCCTGCCATTTCCGCCTGCATACCAAACTCCAAGGACCAAAATGCACAGCGCGAAGCGCCACTGCAGTCTTGTATATATATACACACACATAAAGAATACACCTTTTCCATATGAAATAATAAGGGACCCCCCCCCAGATGGCCAGCACCATGAAGCCCCCCCTATGATCCCAGGGCTGCTCCGAGCCAGCCCGAAAATACAGCCAGGACGGGCCACGATCGGTCCCAGAGAGGTCCACGAGTGCTCCAGGAAGGCTCCAGGATGGCCCAAGACCGTTCCAAGAGAACCCAAGGTCGCCCCAGATAGCCCATATATATATATATATATATATATATATATATATATATGTGTGTGCATCGTCTGTACACAGAACTGCGTACGCGCAAAAGTATGTCAGCTACAGACATGTGTATACGTATGTACATGCATACAAATGTACAATGGAATGTGTGCATACACCGAAATGTGTATATATAGAGAGAGACATCATACATATAGATAGCGGGAGGGAGACAGAGAGAGGGAGACACATAAACATGACGGTATCGTTTCCCCTATATACGTAGGCATAAACATGTGTAAATATAAATGCATAGAACGATATACAGAAAAGCACACCTCGCATGCCCCACACACACACACACACACACACACACACACACACACACACACACACACTCCTTATGTTTTCTATATAGTTCTCTCTCTCTCTCTCTGTCTCTCTCTCTCTCTCTCTCACACATTGTTGGCGTTTCGGCCACGCGCTCAAAAGCGCAGCGTGGAAAGTCGGGCAACCCACATACAAACACACACACACACAGACAAGACAACATCCTATAGCACAACACCATACAACACAACAAGCCCACGCCATAAGTACCACGATGGTTCCACAGGAAACTGAAGCCGCACAGACGTTCAAGGCTGTAGCCCAAAGACAACGCCAGGAACGCAGACCCGCTTGCGCGCAACACAAAACTGAGCGACAAAAAACAACTCGCTCGGAACTGTGCGTGGGGAAGACATCACCGAGCACAGCAAGCCCGCCATGAGGCGGGCATGACGGACTGACCTTGGAGCAGAGGCATTAGGAAACACATGTTCGCAACCGTGCCGCAGGCTCTGAGTGGGGGGGGCAATGTCCCTACGAGTCTTCTGCAGCGAACAACAATCTGAAGCTCTTCCAAAAACCCCAAGGACCCCAGGGACGGGGCGTCTCGCATAGTTTCGGGGGTGTGCCGCGTGGCTCTTGCGGGAGTCCAATGGCCCCAAGGACCCCATGACGGCCGAACAGGGCCCCAAGAGGGCCCAGCGAAGGTCCAAAAGGGTTACGAGTCGACCCGCGAGGGCCCCAAAACAACCAAAGGTGCCCTCAAGGCGGCCAGAGAGGCTCCGAAGACGCCCCAAGGCGGCCTCAAAAAAAAAAATCGCCCGAAGAGGGCCCCCAAGACGTTCAAGAGGCCCCCAAGTGCGCCACAGGACGGCTTAAAAGGTCCTCAAGACGGCCCACCGCCCCCAAAGATAAACCCAAGAAGCCCCCAAAAACGCCCCGAGAGCGGGCCAATTGGAAACCGACGGAGCCTCGGGAGAACTTCCCCTAAATACTGCTGCCAACGTGCCTCAAGGACCCCTCAATGAGGGCCCGAAAGGCGCCAAGAGGCCCCCAAAAAGCGTGCAACAGGCACCCGGGGAGACCCCCCGAGACCCAAAAAGAGTCCCTCAAAGGCCGCCAACATACCTTCAAGAACCCTCAAGAAAGACCCAAAGGGCCTCAACAACCCTCCAAGCGGCCCAAAGACGCCGCCAAAAGGCCCCTGGATGCCCCAACGACCCCGCAGAGCCCTCGAGAGGCACCTGAAAAGACAAGAACGGGCATCCAGAAGGCTTCTGGTCCACAGCCCACGCAAGGTAACGGGAAGGGTCGAAAGCGATCAAATATGATCCGATGAACCCTCTCGCTTGCAAAGCGACTGCCAGTCGCACGGATCCTGTCGTAGCAGAAAGATACCAAAACGGAACGCAATCATCGCCACCTGTTCTGGTACGGCAGGCAGGGTTCGCAAGCAGCAGCGCTCGCTGAGAATCCAGCTGCACGTACCAAGCACGACACAATAACCACACCTAACATCGTGTATGGCGCGCGCAGCTGCTCCACGGGTCATTCCCCGCACTACGCAAGCGCCCATCACCCCTAGAAATCACAGCCCCATACCAAATTCTATGAGTCGCGCACTTCGGGAGCACCAAGGCTTGGCGGCGATTGCTGGCCAGTTGTCTGGTTGAGGAGGATGCTAATACCTGCGCGTGTGTGTCTCTCTTTCTCTCGCGTTCTCTCTCTTTCTCTCTCTCTCTCTCGCTTTTGGTTTGCCTGTCGTCTCCTGCCCTCTCCCTGTCCAGTCATGTCCCCTTTCTCTGCTATCTGCGAGGAAGTAGAGAGCGATCATTGGGCCCACCAGAACTGTAGTCTTAACTCCGTCGCAACCTCAGGCGCTGGCCAACCAGCTCCGGATTTCCAGTCGTTACGATTCCGTTTTGTCCAGCGACCGCAAGTCTGAGCATCGCTGCCGACGGGGTACAAGGTTGCGGTGTTAGACGCACCTTCTTCCCGTGAAGCTGTAAGTCGTACGCACCGAGCCTAGCGCAAGCACAAAAACACCTAGAGAGCCCCGATAACACACCTAACATAGTGCCTTTGCTGCCTCCCGATGGGACACAGGTGCATCATGCTTTTCCTACAACTGACCAATAATGTGGTAAATTAGTGCCACAGGCTCCCAAGAAGATCCCAAAGTCCCCCAGGAGCAACCGAAGGGAGCCGCACGAGGCCTTCATGAGGCTTCCAACGAAAAAAAAACTATCCCGCCAGCCCTCTGGGCGACAGCTGGCCCAACGAGGGTATTTTTGCCTCTGTCACGACCCCTTTTCCCATCGGGGGGGGGAACGCTCCTCCTCCCCTGGGCTGGACGGGCTGGCGGGGATCCTTTTTTGCTCGCGACCGCGAGCGGACACCCGCGCGGCGTCACAAAGTCGCGCGGAAAAGGCAAGGGCCGCTACGCCGAGCCGACTACACGGCACCGCGGGCGAGGCAGGATGGGGCGAAACGGCGAAGAAAGAGAAGAGCAAGGAAGAGCGCGAAGAGAGGAAGAGACGACGAAGAAAGCGAAAAGCAGAGAGCGACGGCGAGAGAGGGAGAAACCGAAAGGAGCGGGAAGAGGAAAAGCACAGGCCGCAGCTCAGAAGTGGAACGAATAGGTGACCACCCTGCCCTTGCAGCACTCCGTAAACTTGCTGTAAGTAAGCGACAGATGAACTCGAAAGCTATCCAGCCGACGGACGCCGAAGCCTCGCAAGACCAATTAACCGCAGAGCCCAGGAGTGGACAGCGGCAGCACGTGCAAGTAGAAGCACGACGCGCCCTCACCGAAGACCGAATAGCAGCACCCACGGCCATCTCCACTGCCACCGCAAGGCCGACCAATAGCAGTAGCCACGGCCGTCTCCAATGCACCGCCTCGCGTGCCCCAGGGGGAGCACAGGGGTCGGAGGCGCCCGACGGAGAGGGGCAGCTGACAGCCGCCGGGAACTCGATGAGCTTCAGGGGGAAGCGGCTGATAGCCGCAGGAAGGCGGGTGTCTACGTCAGTATCGCCTGAAACCTGCCCACGGCCCTGGAGCCCTGAGACCTGCCCACGGCTGGTGGGGATACTTTTACGGTCAGCGGCCTCGCGAAGCAAGTCGCAAGCCGTCCGAACACTAGCCGGGCCGCGGCTAGGCAGCAAGAAAGGAGCGGGGCAAGCGAAGCGAGCGCGCGGGCAGCCACTCAGAAGGAGGACCAGGAACGGCAATCCCAACCCAGTGGCGTGGAAATCCCGGTCGCGACCATCAAGTAGGCGCAACCAAAATGGCGCGGCGGCGCGACCATGAACACGCAGAAATCGATCACCCGGTGCGAGTCGGCATGAGGCCCGACAAAAACGAGCAGGTCCGACAGGCGCTCCAGGACGATATCCGTGCCGTAGGTGACACAACAGCATTGCGCTGGTGGGGGTATTTTTTTTTTATTTGCGGCCCGCAAGGAGAAGTCCAGAGGACGGCATGACCGAGGCTGGGGCACAGCGCAAGATAATTGGCGCGAGAACGCGCGAAATGCACCTGCAAACAAATTAGGAAGAGGGGCGGCCACAATTGGGCAACCACCGAGCACAGGCCAAACCCGCAGGTGGGGCCGGACCGAAACCCTGCCGGAGGCAAGCAGACCCACGAAAGAGCCGCTGGGCGGATGCCAGCAGGAGGGCGGCCACGGATGGGCAGACAGAATACAAGCCGGCCCCGCAGGTGGAGTACCGACCGGCATCCGGGAGAAAAGGAGCGGGGCCGGGGGGCGCGAGCGAAACAAACGCGAACGGAGACGACGGGGCAGAAAAAGAGCGCAACGGGGTGGGAGCGCGGCGGACTCACTCACGTGGCACCCAGTGCGTGTACGTCACCGAGAACGCCGATCACTCACCAAGCCACCGATGGGGGGAAGGCCAGAAGGCACACGTCAAGACTTCGAAGACTTGACAGGTGACGCACAAGGTAGGGCCTTCAGCCAGTGCCTCTGCACCACGGCCCGCACTCACACGGGCAAAGCCTCGGAGTTGTTTCAGCCGACCGCAGGAGTTGGAGCCCACGAAGGGCCGCGGGTACCCTGGCGCGGTGTAGTGCCCATCGTACCCAGGAGGTGGCACAAACCGTGGCCAGAGCCATCCTCTGCGAGCGAGAACAAATGGGCCGGTGCCTTCAGCCGGTCGACCCTGTCCACCGCGGGCCGGCTATGCGGCCAAAACCGTGGGTGGGCTTGTCTCAACCGACCGCACGGGCTACACGCCCATGAGAAGTGGGGGTCTAAAGTAGAAATGATTGTTCCCGACGGCGACGAAGGGGGAAGCCATTCAGCGCATAGCTGGACTTCAAGAGGTGGGGCACGTGGAGGGGCCGCGGCCAGCGTCCTCTGTGTTCCGGCCCGCACTCGGCACGGGCAAAGTGCCTGGGTAAAGCATGAGGAGGAGCGGCGGGGAAACGCCTTCAGCGAGTCGACCCGGTTCTCCACGGGCCGGCAGCGCGGCCAAAACCGTCGGTGGGATTATTTCAGCCGACCGCACGTGCTATGGGCCCACGAGGCACGTGGGTGTCTATCGCGACTGTGGGGGGTGCACCTCGTTCCCAGGAGGCAGCACCGGACTGAGGCCGCGGCCTGCCGCTGCGGCGAAACAAACCCCGCCACCGGGTGGGCCGACAGGTGTTGGCCGCTCAGTGGGAACCCATCGGCCCTGGGGCCAGCCGTGACTGACCCTGCCTGTGTGCGGCGGGACCTTTGATAGCCGCGCCTCTCGGGCACTGTGCTGTGGCGACGAGGAAGGGGGGGTAGCAGCCGATAGCCGCTGGACTTGCGCGCAGAAGCTGCGGCGACGAGGAAGGGGGGGTAGCAGCCGATAGCCGCTGGACTTGCGCGCGGATGTGGCGACGAGGGAAGGGGAGATGCAGCCGATAGCCGCAGGACTTGTAAGCACCAGGAGGAAGAGGGGGAGAGCGGCCGATAGCCGCAGAACGTTAGTCAGAAGTGGGAACGCCCAAGGAGGAGGACAAGCCGCGCCTCCGGGGGGGCCCTGCGGTATACGGGTGCGGCTAGCCTTCCATGAAGGGGGGCACCCGTTGTCCAAGGGAGCCCTAGGCCGTGCGCCTTGGGGGCTCTGGGCTGCGTCGGCCCTGCTATGGGCAGGGGGCCCCTGTCAGGCCAGTTGCCGCGCTACCAGCGTGCGAGTTCCCTTCCTCGCTGTCGCTTGTCGGCGTATTGCGCGTCACTTTTCGGGGCGGTCCTCTTTTCCCTGCCACCCCAATCAGCGCCTCCCCATGAACTCTCCTGGCGGCCCCACCCTTCCCAGCGCGGCCTTGGGCGCCATGGGGCTCCAGAGCTGGATGCCCCCGACCCGGTGGTCTCCCTGTAGTCGGTGTACACTGGCGGAGCAGCTGTGTCTGCTCTGGGCTGGCTCCACGGGCGCTGCTGGTCAGACCCGATGTGTGCAGGAGAGGAAGGGGCCTGATCGCAGCAGCTTGTCCTGTCGGGTGGGGCCGGAGGGGTGGGCACGGTCCTGCTGCTGGCGGCCCAAGGGCATGGGCGGCCTTCGCTATCTTGTCCCTTGGGTGTGCTGGTCCATGCGCTGCGCTGTAGCAGGCTACGATACTTCTCAGTGATCTTGGCCAGTCCACTCGGAGCTGGTGGTCCCTTACCATTTTTAGGTGTACAAAGTCAGAGCCATAATTTAGTCATTATTGTGTGTGTCAGTGTGGCTGTTGTGTCTTGTTGTGGTTTTTGTATGTTCCGTCCGGTGTTTTTTTTGTGTGTGTGTGTGTTGTTTGTGTTTGTTGTGTGTTGGTTTGTGTTTTTTGTGTTTTTTATATGCGGGGGGAATCTACCGCGGTCGATCGCCCAGGAGGGCCTCTACCGCCCCGGCGCGGATCGCCCCCGCCAAGGTCCCCTTTAGAAGGGGGAGCTTAGGCGCGGGTTTTTCCCGTAGGCGCCCCCGCTCGCCCGGGAGGGCGCGGGAGGTCCTGGATCGCCGCCCCGGGAGGGGTCGGTCCGAGCGGTGGAATCGCCTGGGGGGGTCTCCGCCACTCAGTGCCTGCACGAGTCGCCCGGGGTGGTCTCGCGCGGGAACAGCCCTCGCGCATCGCCCAAAGGGGTCCCGCGGGGGCGAGGTAGCCCGGGGGGGCGCCTGGGAGGACAGCGCACGGCGCGAAGGGTTCCCGCAAATCTTTCGCGGGACTCTCGCAAATTCGTCGCGGGGGGCCCGGACTCTCGCGAATTTTTAGGCGGGGAGCGCAACGGTCTGGAAAGTCGCGCAGGGGGGGGGGGGGGGGGGGAAGAAGAGAGGCGGGGAGGTCCGACGCCAAAGCCTCGAGGGCCACCTCCGGAGCCAAGCGAATGACGGACAATTGGAGCAGGGAGCGGCTAAGGATGGAGAAGGGGGGCGAAGGATAAGAGCCGGAGGGGAGCGCGAGCGGCGCACCGAGGAGCAGAAGCGGAGAGAAAGGCAGTTCTCCGGTTGATCACGCCAAGAGAAGGGCGAGGTTGATGACTAAATTCAGGCTCTGACTTTGCACACGTAACCATCTTGTAGGCGTCGTAACCCGCTGCTTCCCACGCCCGCAGAAATTCTTCGCAAAGCTGAAGTGTGTTCCTCTCGGGGTCCAAATGGATGCGGACCCAAGGCAGACCTTGCAAGCTGCCTGCCCTGCGGACCCACGCCGTCCACGCCCCGTTGAATGCGCCTCCAAGCGTCTTCTGCAGTCTGATGACCTTCTCTTGGGCTGGCTCGTCTCTCTGTATGTCGGCCTCGTAGATGGACCTCATGTACATGGGGATCCCTCCCAAGCGGTCGTCTTGATGCGGAGGTGGGAGTGGATCTGCCTGTGGGCGAGGCCGTCTGTCAGGGCTGCTGTCCTGCCGCGGGCCAGGCGCCGGACGGGTCTCGCGCTCGGACGCGGCGAGCTCAGGGATAGACTCCTGGCGGCAGTCTGGCTTGCTCCCTGTCCCTCTTGGGCCCCTGTTGTCACGGACTTTTTCCATGTCCGCCCGGGAGCGGGCCGTCGCGCACGGCGCCCAGGTGGCGGCCTCCTCCTTTGAAGGGGGTCTGTCTACAGCACTGTCCGCCTGCGGGAACCATCTCTGTCGCTGGGGCCGCGGGCTTCGGTCTCCTCGGCCTGCTGCGAGGGACTGACGACCATGGAGACGGTCCTGTCTGGTGGGTTATCCTCATCCCAGTCTACCTCGAATGGGTTGTCGCTATTACCGTGGACGTCCCTGTCCGGGGAAGGTTCCTCCTTTATCTCCCTGTCCGCCTTTGTAGCTCCCGGGGGTTGCTGGCGGAGGTCATCGCCGGGGGCGCGGTCGTCTGAGGCTGCTGGGCGCTTGCACCAGACGGCGGCGGGGGAGTGATCTCCCGTGCCGCAGTTGCTCCCGGCGCTGCGTTCGCCGGCGAGGAACTCCAGCGTTCCCCCTGCGAGGTCGTCCTTCATTTGGGAGAAGAAGCGGTGCAGCGTGTCCAACTGCTGCCGCTCGGGGCATTGTCCTCTTTGGCTGCTGAGCGAGTCGGAGAAGGAGCGCCAGGCCCCCTGGAACTTCTCATCCCCCCCAACCAGCTGCGCGATGGCATTGGCTGCGGCAGCTCTCTGCCCGCCCCGCGGGACGAGAGGGGGATGTCCATTCTTGGGGATCTAGTCCCCGTAGATGGAGCCCAGGAAGCGCAACAGTTGGTTGTGTGACCATTCCGATTCATCGCTGTCTTCACCAGCTTTGTCTCCGTTCCTTTCCCCCCCGAAGGTCGACCATCGGATGTAGACCTCGTGGTTCCATTCCAACAGAAACTTCATAAGTTTGCGTACTGGGCCGTGCGACTGCTCCCCCTGAAGGCGGAGGGTCGAGTACGTGGGTAGCTGGGGTGCGTTGGGTGGTGGGAGTGCTGGCAAGGCGCACCTGACTGCAGCCTTGTCAACGGAGATCCTCACTGACCGCGATCCGTGCCCAGGGGGGGTGCCTGAGGTGGAGGCCTCGTTCGTCGCTGGGCTGACAAGGGAAAGGTGTGCTGTCACGTCGTAGAGTCCCAGTCCTCAGTGCCTTCACTAGTCGCCGCCATGACGGGGCTGGGGGGCTATATCTCGTTGGAGCAATTCGAGCATGAGTCCAGCACTTTTTTGAGTGCGCTGGGTGCGATGTCCCAGATGTGCACCAGGCATCTCCTGCAGGCCCAGCTGGCGTTCCACTGTCTTTTGATCCACAACGATGGCATTGCTCCCCACTCTGGGAGACCTCTGCGATCACTGCACTTGGCGTCTTCTTCCAGGCGCCATATGAAGCACCCCAGGGCGGGTGCGCCTGCAGGCCATTCGAGACATGGGGAGTATGAGGGACAGAAATCGCACTTGGCCGAGTAGCATTTGCTACGGTGCGCCTCTGTACCGAACCTGCCGCCCGATAGCCTTTGCGGTGGAAGCGTGGCGCCTACGCCGGTGGGGCGGAAGTGGCGCGGCGTACGAAGTAAGAGCCCCTTGAGGGAGACCGGGGCTGCTGTATCCTTTGGTTCCTGATACCCAAGTAGTTGCCTGGACAGGGATGGGAGGGCATTCGCCCTCTTCTGCTCCCGGTTGTCTTGTAGCCTGCGCTTATGCTCCTGTAGTAGCCACTGCATGGACTTCTTGCTGATGCGCTCCGAGGGGTCAGGCTCGGGGAGGGGAATGCCTTTCTTCTCCAATGAGACGACCCAACAGCGTTCGCAGAGCCATCTGCAGTTTTTCCCCTTCGTGTGCGCCTGCAGGCGGTTCTGGGCGAGTAGCTCCCAGGTGTAGTCGTCTTCCCCAGTGCCTGCAGAACTGTGGAGTCCCACGCTGTGGAATCCGTCGCAGTGGTAAGTGGCCTCCTTCTGTAGCCTGCTGAAGCGCCCATCGCGAACGACGGGGGGAACCAGCGTTGCACCTGGGGCGGGTGAGGCGGGGATGTCTTCGTCGAGGCGATGGTTGGAGATGGCCTTTCCTCCGCCTATGTACTGCAAGTCGTCCATGGTCCGCGGGCATCCCAGCCCAATCTCTGACCCTGCCAGCGCAGTGTGAAGCAGGCAGATGGAGCACTCTCCAAGTGCAACCGATTCACGTCAGCCGGCTGCACAATGACTTCCGGTACGCGAAGGGGGGCTTCCGAAGTGAAGTCGTGCGCCTCCATCCCCGCCCACGTCTTCGGACAGCCATGCTTGCCAGCAATCTCGTGGTGGTGGGCGCAAGTGGCCAGGGTACTCGTATGACGCATGACCTTGGCGAGCTTGGCGTGGAGAGTTTCGAGGTCCACCAGCTGGTAGCCCCACGTCGTGGCGAATTGCGTGCGGAACTCCTTGTGCGCTTCCTGCCACGGGAGGCAAAGGCCCATCATTGCTTCGAAAATGTCCCCAGTGACCTCGGGGTTTGGGATGGGCCATAGCGTTGCACGGGGCTCACGCAACTGCAGCATCATGACCACTAGTAGCACCCTGAGCGCATGGGGGGAAAGCGGCTGACCGCCAGCACCGATACGCGTGCCTGTGAGCTCCGCGTTGATCCCCTCGGGCTTGAGCAGGGCGTTCAGGTTCTCCATCCCTGGATGCACCCTGTGCCGACGACATCTGCAGGTAGTACTGCTCCATGCCGCTGGAAACTGCTGGAGCGTGTCTCGGGGGGTGCAGCGACTGTTCTTCTTGGGGGCCCGGTTGGAGCCCACCATGTGGGGTAGTGGTGGGAGAGATTCATACGCGACGCCAAGCTGTTTGTCGTCCCATGGCGCACCGAGCCCGAGGAGCCAGACAATGGCCGACCACGTGAGGTTGTACACGAGGTTGCTCGCGTCGATCCCAATTTCCACGTCAAGGCAGTGACCCAGGTGGCCTCATGCCTTCCTGTCTAGACTGCCTGGTTGCCTGGGTGTGGCCCCCATTTGCCATTGGTGGGGGTGTAGTCCGGAGACGGTGTACAGCAGGATGCCCATGAGTGGGTCGTCGACCAGCGCCTGGATGCTGTCCGAGAGGGCGGCCCCAAGCTTCGCCCACGAAAACTGCTCATCCAGTGGTGCCGCGATGCGGTCAGTGAAAGAGCTCTCCAATTTGGCCTTGGCCTTCCTGATGGCATCGTCCAGGCCTTTTATCCTGTCGACTCCGGAATGTGTGGGAGCGGCAGGGATCCACGACTCCCGGTCCTTGAAGGGGTCGAATCCCTGGTCACAGTGTAGGGCGGTTCGGTTGCCCATGTCGCTCCCCTGGAAGCGGACCCAGAGCCTGGCCATCCCCCCGTACTCCGAGAGCTCCCTGAGGTGCGATCCCGTGGCGGTGCCGACCATTCTTCCATCCCCGATTATGACAACGTGTGACGTGGCACGCGTGATAGCAACATTGACCCTATTGGGATTGTCCATGAAACCCCAGTCGTGACAGTAGCTGGACCGCGTGGTCAGGTAGATCACGATGTCTGCCTCACCGCCCTGGCTGGAATCGATGGTGGAGATGTTGAGCCTGCCGCTGGCCAGGTATTTCCCGGCTATCTGACATATCCCCTGGAAGTGTAGCCCGATGCCGTTGAGTGGTGAGCTCCACTGCTCGAAAACATACTCGTGGCCCCGATGGTCACGGGGGTGGAGAGGGGGGTCGCTTGGCCCTATAAGCTCGCCTTTGCCATCGCCCTTATCCTTGTTCCTAGCCTGCCCAAGGGAGCCAGTGATGCTGCGCCCTGACTGGGGCCAGCCCTTCTCGAGCACCGCACACTGTAGCTGGTAGCCTACCACGACCAGGACTGTGGTCCCTTTTTCCATGGAAGGCATGAGGGCCCTCACCACGTCCACCGTCTGTGCGGCCTCTGGCATGTTCGCGTAGCCAGAATGAAGATTGGATGTGACCTCGACTGAGGGGTTGTCGACAAGGAGGAACCGGTGCCTTTCATCCGAGGGCTGCGGTGGGGGTTGAAGGTCCCGTAGTAACGTCTCCATGTCGTCTGTGGTGGTCTTGGCGGATTCAGCCAGCGCAGAGAGCCTCCCTCTGTCCCAGGGTCGCACCTGCTGCCGCGGTAGTCCTTCCACAATCGGTTTCTGCGTCAATGGATTGGTGAGCCCTGACCGAATAGCCTTGTTGTAGAAAGCCACGTTCGGCCACGACAGGAGAAGAGGATGCATACGGTAGCATAGGTCCAGTTGTACCACTGCAGGGGTATCCCTGCCCAGCGCATTGTACAGCTTGTCGAGTATGGAGAGACACAGTCCCGTATCAGCCGCCTTCCTGGAAAGGACAGTGGGGGGAAGCTGCCTGGGGTCGCAGACCAGTAGTAGGTGCCCTCCCGAACGTATGACATTGACGAGGCACATTGCCGCCATGAGTTCGTGGGCCTGTCCCGCCTCGTCAATGATGAGCAGAGCTGTCGGCGAGGCCAGCTTGAGCGACTCTGCCGCCTCTTGGGTAGCGATAATCACCTTGGCGTCGCTTAGCAGCTGAGAGCGGAAGGACAGGAGCTCCTCGGACGGCCCATTCTGGCGGGGGGGGCGGTTATGGGTCCTCTGAAAGTGTCCCACTGGAGTCAGGGACGCAATCTTAGGCGCCACCCCGGCGTCCTTTGCGAGCCTGACACACCTGTTGGGGAAGCAGGTCTCGCCAGCCAGTCTATTCTCCTCGCGCGCCATCCCGAGCCCGATGGCAGGCTGGTCGGCTGCCGTGTTCGATCCGGCCGTGAGGGCCACAGGTTGCCTCGCAGGAAGCGAGCTAGCCCATGCGTCCATGGTGGCCACCGTGAATAGTGTCTTGCCAGTCCCTAGGGGCCCATGTACCACTGTCACGTGGTGTCGGATAGTGGCGGTCAGCGCCTTGGCAGCGTTCTCGTTTAGTCGGTGCCGTCGGGCGGCGTCGTTGAGGTTGTCAATGGGAGGAAGGTTGTGAACTCGCTGGAGGACCTGTCCGATAGACCCTTCAACCTCATCGTCTGTGAATGGTGCGACGGCTTGCGCCTTGTTGTCATGCTGCAAACTCATGTCGTCCACCGCTGCTGCGCCCGGTAGGCACTGTGTTCTGCTCTCAAGGGTGGCCCTCGCCCTTGCCAGGAGGGAATTGCTGCATGTCCTCGTATTCTCCACTTCGTTGGCCCTTAGCCTGTCTCTCCGGTCGATGGTCCGCTGATTGAGGTAGAACGTTATCACATCCAGCGGAGCGCCCACCAAGTCGTCCGACGCTTGCTGCAGCTTGTAGATTCACTGATGGCCTGGTAGATTCCCCAGTACTGCAGCTTCGACGGCGCTCTCTCCAGTCGGAACAGGAGGATTTCCCCCTCGCTGTCTGCGTTTGATTCCTTGCCGAGAGACTGTAGCTCCTCGGCTTGCTTGGAGTCGCACCATGCCAGAGCTTGGTTGGTGGGGTACCTCGTGCCTTCCCTAAGCCCCATTACATCGCACTCGTTGCGGGGGATGTGGCCACCAAATTCTGGGGGCCACACGAGCCTGAGGGAGGCGACCTGGTCCTCTGTCGGATTGGCGAGGCTGAGGAGCAGCGCCCGCGACTGTGAGTCCTGACCCCCGCCCATTCCCTTGAGCATCAGCCTGAATTCACTTGGCCATTGCAGGTGTAGGAGTGTCTTCCCATCCTGGGGGGGAACGCGTGGCGAAGCTTATATTTTTCGAGCACGCGGCAACGCGACAGCTCGTGTGTGGGGGGGTGATCGCCACTTCCAAGGCACAGCTCTTCCTGCGTGCCAGGTCAGTTCTGGCCTTTTTTGAGCCGTCCCATGTCGTTTCCGTGGGGGCCATGGTTTCCGCCCATGCCAATCTGGACAGAATGATACCCCTCTGTCGTAGGTCCTGTTCCCAGTGTTTTGGCAGGTCACCTCCTGCTGCGATCTTCCCCAGGGGGGCGCGCAGACGGAACTGGGCTCCAGGGCGGTCTGCTGGCACGGAGAACCGCTGCATGATCGCCTTGGCCGCGGCATCAGCTGGGAGGTCTGGGGGCGTCGGCGAGGTGAGAGGGTGGAGGCCGCTGGTCCAGCAGAAATCCTCCCCCCGCAGCGACCCGCCCCGAACGGCGGGGTCTTGCGACGATGCCCTGCTGGACCCGGCCAGCCTGTCGCACTGGTTGGGGGGAGCGGGCAGCTCTTCTGCGCTGATGCGAGGGGGAGGCGGGCCGCTCCCTCCCAAAGTCCTTGCGCTGAGCCATGGGTTCACCCACCCGCCACGTCGGTATAGGTCTGGCGGCCGCAGGTTGGCAGGGGGTGGTGAGGCCGAACTCGTCGTCTCGAAATGGAAAGTCGACCGGTACGTGGTCCCAATCCTCCGGGAAAGTCCAGCCAGGTAGGTGCACGCGGCCCTCTTCCACGACCGGGCAGGGGAGTTCCCACCCTGGCCACGCGTGCCTCTCGATTTCAAGATTAGCGACGCAGTCTCTGGTCATCCATCGGGTCCGGGCCCAGAGGTTGCCTGCCTGAGTATAGCTCCTGGGGTCCGGCCACCCGTGCTCCTTCTGCTTCGCGGCTTCCTGGTAGTGATCGTTACTCAGGAGATGCGGCTTGCCGTCACAGTGCCTCTGACAGACCTCGCACCACCAGCACCACTCTTGGTTGAAGCGCGCCCACCTCATCCAGGGGCATTCACGGGCCCGAAAGGGCTTGACTGTGCCTTCTGCACTGGGACCACTCTTGCAGTGCTCGATCGGAAACTGCCATCTGGCTAGGGGCCCATTGTTGTTCTTTCGCTTTACCATCCCGCGGCGGCGCAGTGGGGGGAAGCGCAGCCGATAGCTGCGGATGCTGAAAGAATGCACGGTGGGGAGAAGCTCGAGCCGAGGCGGCGAGGGGAGCCAGGGGGCGGGGCAGGAGGGGGATGCGCGAGCGAATGGGCAACTTCAGCGGCCACGATGGGGTCGCACAGGCTGGCCCCACGGGGGGGGGCGCAGGGGAAGTGGGCGGGAATGGGAGGGTCGGAACCGCTCCACTTTGCGCGGGAGGTAACAGCCGTAACGCCTTCCCTACGTAGGGCGTCTGCCCAATACACCCCAATGGTGGCCAGACTGTCAGCCGCCTTGTTAAGTCTGCGCCTGACGGCCTGCCAAGTGAATACCCAGCCTGCCCCTTCGACCTGCCCCAAGGCATCCTCCATCTGCTGAGCCAAGTGTAGCCATCGGTATCTGGCTGTGCCAGCACCGTACCTTACGGCGGCTAAGTTGTCGCCGACAATCCGCGCCGTGCGGATAGGGCTGTTGATGCGGGGAAGCAGTGCCAGCCCGTCACGACAGCCTGCAACCTCGGCCATTTGGGCGTTGCTGTAGTCTGGGAGAGCGACTATGGCAATGGCGAGCACACGGGGGGCCCCGGTGCTGGGGTTGTGGTGCCAGAGTATGGCCCCGGCCCCTGAGACCTTCTCGCCTTCCCCGATGGATCTTGCCCCCCCATCGAAGGTGACTTCGCACGGCCACTGGGTGGAGTCAGAGTCGGGAAAGGGAGTCGCGAACGGTTATCTCGTCGCCTGGCTCAAGTCTGATGTTGGCCGCGAGAGTAGTGGTGTGCAACCGACATTCGCGCAGAAGGTCGACGACCACCGCGGTTGGAGAGTTGTCAGTCCTTGGGCATGGGAACCAACCTCTGCCGGGAGGCATCCACGGCGCGCGGATATGTGGACTGTAGCACTACCAGCCTGTCATCTGGGTCGCAGTGTCTGCTGACAACCGGGAGCCTGCGGATTTCGCCTCCTGCTCTGTCTGTGCGCCTTTGCGCGCGGGGACCGGCCGCCCCGCAAATTGCCCTGGCGGGAGGGGGGCGCGGGCTGCACGTGTGGCAGCGGTCACGCCGCACGGTCCACACTGCCGTCTCGTCGTGTCTGCCAACCCTGGAGGGGTCGTTTTCAGCCTGCTCGTCCTCATCGCTCCCTTCGTGGGGGTCCATGTCTGGGGTGGCCAGCCCGCGCAGGCTGAGAGTGGCCGCCTCACTTGCTTCCAAGGGGGCGGCAGTAAGGTTGGCGCAGTAACGGAAGGAGATCTGGTGCAACACTTTGGCCAGTAGCGGTTGGTGCACGCCCTCGCTGGTGATGGCCTGGGCCAGGGTTGGCGGGTCCTCGGGCCCACGCATGGTGCCCCAGACGAGAGCGGCCGCCGGGCACCAGTGCCAGACGTTTTTTTTTGCACGCGCAGCGCTCAGAACCTCGTGTGCGTCCTCAGCCCGCCCGTACAAGGTCGCATCTGCGCCTGCGGCATTCTCCGAACGCCGGCGGCGCGGACGCAGACGGCAGCCGCCGGCAATCCGCCGCGCCCTCAGGGGGCCTCTCCAACAGACGCTCATCCAACTGGCCCAAGACCGCCAGGCCACGTGCGACCGTGCAATTCCCCGCACTCCAGCACGAGATTACACGCCCAGATTCGGAGGAGGGGGGACGAGGCCGAGGAGAGGGGCGGCCCGCGGTCGTCCTCGCCGACTGGCCTGGGACCGTCGGGCCACGTCTGACCCTGCACTCCCCGGCACACAAGCACGAACAAACACGCCCCGATTCGGAGGAGGAGGAGGAGGAGGAGGACAAGGAGAGAGGGGGGACGAGGACGAGGAGGGGGGCGGCCAGCGGTCGTCCTCGGCAGCTGGCCTGGGACCGTCGGGCCTCGTCTGACAGGGCATTCCCCGGCACGCCTGCGCAAACTTACACGTCCAGAATCGGACGAGGAGGCAGGAGGAGGAGGAGGAGGACGACGAGGGAGGACGAGGACGAGGAGAGGGGCGGCCAGCGGTCGTCCTCGGCAGCTGCCCTGGGACCGTCGGGCCTCGTCTGACCGCGCATTCCCCGGCACGCCTGCTGAAACGAACACGCCCAGAATTCGCCGGGAAGGCAGGAGGAGGAGGAGGACGACGACGAAAGGAAGGAGGGAAGGCGAGCGGTCGCCATCTCGAGGCGCCTGGCGGCGGGGCGGCACCCGGGGACTCGCGGGGCCGCCCCCCCGCCAGGCCAGGGCGCGAAACCACTCTCAAGCCAGGGGGGGGGAGGGGGGGGAGGAGGAAGAGGAGGACGAGGACGAGGAGGGGGGCGGCCAGCGGTCGTCCTCGGCAGCTGGCCCCGGGCCGTCGGGCCTCTTCTATCTGCGCAATCTCCGGCGCACCTGTTCAAACTTACACGTCCAGAGAGGAGGCCAGCCAAAACGCACGCGATCCAGGAGCGGGTCACCAGCCAACGTGGCGCAAGAGAACTGGGCAGTACCGTTTTCACAAGTATGAAAAAAACAAAACCACACAGGCCCAACAGCAAGCAGCAACGACGGGCGAGAACCAGGAGAGAGCGGGCGCAGCGCCGAGCCATAGCCAGGCGAAGGACGCGTCCACAGGCATCCGACGGCGGACACCCGGGGCCGCACCATTCACACTGCCCACAGCAAGGGACCGCCCCCGAGGGGGGAGGAGAGGCCAAAGGCCCGAGGAGCGGGAAGGGCGAGAGGAGCGAGGGAGGGACGAACGACGAGACGACGACGAAGACGAGGAGGGCGACAGCAGGAGGGACCAAGTCTTACTCGTACTACCGAAATCGGCGGCCCTCTCGGAGCCCTCGAGCCAGCCCTGGAGCTCAGAAGTTGGCAGTGGGCCCCGCGTCACGAGCTGCATATGTGATGCCCCACCCCAGGTGCCTCTCCTTCAAGCCCACTGAAGCGGCCAGTGCGCCTCGCATAGTGTCAAATTTCACCGTGGCACAATTTCCAGCACGCCCCTTCGAGAGGATCCTGCAGGTGATCACGTGGCCGAAAGCATTGCACTCTGAACACAACATCTGCAACGTGAAAGCGACGTCCAACCCTTCGAAATACGTGTTGGAATGGGGAAAAGTGGAAATCCAAGCATCATGCGTCGTAACACCTGTCACCACAAAGCAAGCACGTACATCTGTAAGTCTTATACGAGAACGGCTGCCAATCACAGACATCCAATCCCCGTGTTCTGATTGCTCACGTAGGTGTGCGTGAATTTTCAGCAGCCTCTCGTCGATGGCGTCGTTTGGTGCCTGCGCAGCAGGCGGCTCTCGCGAAGTCGCCCTTAGCCCGTTCCTCCCCAGGGTCGAGGGGGAGGGTGCCTGAGGCCGTACGCGGGCTGAAGCACTGCTGGGCGAGCCCGAAGCAGACCTCGGCGGTCGCTGGCTCGGTGAGCGAGCGCCGTCGCCGCGCGGACCGGCTGACCTTGGGCGGCGGCCGCGGGCGCCCGCTGGGGCCAGAGTCGCCTGCCCGCAGAAATCGATGGCCCAAGATCGCGCGTTGGCCCTGGCGACAGCATCCAGCACCAACCCCGCAGTAGGGGCAAGCATCGCCGCGCTCTCTGCCAGTAGCGATGCCTGCGACAATGCGTCTGGCACCCAGAGAAGCCACTCGCCTTCCGTCTCGACGCAGATCCAATTGACGCCCTCGTCGTCGAGATCGCGATCTGGCTTATTGATGGCCCTGGGATCTAGGAACTCCGCGTCGAGTACCCGCCACACGAAACGGTCGCCCGAGTCGTCAGTGGTGTACGTCAACCACGCCCTGCACCCAGGAACCCGGCCAACGACGAAGAACTCGTCGGCGTCCTGCCCCGGGAGGCCCACAGTGCAGAAGGTGGGGAGGTCATCGAGAAAGCGCTCGTGCTCCTGCGGCGTGCCGATCGACAGTCCGACGGCGGGGTCAAGCCTGAGGCCTCGCCCAGGTCGCCTACCAGCGCCCGTGGGAGGGGCGAGCTCCGCAACGGCGTCGACCGCAGCAGTGCCATCGTCCACCACTGCTTGTATCATCGCTGCTGCGGCTGTCGCGCCGCTCCCGGTGACGCGCATCCACTGCGGTGCTTGCACGTGCCCGCTGGAGATGGCATCATCATTCGACTGGTCCTCGACCAGCTCCACTGTCGCCCCACTGGCCCGTTCCATCTGCAGCACGTTGCGCCTACCCACTCCCAAGACGCGCACCAGGCAACGATTTTTGGCAGTAAGAGGCACCCGATCGAGCTGAGATCGGGACGGCAAGCAGGAATGAAATCAAATATCACGGGAAAGACTACTAGAGCCCTAACGAATGATTGAATTTCGAGAACAAAATTTTCAACCGAGCAAAAGTCACCAAAAGGTCCTTTTCTTGCCAAGTAGCTCTCCAGCGCGCCAGAATTACTCTTAAGCTTCCAGCAACTAGCTAAGGGAAGCTCGACGAGTTACTAGCTCCACCCTGCGCCCGAATCCCTCTTAGCTCATCTTGCCCCCAGGGGGCAGAGAGGTAACTCTGGGAAGCTTTCCTGGCGGGCCCTGGGGAGACCTCTTGAAGCTCTTCTCAAGCGCTGCCAGGCGCGCTTTCTCGCGCGCCTGCAGTCGCGCAGGCACGCGTGGACGCGTGCCAGAACGGCTCCCAGACGGGCTGCGGGACAAACAACCCGCTGCGACGGGTCTGGAGCGGCGGAGATGGGCTGCTGGCAGGCACCACCTCCGTCGGGCTTAGAATCTAAAACCCTATAGCTCTCAGAGAGCCTCCAGGAATATACCTCGTAGAGCTCTTCGGCAAGATGAGCTAAGAGGAATTCGGGCGCAGCGTGCGGCTAGTTGGCAGACCCGACCTAAAGAGACAATGTGATGACTTGGGGTCGGTGTTGCTCACATTTGAAAGATAATTGACAATTTATGTTGAGAAACCAAATTCTTCTCACCAAAAGATTTGGGAAGAAACTGAAAAACGTGACTGGGATCCGGCGGTAAACCGTCGACCAGAAAACCGCCGGAAGCCTCGTAGAGCTCTCTTCTCGCGCGGCGCTGATCGGAGCACATGAAAGAAGCTTTCTCAGGGATGAGCCAAGAAACTTGAAAAATTACGTGTTTCGGTTTTTTCTTCCTAACTGGACGCCGGCGGTAAACCGTCAGCCTTGGTAACCGCCGGGGGACTCGTAGAGCTTCCTTGCCCTATACCATCTCCAAAGAATTAGCAGAGTACGAATAGTTGTTCAGCCCGAGCGCTAATAGCAGACTGATTGCAACCGTCTAGATACATTCAACTAGCGCCTCTGAGGATTCCCTTCCGATCGCTGTGCTGAACAGCTCTGTAGCTCATCTGCAGCGCGTGTTATACCAAGAAAACCAATAACATCTCCAAGAAATTAGCAGGGCACGAATAGTTGTTCAGCCCGAGCGCTAATAGAACACTGATTTCAAGCGTCTAGATATCAAATAGCGCGCCTGATAATGGTTTTCCAATTGCTGTGCCTAGAGCTCTGGAGCTCATCTGCAGCTCGAGTTAAGTCAGAAAAAACAATTCTATTACGAGACAGATAGCAGAGTATGAATAGTTATTCGGCTTCTGCGCTGAGAACAGACGAATCAAAACGTCTAGATACTTCAGACTAGCGCGTCTGATGATTCCCTCCCACTTTCTGTGCCAGAGAGCTCTGGAGCTCAGACGCAGCTCGAGTTCGGTCAAGGAACTCACTATCATCTAAATTGGTAGAATAGGAATAGTTTCGCGGCCCTAGCTCCAGTAGCAGACTGAGTTCAGACCTCTAGATACTTCAGACGAACGCGCCTGATGATTCTGAATCGAGTACGTGTGCGCATCAGCTCTTTAGCTCTCCTACAGCTCGAGTTAAGTAGAGACAACCGAGAACAGCTGTCAAGAAAATTCGTACAGTACGAATAGTTTTGCGGACCTAGCTCGGGTAGTGGACCGAGTTCAGACCTTTAGATGCTTCAGACGACCGCGTCTGATGATTATGGATCGGTTTCTGTGCGCGCCAGCCCTGTAGCTCTCCCACAGCTCGATTTAAGTAGAAAAAACCGACGGCATCTGTCAAGAAAACCGGTAGAATACGAATAGCTTCGCAGACCTAGCTCGAGTAGTAGACCGATTTCAGACCACTAGATGCTTCAGACGACCGTGTCTGATGATTCTCAATCGGTTTCTGTGCGTACCAGCTCTGTAGCTCTCCTACGGCTCGAGTTAAGTACAAAAAACCGGCAGCATCTGTCAAGAAAATCCATAGAATACGAATAGTTTGGCGGACCTAGCTCGAGTAGCAGACTGAGTTCAGACCTCTAGATGCTTCAGATGAACGCGCCTGGTGATTCTAGATCGGTTTCTGTGAGCATCAGCTCTGTAGCTCTCCTAAAGCTCGAGTTAAGTACAGAAAGCCAACAGCACCTGTCAAGATGACTCGAAACAGCCCATCCCGCCCCAGTGCTTTTTGGCAGTAAGAGGTACCCGATCGAGCTGAGATTCAACTGGCGAGCGGGAATAAGATCGAATAGCACGGGAAAAAATACTAGAGCTGAAACGAGTTGTTGAATTTCGAAAAAATAATTTTCAACCGACCAAAAGTCAGCAAAAGGTCCGTCGAGATTTTCCTTGTCAACTAGCTCTCCAGCGCTCCGGAATTCCTCTTAAGCTTCCAGCAACTAGCTAAGGGAAGCTCTACGAGTTAAGTTGGTTCCTGCAGGTCTTTTCATAATAACATTGCAGCTATAGGCCTAAGAATTGCACTGAAAGACGCGGAAAAACCCAGTACAGGTGAAAGAAATCTGGTGTCTCAAAAAGAATTGTCAAACTGGGCGCCGGCTGTGAACCGTCAACCATTCTTACCGCCGGGAGACTCGTAGAGCTTCCTTGCCATACGTTCCCCAAAGAATCAGAGAACGAATAGTTTGTCAGCCCGAGCGCTGATAGCAGACTGGTCTCAGGCGTCTAGATACATTTCACTCGCACCCCCGATGATTTTCTTCCCATTGCTGTGATGAACAGCTCTGTAGCTTAAAACGTAGAACAGCAGTGCCAGTTTCCATGAAAGTAGCAGAGTACGAATAGGTGTTCAGCCCTAGCGATAATAGCAGACCGAGCTCAGATGTCTAGATACTTTCAAATAGCGCGCATATTGATTATCTTTCCATTGCTGCGCCTAAGAGCTCTGAAGCTCATCTGCACCTCGAGTTCAGTCAAGAGAAGCAATTCCATCATCAGAAAAAAACAGAGCATGACTAGTTATTCGGCGTCTGCGCTCATAACAGACCCAAGTCAAGCGTCTAGATACTTCAGACTAGCGCGCCTGATGATATTCTTGATTTCTGTGCCGAAGAGCTCTCGAGCTGGTTTCTCAAAATGAATTGTCTGATATCTTTCAATTCTTACCAAAACCGACCCCAAGTCATCACATTGTCTCTTTAGGTCGGGTCTGCTAACTAGCTGCACCCTGCGCCCTAATTCCTCTTAGCACATCTTGCCGAAGAGATCTACGAGGAATTTTTCGAGTTTCTTGGCTCATGCTTGAGAAAGCTTCTTTCATGCGCTCCGATCAGCGCCGCGCAAGAAGAGAGCTCTACGAGGCTTCCGGCGGTTACCTGGTTGACGGTTTACCGCCGGATCCCAGTTGTCCGTCGGGGCGGGGTCGGCGAACTGGGCGCCGGCGGTGAACCGTCAATCTTTCTTACCGCCGGGAGACTCGTAGAGCTTCCCTGCCATATATCATGTCCAAAGAACTAGCAGAGAACGAATAGTTTTTCAGCCCGAGCGCTGATAGCAGACGGATCTCAGACGTGTAGATACATACCCAAGCCTCTGTATACCTCAGACTAGCGCGCCTCATGTTTTGATTCTGATTTGTGTGCCAAAGAGCTCTCAAGCTCATCTGCAGCTAGAATTAAGTGAAGAAATTCATCGTCATTTCGATCGGTCGAATACGAAGAGTTTTGCGGACCTAGCTCGAGTAGCAGGCTGAGTTCAGAGCTCTAGATGCTTCAGCCGAACGCGCCTGATGATTCTGAATCGATTATGTGTGCGCACAAGCTCTGTAGCTGTGCTACAGCTCGAGTTAAGTACAGAACACCGACAGCGTCTGTGAAGAGAACTCGAAGAATACGAATAGTTTCGCGGGCCTGGCTCGAGTAGCAAACCAGGTCCAGACCTCTAGATGCAACAGACAAGCGCGCCTGATGATTCTGAATCGATTCGTCTGCGTACCAGCTCTGTAGCTCTCCTACAGCCGAGTTAAGTACAGAAAACTTGACAGCATCTGTCAAGATGATTCGAAGAATACAAATAGTTTCGCGGACCTAGCTCGAGTAGCTAACCGAGTTCAGACCTCTGGGTGCAACAGACGAACGCGCATGATGATTATGGATCGGTTTCTGTGCGCACCAGCTCTGTAGCTCTTCTACAGCTAGAGTTAAGTACAGCAAAACCGACAGCACCTCTCAAGATGACTCGAAGGATACGAACAGTTTCGCGGACCTAGCTCAAGTAGCAGACCGAGTTCAGACCTCTCGATAAAACAGATGAACGCGTCTGATAATTATGATTCGGTTTCTGTGCGCACCAGCTCTGTAGCTCTCCTCAATATCGAGTTACGCGTGTCCAGATGACTCGAAACGGCCGATCCCGCCGCCATCCTTTTTGGCAGTACTATCTACCCGATTGACCTGAGATTGAGACAGCGAGCGGGAATGAAATCGAATATCATGGGAAACATACTAGAGCTCTAACGAATTGTTGAATTTCGAGAACATAATTTTCAACCGAACAAAAGTCAGAAATGTCCGTCGAGATTCTTCTTGCCAACTAGCTCTGCAGCGCACCGGAACTGGGAGCCGGCGGTAAACCGTCAACCAGGTTACCGCCGGGAGCCTCGTAGAGCTCTTTGCTGGCGCGGCGCTGCTCGAAACACATGGAAGGAGCTTCCTCAAGGGCGAGCTGGAAAACACGGAAAAACGTATTTTTTTGGTTTCTATCTAAGGTCGGTTCCCCCAAATATTTTGATAGTAATACTGCAGCTACGCACCTGAGAATTTACCTGCTGGACGCGGCATAACCCACTACAGGTGCGAAGAATACCGGTTCCCAGAACGAATGTTGAAAATATCGCACAATATTTGTGCCAACCGACCCAAGGTTCCAACATTGCGCCAGGGCCGCGTGCGCCAATGGGATCCGCGGTAAGCCGTCAACCAAGTTACCGCCGGAAGCCTCGTAGAGCTCTTTCCTCGCGCGGCGCTGCTCGAAACACAGTCAAGAAGCTTTCTCAAGAATGAGCTGAGAAACTCAAAGAATTATTTTTTTCATGTTTTTTTTGCAAAGCCGGTTCCCCCAAGTGTTTCGATAGTATACTGCAGCCACGGACATCAGAATTCGACTAGCAGACGCGACATAACCCACTACATGTGGGAAAAATCTGGTTACTTAAAATAAATGATTAAATGTCTTCCAAATCGTTACAAAGCCCACTCAAAGTTACCACTTCGTCCGCCCGGGCCGATTTGGTCAACTAGCTCCACCCCGCGCCGGAATTCCTCTAGATCATCGATGAAAAGAGCTCCACGAGGTATGTGGTCGATTCCTCGAAGTGAACCGGCAGTAAAAATTCCTCGGCGGAGCTGAGCTGCTCTGAACAAAGCTTAGATGCGAATGCTACGCGTGAAAATCTGCTTTCTCAAAATAAATGGTCAAATATCTTTCAAATTTTAGCGAAACCGACCGAAAGTCATCACATTGTCCGTCCGAGCCGGGTCGATTGGTAGCGTTCAAAACCCGGAAAGCGACTGGCGCCGGCGGAGAACCGCCGAGAGCCTCGTAGAGCTCCTTGCACGCGTAAGAATGCTCAGAATCGAAGCAGAGAAGTTCGCAAAAAAAATTCTTATAAACTCTATTTGCGTAGTTTTTGAGGTCTACATGTGGTCGGCCCACCCAAGTGAACCGATAGCAAAACCTTCTCGGCGGAGCTGAGCTGCTCTGAGAACAAAGCTTATATCCAAATGCTACGCGTAAAAATATGCTTTCTCAATATAAAAATTTAATATATATTTTAATGTTTAGAAAAACCGACCGACAATCATCAGATTGTCTGTCCGAGCCGAGTCGACCATCTAGCTCCGCCCCGCGCCGGAATTCCTCTAGCTCGTCGACGCCGAAGAGCTCTTCGAGGTAAGAGGCCCTCGGGAACGGAACACGAGAGCCAATGAACAGACTTGGATGGCTCGGAGGGGCCAGGACCACTTGACAATCGATGACAGGTTGTTTACAATGAATGCTTCGAGCGTGCTCGGTGTGAGGGGCTTCTTCGACGGAGGCACCTCCTCTGAGGGTTGTGGCGGCGGCTGGGTCCTCGATCTGTCCATTCTCCCATCGCTTCCCTCTCATCAATCCTGACGGCTCCGCCTTCCCGAGTGGCTACTGGTGGTGCGATGTCGCCTCTGAAGCCCTTTGTCTCCCGCCCTCGTGCACAGTGACCCAGGCTGAACTTCTTGCTGCAAAGCACCTACTCAAAGGTGTGGTGGCGGTCCTGCAGGCGCTTGGCCTGTTGCCCTCCTTCTGCGTTAGGCTGTGACTCGAGCGGGCCTGAACTCAGGCCAGTGGCTCTGCGCAAAGCAAAAAAAACAAGGTTGACGGTTTACCGCCGGCGCCCAGTTATGTTGTCGAAATTCAACAACTCGTTAGAGCTTGTATTTTTGCTGACCGTATTCGATCTTATTCCCGCTCGCTGTCTTAATCTCAGCTCGATCGGGTACCTATTACTGCCAAAGAGCATCGCGGCGGGATCGGCCGTTCCGAATCATCTTGACAGGCGCTGTCGGTTTTCTGTACTGAATTCGAGCTGTAGGAGAGCTACAGAGCTGGTGCTCACAGAAACCGATTCAGAATCATCAAGCGCGTTCATCTGAAGCATCTAGGAGGTCTGAACTCAGTCTGCTACTCGAGCTAGGTCCGCGAAACTATTCGTATTTTACAACTTTTCTTGACAGATGCTGTCGATTCTCGGTACTTAACTCGAGCTGTAGGAGAGCTACAGGGCTGATGCGCCCACGTCATCGATTCAGAATCATCACACGCGTCCGTCTCAAGCATCTAGAGGTTTGAACTCGGTCCACTAACCTAGGTCCGCGAAACTATTCGTATTCACGACATGTGTTGACAGGTGCTCTCGGTTTTCTGCACTTAACTCGAACTGTAGGAGAGCTACATAGCTTGTACGCCCACGTAATCGATTCAGAATCATCATGCGCGTTCGTCTGAAGCATCTAGAGGTCTGAACTCGGTCCACTACTCGAGCTAGGTCCGCAAAACGATTCATAGTGTACGAATTTGCTTGACAGCTGTTGCCGGTTTTCTGTACTTCACTCGAGCTGTAGAAGAGATACAGAGCTGATGCGCACACGTATCGATTCAGAATCATAAGTTGCGTTCGTCTGCAGCATCTAGAGGTCCGAACTCGGTCTGCTACTCGAGCTGGATTCGCGGAACTATTCGTACTCTACCGATTTGTTCGAGATGATGGTGAGCTCCTTCACTAAAGCCGAGCTGCATCTAAGCTTCAGAATCGGGAGGGAATTATCAGACGCGCTAGTCTGAAGTATCCAGACGACTGGATTCGGTCTGTTCTCAGCACAGAAGCCGAACAACTATTCATATTCTGTTTTTTCCCCCACATCCTGAGTGGGGTTCTTGCTTTCCCAGAACACCCTCTCCTTCCCACCCACCTCCCGCTCCATCTTCCATACAGCACAATATTATTCCTACCACACACACCATACCATACCATAGTTCCTACCACACGTACCATACCATACCATACCATACCATACCACACCATACGTACCATACCGTACCATACCATACCATGGCGTACCATAGCAGACCAAACCATATCACACCAATGCCACACCGTACCATACCATACCATACCTCCAGTACCATACCATACCATATCATACCATACCGTACCATACCATACCTACCATACCATTCCATACCACTCCATACCGAAAACCATATTACTTACATGGTTTCGTGCCCCTCCCACCCCTCCAGGAAGGCCCCGCCTGAGCGAGGAGGGTATCGGAAAACCATACTATTTACATGGTTTCGTGCCCCTCCCACCCTTCCAGGGAGGCCCCGCCTGAGCGAGGAGGGTATCCGAAAACCAAACTATTTACATGGTTTCGTGCCCCTCCCACACCTCCAGGGAGGCCCCGCCTGAGCGAGGAGGGTATCGGAACACCATACTATTTACATGGTTTCGTGCCCCTCCCACACCTCCAGGGAGGCCCCTCCTGAGCGATAGGGGCATCCATAAAACCATATTGTATAACACATGGTAACGTCGCCCCTCCCCACACTACCATGAGGCCCCGCCTGTCGGCGAGGATATAACCGAAAACCATACTATATACATGGTTTCTGCGCCCCTCCCATCCCTTGCATGGAAGTCCCCGCCAGAGCGAGGATGGCAAATTCCGAAAACCATACTATTTACATGGTTATCAGCGCCCCCTTCCCACCCCTCCAAGGTATGCCCCGCCTGAGCGAGTGAGGGCAACGGAAACCAAACTATATACCTGTTTTACCGCGCCCCTCCCACCCCTCCAGTGAAGTCCCGCCTGAGCTAGGAGGGTAACCGAAAACCATGTACTATATTACCCGGTTGCTAGCCCTTCCCACATCCTCGAGGGAGGCCCCGCCTGAGCGAGGAGGGCAATCGGAAGACCATACTATTTATTACATGGTTCGTAGCCTCCTCCCACCCTAGCCATGTTGCATGTAGGCCCCGCCTGAGCGAGGAGGGCATCGGAAAACCATACTAGTTACATGGTTTCGTGCCTTGCCCACCTCTCCAGGGAGGCCCCGCCTGAGCGAGGAGGGTATCCGAAAACCATACTATTTACATGGTTTCGTGCCCCCCACCCTTGCAGGGAGGCCCCGCCTGAGCGAGGAGGGTATCGGAAAACCATACTATTTACATTGTTTCGTGCCCCTCCCACCCCTCCAGGGAGGCATCCGAAACCCTATTTATTAACCTGTTTTTTCCGCTGCCCCATCCACACCTCTCCATGGAAGCAAAAACCATACTATTTACTTGGTTTCGTGCCCCTCCCACACCTCCAGGGAGGCCCCGCCTGAGCGAGGAGGGTATCCGAAAACCATACTATTTACATGGTTTCGTGCCCCTCCCACACCTCCAGGGAGGCCCCGCCTGAGCGAGGAGGGTATCCGAAAACCATACTAATTACATGGTTTCGTGCCCCTCCCACCCCTCCAGGGAGGCCCCGCCTGAGCGAGGAGGGTATCGGAAAACCATACTATTTACATGGTTTCGTGCCCCTCCCACCCCTCCAGGGAGGCTCCGCCTGAGCGAGGAGGGTATCGGAATACCATACTATTTACATGGTTTCGTGCCCCTCCCACCCCTCCAGGGAGGCCCCGCCTGAGCGAGGAGGGTATCGGAATACCATACTATTTACATGGTTTCGTGCCCCTCCCACCCCTCCAGGGAGGCCCCGCCTGAGCGAGGAGGGTATCGGAATACCATACTATTTACATGGTTTCGTGCCCCACCCACCCCTCCAGGGAGGCCCCGCCTGAGCGAGGAGGGTATCGGAATACCATACTATTTACATGGATTCGTGCCCCTCCCACCCCTCCAGGGAGGCCCCGCCTGAGCGAGGAGGGTATCGGAATACCATACTATTTACATGGTTTCGCGCCCCTCCCACCCCTCCAGGGAGGCCCCGCCTGAGCGAGGAGGGTATCGGAATACCATACTATTTACATGGTTTCGTGCCCCTCCCACCCCTCCAGGGAGGCCCCGCCTGAGCGAGGAGGGCATCGGAAAACCAGCCTGACGAGGGACACGAAACCACTCAGACCAACCTCACGAATCGGACCTCACGAGGAAAATGAGACCACTCAAACCAACCTCCCGCTGCTGCCCCTGCTGCGGTCCCTGCTGCTGCTCTTCGCCATCATCCATCTTATCCTCTTCCTCTTCCTCCTCCTCCTCCTCCTCCTCCTCCTCCTCCTCCTCCTCTTCCTGGAGGGTATCGGAAAACATGCTGTTTACACGGTTTCGTGCCCCCCCTCCACTCCTCCAGAGAAGCCGCGCTTGAACGAGGAGGGTCGCGGAAGGCATTACTCTTCGCCAGGTTTCGTAGCCCCCCCCCCTTCCAGCGGGGCCCGCCAAAGCGAGGAGGGCATCAAGAAAATGGGTCCCACGAAACCGTTAATCTCTTTATGTGGGGAACTCCGTCAGCATGATTTCCTGGTGATGGAACGGTTTTTCGAACTAATCTTGAGCTGCAGATGAGCTCCCGAGCTTTTAGGCAGAGCATTCGGAAGACAATCATGAGGCGCGTTATTTGATAGTGTCTAGACCCCTGAAATCAGTCTTCTATGAGCGCTCGGGCTAAACAGCTATTCGTATTCTGCTAATTTCTTCGAGACGGCATTGGTTTCCTTGGTCTAACTCGAGCTGCAGATGAGCCACAGGGCTGTTCTGCACAGCAATCGGGAGGAAATCAGTTAGCTATGAGCGCCCGGGCTGAACATCTATTCGTACTCTGCTGATCCTTTAGAGATGGTATCTGGCAAGGAAGCTCTACGAGTCCCCCGGCGGTAGCGAAGGTTCACGGTTTACCACCGGCGCCCAGATGCCCGCCCGGGCCGGGTGAGCGAACTAGCTGCATCCCGCGCCGGAAGTCCTCTAGCTGATCGATGCCGAAGAGCTCTACAAGGTACTCTTCTATCCTCGCCGCTAACGCTCTAAGGGAAGCTCTACGAGTCACTTGGTAACGTCCAAAATCCAAAAAGAAATGAGGCACTCCGAGAACTGGAAAGCTCTCCTGGAGAGCTCTGGGGGGCTGCCCCGAAGCGCTTCTGAAGGAGCGGCAATGATGGGCTGCTGGCAGGCGCCACCACCATCCGGCTTCAAAATACCTCGTAGAGCTCTTCGTTATCAACGAGCTAGAGGAATTCCGGCGCGGGGTGGAGCTAGTTGGCCAAGCCGACCAGAAGGGGCAATGTGACAACTTTGGGTCATTTTTGCTAGGTTTTGAAAGATATTTGACAATTGATTTTAAGGAGTCGCATTTTTCGCAGTTGTGAACGAGTCTAAGGGCCTCTGCGTCTTAATATCAGCGCCGTAGTCGCACTGTCACTTTCAAAAAACAACTTCACGTCGACATGAAAAAATGAATTGTTGACTTCTCCGAGAAATGCTCCCTGGAGCTCTTTGCTTCTTTCCCGAGCACTCTCGAGCGTGCGAGGAGCTCTACGAGGTTCCCGGCCGTAACCAGGTGGACGGTTTACCGCCGGCGCCAGTCTAAGACCCTATGGTTCGCAGAGGGCTCTCCGGGAAAAACCCGGAGAGCGAAGAGGCGCTTCGGGAACTGCAAATCTTTCCTGGGGAGCCCTGGGGGGCCCCCCCGAAGCTCTTCTGAAGCGCTGCCAGGCACGCTTCCACGCGTGCCTGTGCGCGCGCAGGCACGCGTGGACGCGCGCCGGAAGCGCTCCCGGACACGCTGCGACGTTTTGTTTCGTAAATTGTTTTGGCATCGATGAGCTAGAGGAATTCCGGCGCGGGATGTAGCTACCCGACAAGAAACGGCAATGTGGTAAATGTGGGTCGGTTTGGATAAGATTCGTAACATATTTGATTATTAATTATGATGAACCACTTTTTCCGCACCTGTAGTGGGTCATGCCGCGTCTGCCATTGCAATTCTCAGGTCTGTAGCCACAGTATAACTATTAAAACACTTGGCGGAACCAATTTCGGGATAAAATGAAAACCCATTTTTTTGAATGTTTCAGCTCAGCCTTCAGATAGCCTTCTCCATGTACCTCGTAGAGCTCTTCGGCATCGATGAGCTAGAGGAATTCCGGCGCGGGGTGGAGCTAGTTGGTCGACCCGGCCAGAAAGGACAAAGTGGTAACTTTTGGTTGGTTTTGCGAATATTTGAAAGATATTTGACAATTCATTCTGAGAAACCAGATTTTTCGCACCTGTAAACGAATATGAGGGCCTCTCCGTCTTAATGCGCTAGAAAAAAAGCTTTACGAGCCTTCCGACGGTACCTAGTTGACGGTTTACCTCCGGATCCCTGTACAAGCCCCTCTAGGGATTGAGGGGCGGCGGAGAGGGGCTGCTGGCAAACCGTCAACCTTTCTTTTTTTTGTGCGTCTTTGCTGGGACCGTCTTGGCCACTGAGGCCAGGTCCAACAAAATCTCAGGCAAAACAGAGCCTCTTATTCATCACGCAAGCAGTCAGCTCTTATACCACACAGCGAAGCTGAAGGAATAAAGAGAATCACATGCCGCAATGACACAATCAAACGCAAAGTACACACAGAAAATCGAGGAAGTCAGTGAGCAGCGAAGCTGCAGGAATATACAAGACACGGAAAAGAAGAAACAATGTGTGTCAAATCACTGCGAATGATCAAAGAAGGTCTGCACAACCTGTGGGAGCACCTCGCATATGCGCTCCGCCGCCGATAGTTCCGTATCTGTAACAGTGGCGCTCGGTGGTAGACACCAAGCCGCAAGATACACATCCTTGAAACTGATGTCGGTCCGCGAGAAGATATACTTGTTTCGCAGACCAATCTGTATCCATGCACCACAGGCACTTCCGCGGCTACAAACTCCCCCATCAAAGCCGGCTTTGATAAGGCAAGGAATATAACACTGAGATTCAAAGTCGTTGAGGTAAACGAAATCGGCGTACACGTGGCCCTGACGGGCCAGATGGGTCAGTAAGTCAGCTTTCTGGTTCCATTCCCGAAACGAATGAGAGAAGAAGTCACGGCCGGCCTCTGGAGGCCTCACCAAGTAAGTTTCCTGCATTTCGTCCAACTTATTAATCAGAGTATCCACCCTTTTCTGATAAACCTGAGCTAATACTTTCCATTTCCCGCAGAGCCAGTTAATAACAAGGAGTGAGCCCCCTTGGATGTCCAGTGGTATCCCATCTGTAACGAGGTCCCACTGTGTACAACGCATATTATGCAACGCAATACGTTTGCTGAGGCGATCCTTATATGCTGGTGTATCCTCCCGATCCTGACCGATATGAACCCCTCCATCCTCATCCAAGTTCAAGAATACAGGCACCCCTGAGGACGCCAAACCTTTACACTTCTTTTGGAAGTACTTCAACATAGTACTAGAACAATCATTAGTAGCGAAATCCATGAAATGCTCAAAACTTCCAGCAAAGAACTCCCACCAGGATAAACCGTAAAACGATTCCAATGAATAATACCACGGACGGAGTCCGACGCTCTCTTGTCCCCCCCGATGCCTTTTCATAGAGCTGGCCTCCTTCCAGTTTCCCCAACATCTTAGAGCCTCACTTGAATCCGTCCTCATTATATCCCACAGTCGGCCAAACGCCAGACATGAGAAACGAGAATCTCTCCAAGCTCTCATCGAGTTCGCCTCCAACTCCCCCCGATCTGTGATCAGCCTGTGTGCAAAGTCCTGGATGTCAATTGCCCACATCCAATGCACTCTGAGAAACTTCTGTACAATGCCCACGAAGTGAGCATCATGAAAATTTTGTCTCGCACGTTCATACCTCCTCGTATTCCATTCCTGGTAACTTTCCCCCTCCCTCCGTATACAGCGAGACATTACAGACAGGCACTTGCCCTCAAAGATATGAAGGGCGCTCAATGAACTTGAATCGACCGTGCATCCTTCCGCCGCGTAGAGCACAGTACTCTGAACTCTCTGAGCATACCTCTCATATTTATCTTTCAACGGGATGGCCGTGGAGCGGAAGAAGGTCGCCTGCCCCCAGAAGGCCCTGCGAGCACAGTCAATACGAGCGTCCAAATCATGATGTTCATTCACATGTAGTTCAGAACAAATATACGCCCCCAGCACCTCCATCTCCGTCGTCCTTCTAAATCGATACACTCCAGACGCCTCCGACCCCACCGAGAGAGCAAGATCAGCAGTGTGAAGTATTTCCCCTACCACATCTCGCGGCGGCTCGACCCCGAACACCATATACAATAGGCTGGATTCCTTCCATCTCATTCCATAATCATGTAACTGTGTAGTTAGACCGTGTAACATGCGTGCGAGTTCCTCTCGACTCCGAGCCAATACATAACAGTTGTCAGCCCAAAGGAAATGATTAATAATCGAAACACAGCTAGTCGAGCCAGTCACATACTCAATACGATAACCTAGTCCTAGTACGTCCCATTCTCGAAACGTGGAGCCCCACATAGCAGCAACGATGAGATTGAAGGCCAACGGTCCCTCGGGCCCTCCCGTCCGAATACATTTGTCCCACCTAACCTCCACCACCTCAATCCCATCATAAAAGACAGTGCCTACACATTCGCACAAGGGGTCAAGTAGAGCATACTGTAGGTAAAGGGGTACATCCGCATGATCCAACCCGCGCCTGACATTGGCCACCGTGCAGTGATCGAACGCCTGAAGGACATCAGCGTTCGCCAAGTGTGCCGTTTCCCCATTTCCCCATTGTGCAGCATGTTGACCTATGTGTTTGATGCTAGCCGTGATTTCGTGTGTACGACGGTGTTCCTGGAAACCATACAACCCAATATGACGAAACTCTCCTTTTCTTTCAATATGACCCTCAACCAAGAGAACAACACAGGAACTGAACCATCTCGAAACAGCATTCTGCATACACAGCAAACGTCCGTCTTTTTACTTAGTGATCCCTGGAGTTTTTGGCATAAAAGAGACGAGAATCTCACGCCACGACTGAGGATACGGAATCGTGAGCTTGATGATTTTATCGAACAACTTCTGGATCGCTCTGAGAGCACACCACGGCAAGCTCCTTAGAATCTCGCACGGTATCCCGTCTGGCCCAGTAGCCCTCTGGGTCTTCAGCCGAGCACGTGCTCTGAGAAGCAGCGCCATACTAATTCCCACAACTGATGTGGAACGTACCTCATGTACAGCCCTCATCCTGATCTCCACCATCATACTGTTGGTGGAATTGCGTATCTCTTCGGACGACACCTTGCAACGAACGAACTTGTCGAGCTCCTCCTTCCACTCCTCACGGTCCTCCGTCTCCCTCCCATCCACCACTAAATGTTTGATAGTATATCTGACCTTTCGTTTTGTTGGGGGACATCTGCACATAATCATATCACGTCGATAACCTCTGCGTAGACGATTAGCCTCATTCTTTAACCTCCTCAACCTCTCCACTTCCTCCATCGGACACATCTTAACCTCCTCCTCCGCTCTTGTGAGCTGCACCGGCCTGGACGGCTCTCTCGGTCTTCTCGCACCCGTGGTGGAGTAGTCCACCGTCGGTGACAAGTACGCCTCCAGCATAGTACTCTCCAGACCCTGTGGACAGGTCACAGACGGACACCTTGAAAAGGCAGCACCGCCTAGATACGAATCCACATGTTGTCGAGCCTGATGCTCATCAGCCCAAGTCGAACACTTGTATCCGACCAGAGACGGCCTAGACTTCTGACCAGGCTGGGGGTCAGGGCGACGAACAATCACGTTCCCAGGGTCAGTGAAACTCGCCGTGATGATTGCGTGATCGGATAATCTACTGAACTGCTTCTTCCCACCCCTCTTGAAACACCACTTCACCTCCAGATCCGAGAACCCCCAACCCCCCAAACGGTGTAGGGACCACACCGTGTAATCCAATGACCCTCTTCGTCGGCGACGAGGGCGCGAGGAACTCGGGGCGCCGCGCAGAGGGGCAGGGGGGCCGGAAGTCAGAAACTTGTTCTCCCCCCACGACTCCCAGGTATGCCTCCTAGTACAGAAAGTGTTGGCGGCCTTCAGTCCATGCGATTCCATGAACTCTACCGCCGGGAGACTCGTAGAGCTTCCTGACCATATATAATTTCGAAAACAATTGCAGAGAACGAATAGATTTTCAGCCTAATCGATTGCACGCCCCTCATGCTTCTGAATCGTTTCCTGTGCGCACGAGCTCCGTAGCTCTCCTAGAGCCCGAGTTACGTGCGAAAATCGGCAGCACCTCTCAAGATCACTCGAACAATACGAATAGTTTGGCAAACCTAGCTCGAGTATCAGACCGAGTTCAGACCTCTGAATGCAACAGGCGGACGCGCCTGATGTCTCCGAATCGATTCCTGTGATTACCAGCCCTGCAGGCCCCATACAGCCCGAGTTAAGTGCAGAAAACCGAGAGCACCTCTAAAGACGACTCGAACAATACGAATATTTTGGCAGACCTAGCTCAGGCAGCAGACCGAGTTCAGAGCTCTCAATGCGACAGGCGGACGCGACTGATATCTCAGAATCGATTCCAGTGATTACCAGCCCTGCAGCCCCCTTACAGCTTGAGTTAAGTGCAGAAAACAGACAGCACCTCTCAAGATGACTCGAAGAATACGGATAGTTCGCGGACCTAGCTCGGGCAGCACACCGATTTTTGAGCTCTCGATTTGGCAGGCGGACGCGCCTGATGTCTCCAAATTGATGTCTGTGAGTACGAGCCCTGTAGCCCCCCTACAGCCCGAGTTCAGTGCAGAAAACTGACAGCATCTGTCAAGATGACTCGAAGAATACGAATAAAAAAAAAAAAAAATAAAAAAAAAAAAAAAAATAGAAAAAAAAAAAATTAAAAAAATTTAAAGTAATAAAAAAAAGAAAAAAAAAAAAAAAATTTATTCGCGCATCTCGACTGTGCAGGCTTTCCAGCCTAGTCGGAAGCAAGGAGCGGGCGCATCGGGAGTAGGCGAAAGCCTCACCGATCCAAACGATCAGAGGCGAAAGCCAACTCTTATTAGGAGGATGAGAGGTCAAGCACACACACACGACAAACAAAGGCATGGCGTGAGTGAGCACAATCAAAATCACATCATATCCTGTCCGAAATACGCTTGTACAACCCGCGGCAAGATTATAATCGTATGCTCAACGGCCGAGATCTCGGCATCAGTCACTGTTGAAGTTGGATCAATCGAGAACGCCGCACTATACACCTCCGTCCATATAATATCATGGCTGAGTGGCTGCCTTGAGAGCCTCGATATCCGTCCAACATCTATCCAGCACCCGACTCCTACGCCGTCGCAAGAGACGCCACCATCGAATCCAGCTCTGATGGCACAAACGCGAAACACCTGTTGTAACTGAGGGGCGTAAAGCCCTATCCTATCTCGAATCACTGGTGGCCCGACACGGGCCGTATGAGTGAGTACATCTGCACGCGTGTTCCATTACCTTTCTTTTTTTTTTGGGGGGGAGGCTGACCAGGCACCGAGCGCCCCAGCGCCCGTTAAGTGCCTACCTAGTCTCTCTGCCGCTGGAGGTCTTGGGCCACCTGGGCTGCGGCCCGCAAGAGGCCCTCGAGACCCGAAAGCTCAGCGTCAGTGATACTGCTATGGGAGGGGAGTGCCTGTGCACAACGCCCTACTACTTCCCATATGATTGGACAAGGAGAGGAGGCTTGGGGGAAGAGGGAGACTATACGAGCTCTCTTATCTCTATGTTCAGGGTCAGGGTACGGATCATGGAAACGAGGGATATATCCAATCTGCAGAAACCAACCAACGCCCACACCTTGGGCACACACTCCGCCATCGAAGGATCCGCGGAGGCCGATAACTCGAAAGTTGTCTTGAACATCAGGACGGAAGATATGGTGGTGGAACACTCCTGAGTGAGGTATACTCTCTTTAAAAAGTAAAGGTGGTTATGGCCTGAACTGGGGAACTGATATGCGTTGGCTGCTCTCCAGGAAGCCCAAAAAGGCCCCCCTACCCCCCTCAGGAGGTATAGACTGTGGAGACGGCTGGATGAGCATGGGTCTGACATGGTGAAAAGAAGACTTATATCTAGGCCTCCCTGTCATGGGTAAGTACATCAGCTACTGTATTACTCTCCCGATATATGTGTCGAATAAAGTCATTGCCCCATGAGGGGGGTCGTACTCCTTCCTCCTCCAATTCTTCCAAAAGAGAAATAATATTAGCAACCCGCCTACGATAAGAAGCCCCATCTCCTCCTTCTCCTCCCTCAATCTTCCAGAGACCGTTGATCCAATTACAGATAAGAAGCGAATCGCCCGTCAGCTCCAGACCGATCCCATCATCACTCAGATCCCAAGTCGGCTCCTGTTCATTGTTCGAGGCCAATCTCTGGGCCAGCTTCTCAGACTCCTTCACCGACAACGGACGAGCCATCATCTCCTCCCCCCTCTCCTTCATGTAGTTTCCTCGTCCTCCAGTTCCTCCACGGACAACAAACAAGTCAAACAGAGAACCCAAAGTACAAGCTACCAGGAACTGCCTGCAATACTGAACGAAGTCAGAGTAAGAGAAAGAACACGCCCTCCACCAACGATCCTCCAGATTCACAAACGAGGGAAATATCGTCTGGAACATGAAACACCAAGGATGTTCACCCGTCGCCTGCCCCTTAGCACTGCCTAATCGTGTCAGTTTCGAGGCCTCCTTCCACTTCCACAGGGAACGCAAACATTCTGACTCAAGTGTCCTTTTCTCCTCCCACCTCGGGGTACAACACATCAGAAGCCGACGTGCGTCTCGATGCGCTCGAGGAAACACCGTCTGTTGTCCAGGTCCAGGAACTGCCACCCTCCGACGCTTCGGGGGGGGCCTGGGGGGGTCCCTAGGCCCCCCCCGCTCACAGGGAACTTCGATATCTCGAGAAGAAGAGGCCCTATCAGAGGGCATAGCAGAAGAGACCATCCCATGCATATCTGAGGAGACCACGCCCATCCCATTCGTATCTGAAGAGACCGCGCCCATCCCATTAGTAACTGAAGAGACCGCACCCATCCCATTGGTAACTGAAGAGACCATCCCATGCATATCAGAAGAGACCACACCCATCCCATTCGTATCTGAAGAGACCGCACTCATCCCATTAGTAACTGAAGAGACCGCACCCATCCCATTGGTAACTGAAGAGACCTCCACCATCCCATTGGTAACTGAAGAGACCGCGACCATCCCTGGGCTCAGCTCCGACTCAGGAATCTGATATCCGCTATCGGCATTGGCTCCGAAATATGATGCTATGTCCGCTCCAAGCTGCCACAAGGAATAAAGGACTCTCTGTACTGCGCTCTGGCACTTGGCTTCAAAGAACATCCGTCTAGCAATTCTGAGTCGTAGAGCTTCCTGACAAAATATAATCTATAAAAAATGCAGAGAACGAACAGTTCTTCAGCCCAAGCGATTTCAGACCTTTCGATGCAACAGCCGAACGCCCCTGATGTTGGATTCTCTTCTATACAAGCTATGTAGCTCTCCTACAGCCCGGGTTGCGTGCGTAAATCGACAGCACCTCTCAAGATGACTCGAACAATACGAATAGTTCGGCAAACCTAGCTTGAGTATCAGACCGAGTTCAGACCTCTGCATGCAATAGTGGGACGCGTCTGTGACTCCGAATCGATTCCTGTGATTACCAGCCCTGCAGCCCATCTGCAGCCCGAGTTAAGTGCAGAAAACCGACAGCACCTCTCAGAATGACTCGAACAATACGAATAGTTTCCCGCACCTAGTTCCGGCAGCAGACCGAGTTCAGAGCTCTGGATTCGACAGACGGACGCGCCTGATGTCTCCGAATCGATCCCTGAGGTTACCAGCCCTGTAGCACCCCTACAGCCTGAGTTAAGTACAGAAAACCGACAACACCTCTCAAGATGACTCGAACAACACAAATAGTTTTGTGATTCTAGATCGGGCAGCAGACCGAGTTCAGAGCTCTCGACTCAACAGACAACGCGACTGATATGCCGAATCGGTTTATGTGAGCATCAGCTCTGTAGCTGTTATATAGCTCAAGGTAAGTACAAAAAACCGAGAGCGCCTCTCAAGATGACTCAAATCATACGAAGAGGTTGTCGGACCTAGCTCGGATAGCAGACCGAGTTCAGACCTCTAGATGCAACAGACGAACGCGCCTGATCATTCTGAATCGATTAGCTGTGCTTACCAGCTCTGTAGCTCTTCTATAGCTCGAGTTATGTCCAGAAAACCGCCACCGCCTGTCAAGATGACTCGAAACAGCCGATCCCGCCCGTGTGCTTTTTGGCAGTAAAGGTGCCCGATCGAGCTGAGATAAAGATCGCGAGCGGGAATAAGATCGAATATCGCGGGAAAAAATACTAGAGCTCTAACGAATGGTTGAATTTCGAGAACAAAATTTTCAACCGACCAAAAGTCATCAAAAGTTCCGTCGAGATTTGTCTTGCCACCTGGGCGCCGGCGGTAAACCGTCAACCTTCCTTACCGCCGGGGGACTCGTAGAGCTTCCTGACAATATATAACGTGGAAAAATGCAGAGAACGAATAGTTTTTCAGCCCAAGCGATTTGAGACCTCTCGATGCAACAGCCGGACGCCCCCGATGCTTCTGGAGTGTCTTCTTTGCGAGCTCTGTAGCTCTCATACAGCCCGAGCTACGTGCGTAAATCGACAGCACCTCTCAAGATGACTCTAACAAAACGAATAGTTTGGCAACCCAGCTCGAGTATAAAACCGAGTTCAGACCCCTGAATGCGGCAGGCGGACGCGTCTGATGTCTGCGAATCGACTCCTGTGATTAACAACCCTGCAGCCCCCCTACAGCCCGAGTTAAGTGCAGAAAACCGACAGCACCTCCCAGGATGACTCGAACAATACAATCGCGGACCTAGTTCGGGCAGCAGACCGATTTCCCAGCTCTGGATTCGAGAGGCGGACGCGCCTGATGTCTTCAAATCGATTTCTGTGACCACCATCACTAGCCCCCCCCTAGCCCGAGTTGAATGCCGAAAACCGAGATCACTTCTCAAGATGACTCGAAGAATACGAATAGTTTCGCGATTCAAGATCGAGCAGCAGACCGAGTTCAGAGCTCTGGATCCAACAGACAAATGCGACTGATAATTCTGAATCGATTTCTGTAAGTATCACCTCTGTAGCTGTCCTATAGCTCGAGTTTAGTACAGAAAACCGAGAGCGCCTGTCAAGATGACACGAATAATACGAATAGGTTTGCGGACCTAGCTCGGCTAGCAGACCGAGTTCAGACCTCTAGATTCAACAGGCGAACGCGCCTGATCATTCTGAAGTCGATAGCTGTGTTACCAGCTCTGAGCTGTCCAAAAGCTCAAAATAGTGTTTCAAAAAGAACCGTCCAATACGCGTCTGAAAAGATGACTCGAAACGGCCGATCCCGCCGCAGTGCTTTTTTGGCAGTAAAAGGTACCCGATCGAGCTGAGATCAAGATGGCGAGCGGGAATAAGATCGAATATCACGGGAAAAAATACTAGAGCTCTAACGAATGTTTGAATTTCGAGAACAAAATTTTCAACCGACCAAAAGTCACCAAAAGGTCCGTCGAGATTTTTCTTGCCAACTAGCTCTCCAGCGCCCCGGAATTACTCTTAAGCTTCCAGCAATAACTTGCTCAGGGAAGCTCTACGAGTTACTGGGCGCCGGCGGTAAACCGTCAACCTTCCTTTTTTTTGGGGAGGCTGACCAGGCACCGAGCGCCCCAGCGCCCGTTAAGTGCCTACCTAGTCTCTCTGCAGCTGGAGGTCTTGGGCCACCTGGGCTGCGGCCCGCAAGAGGCCCTCGAGACCCGAAAGCTCAGCGTCAGTGATACTGCTATGGGAGGGGAGTGCCTGTGCACAACGCCCTACTACTTCCCAAATGATTGGACAAGGAGAGGAGGCTTGGGGGAAGAGGGAGACTACCCGAGCTCTCTTATCTCTATGTTCAGGGTCAGGGTACGGATCATGGAAAATCGAGGATAAATCCAATCGCAGAAACCAACCAACCAACGCCCACACCTTGGGCACACACTCCGCCGTCGAAGGATCCGCGGAGGCCAATAACTCGAAAGTTGTCTTGGACATCAGGACGAAAGATATGGTGGTGGAACAGCTCTCTGAATATCTGGCCTTCCCGTGCTAAGTGGGTAAGTTCATCAGCTACTGTGTTACTCTCTCGATATATGTGTCGAATGAAGTCGTTGCCCCATGAGGGGGGTCGTATTCCTTCCTCCTCCAACTCTTCCTAAAGAGAAATAATATTTGCCACCCGCCTACGATAAGAAGCCCCATCTCCTCCTTCTCCTCCCTCAACCTTCCAGAGACCATTGATCCAGTTACAGATAAGAAGCGAATCGCCCGTCAGCTCGAGACCGATCCCATCATCACTCAGATCCCAATTCGGCTCCTGTTCATTGTTCGAGGCCAATCTCTGGGCCAGCTTCTCGGACTCCTTCGCCGACAACGGACGAGCCAACATCTCCTCCCCCCTCTCCTTTATGTAGTCTCCTCTTCCTCCAGTTCCTCCACGGACAACAAACAAGTCAAACAGAGACCCCAAAGTACAAGCTTCCAGGAACTGCCTGCAATACTGAACGAAGTCAGAGTAAGAGAAAGAGCACGCCCTCCACCACCGATCCTCCAGATTCACACACGAGGGAAATATCGTCTGGAACATGAAACACCAAGGATGTTCACCCGTCGCCTGCCCCTTAGTACTGCCTAATCGTGTCAGTTTCGAGGCCTCCTACCACTTCCACTGTGAACGCCAATATTTTGACTCCAGTGTCCTTTTCTCCTCCCACCTCGGGGTACAGCACATCAGAAGCCGGCGTGCGTCACGATGCGCACGAGGATACACCGTCTGTTGTCCAGGTCCAGGAACAGCCACCCTCCGACGTTTCGGGGGGGGCCTGGGGGAATCCCTAGGCCCCCCACGCTCACAGGGAACTTCAATATCTCGAGAAGAAGAGGCCCTATCAGAGGGCATAGCAGAAGAGACCATCCCATGCATATCTGAAGAGACAGCGCCCATCCCATTCGTATCTGAGAAGACTGCGCCCATCCCATTAGTAACTGCAGAGACAGCACCCATCCCACTGGTAACTGAAGAGACTCCCACCATCCCATTAGTAACTGAAGAGACCACACCCATCCCACTGGTAACTGGAGAGACCATCCCATGCATATCAGAAGAGACCACACCCATCCCATTCGTATCTGAAGAGACTGCACCCATCCCACTAGTAACTGAAGAGACAGCCCCCATCCCATTGGTAACTGAAGAGACCTCCACCATCCCATTGGTAACTGAAGAGCCCGCGACCATTCCTGGGCTCAGCTCCGACTCCGGAATCTGATATCCGCTGTCGACATTAGCTCCAAAATATGATGCTATGTCAGCTCCAAGCTGCCACAAGGAATAAAGAACTCTCTGCACTGCACTCTGGCACTTTGCTTCAAAGAACATCCGTCTAGCAATTCAGAGTCGAGCTGGCTTCCAAACAACCCAACTTTCGGAGGCTGGCTTTTGGGGTGACGTCATCTGGTAAAGACAATTTCCCTCGAAGACATTCAGGCTCTGCAAGGAGTCCCTGTCCCAACTAATACCTTGACTTCCATAAATGAGAATGCTCTGAACCCGAGTGATGTAACTCCTACACTTGGCCGAAAACGGGACTGCCTTTGATCTAAAATAGGCTGCATGCGCATGGAAGGCTCGTCGCGCGGCCCCGATCCGTCGCCGAAGGTCCTGGCGTGCCTCCCTATAGCTACAGTATATGCTGTTCCCCAAGACATTCATCTCGTCAACTACTTTGAACGGCACCATCTGATCCTGAACCCGAACCAGGATAGGATGTTTTGGCTTCTCCGAGAAACCGATAAACGCGACCTCGAGCGACTCGATCTTCCATTCGAATCCCCATCCCCGCAGAGTCTCTGTCATGTCTCCTACCTGTCGCCTAAACTCCTCCTCCGAAGATCCCAAGATAAAGATGTTGTCGGCATATAGCAAGTTGTGTACAGGAACCGAGGCCGAAACTTCTCCCACCGAGTTTGGATCCAGACAATGAAACCCAATCCCCTGCTCATCCCAAAGCTTAAATAAAGGAGCCCACATCGCAACAACTATCAGGTTCCACAAGGAGGGGCTGTCGTTCCCACCTGTCCTGATGTGGGTATCGATTCCCACATTCGGCAGCTGCAGGCCCTGGAAGAGAAGCGAAGTGACCTCGCACGGCATAGGCACGAGCACACCGTACTGGAGCCATGGAGGGATAGAGAGGACGTCGAACGCACGTTTGACCGTCGAGATTTTCGTGTTCTGGAAAGCTTGTTTCACATCCGCTGACCCAAGAACCAGACGTCGATCCTTCCCCCACTGTGAGGCGTGTTGTGCTGCTGCCTTAAGTCCTGCAAATATCTCGGTGCATGATCTTTTGGGAACGAAACCGAATAACGATGCATGAGTGCCAGCCTGGAGACAATATGGTTCAAGCATGATCGAGAGACAAGTACTGTACCACTTCTTAAAGATACTCTCCACAGAAATACGTCTCGTATCAGAAACATCGCATATCGGATAAGATTTGGGAAGTAACGTCGTCAATGTTTGATGCCAAGAAGATGGAGGTACAACAATGCCACGTAAGATATCACAAAAAAATCGCTTGATAGTGCGAACGGCTCTCCACGGAAGCGCTTTGATTACTTCTGCCCCCACCCCGTCGGGCCCCGTGGCTTTTCCAGGGTTGAGTCGAGCTCGGGCCCGAAGGACCACCACCATCGTGAGCGTCGCCTCCTGGGGTCTGGGGGGCCCCTGGAGCTCCTCCCTGAGGCCCTGGACAATCTTGATCGACCGCAGACGCTCCTCCTCATCCTCGCAGACCTCCTTCAACTTCATCATCTCCTCCATCCACCTCTCCCTGTCCACGCTCTCCACCCCCTCAATCTTCACCGCCTTCAAAGCTGCTTTACGTGGACGCTCCGCTTCCCATTCCAGCTTTGCTCGTTTGAATTTTCTCGCTTCCCGATCTCTTTTTCTGCGTAGAAGTCGATAGGCTAACGTCCCCCTCACCGCCCTCCTCCGGTAGACCTGCACATCCAAGGACCGCAGCAACTCCGATCGTTCAGGGGGTCGAGCTGGGCGCTTCGGGGTACATTCGGTGGCCGACGCACACGAATAGATAACACACTCTGCCTGACACATAAGTTGGCACGAAAATAGATTGGCATCCAACAACTGGCGACACGATCGACGAGCAGACAAGTTGAGTGGGTCCCAGCCTTTTAGGGTTCGAGAACGTCGTGAGAGATTCCGTCTCGCCAACTCCCTGGAAGCCCCTCTCAGAGAAGCTCGAACAAGGGCATGATCTGATAATCTCATCACGGCTCCCTGCTGCTGTCCTACGTACAGAAACTCAACCGAGCACCCCGACACCTGCGATCCATGAGGAACAAGGATGTAATCCAGCACTTCACGGCGGGACCCCTTCCGAAAATCAAACCAAGTCGGCTTCCTAGCTCCAAAAGAATTCGAAGCACACATACGCTCCTGAACCAACCAATCCTCCACCTCCTGTCGCAAGCTCTCCACCTTCTCCTTCCTCTCCCGCTCCTTGGTCCCCGTGGCCAGGATCTGCACTACCTCCAAGCCTCCTCCCGAATAAACCTCCTCCTCATGCTGTAAGTGTGGCTGTATCTCAACATTCGCATCCATGGCAACAACAAGACGACAGAAGCCATAACGACGGCATACGTACTTTCTGAGCAAGCTCACCGACTGGAGTGCACAATGTGATGTCTCCAGAAACTCGGGCTGGCTGGCATCAGGCAAGTACAATGAGACAAAGAGCATCCGTCCAGCAAGGATCGCGCACCACCTCTCTGAGGCCCATTGGCCTCGAACACAATCAGCCCTCCGATAGAGTATCATAGCACGGCGATCCTCCGAGACGTGGTAGTACAGTCCCATTTTGACAAACCATTGCGCCATAACGTCGATGTTCTGAGACTCCTGTACCCCCAGGAAATCCCAGCCTAGGTGTGCTCCGTAGACTACCCTCGCCAGAACACTATACGCTTTGTCATCCTTCCTCCCAGCACGTTGAAGGTTGAGCGTGGCGAAGCGGACTTCCGTCGGCTCCGCCCGTCGGCGTCACTGAGAAGCAGCCCTGGAGTCCGAGACTAACTCCTCGAGCTCTGTCGCCGTCATGGTGATGCCGTGCCTCTGGGCGAAAGACGTCCAAGCTGCTGGGATAACTCGCCACTGCCCAGATCCCCCGAAGCTGGCCGCCTGAAACTCGGCCAGCAAGCTCCGCTTCCCCTCAACGGGGTCAGAGTACATCGTGGACGGCGACTTTCCGTATCCAGACGATCCTTTGAGGAAGATGGTGGGGTGCTTCCTGCTCCAGACACCATAAAATCGGCCAACTGCTTGATTGTGTGGGATCTTCTCGTCTGGGACCTCAGCACGAACTCTCAAACGAGACATCTTCGACTTCACCTTGGTGTAAAAGGCGTGGTTGAGCGATGCGTCATCATTTATACGTGTGAGAGCGCGTTGTACAGCATAGACCACTTCACTCCCTGTCCCAACCTTAAATCTAATCTTGATATTCCCCGTCATCGGTTTCGATCTGGCAAGTTTCTCAGAGCTGACCACATCCACTTGACCGTGTAACTGCTCGTTGTCCGCTTTCAAAAGACCCAGGGTGTTCTGGAGTAGTGTGCAGGCATCCGTATCGTCAATCATCGTAAGTTCCCTACTCGTGCGATTCGACCAGTCCTGGACCCATCCGTACAATTCCACATATGTAGGAGTAAATTTTGCCGTCGATGTTCGTCCTGCAAATCTCGGGGCTGCTATCGTAGAGTTAGAGGGTCCAATCGAAGCAGTATCCTGGCTGGCCAGGGTCTCCAAGTTCTTAAGCCTAATCTCCTGCTCCTGCTGTTTCTTCTCAATGGCCGTGAGTTTCTCTGTCTGGACCCCGAGACGTTGATCCATACTACTAATACGCACGTCAGTGGCCACCGAGGCGGCCTTCGACTCGTCATGATTCTGAAAGGACATCTGCATGAACAATCGCAAACTCTCATCTTTTTGAAGACTCAGAATTTTCTCTCTCATGGCCTTTTGATCACGAAAGTCACCTCCCGTCTTGTCCACCTTCTCCTCCTCCTCCATATCCGTCTTCATCCTCTTGCTACCCTGACCGTCAACCTCCATTTCTTCTGGAAAGAACGGATGAAACGACCCTTCTTGAACTTACAGATGCACCAAGAGCGACTCGATTAGTGTCGATACGGTCGAGAACGACGAAATATGCAACACTCTAAGCGACAATACTCCTCCCAGTAAAAGTCTTCCAGATCTGCAAAGAATCTATCCCAAACACAGCTGGGCTCTCCGAGAGGATATAAGACGTTCCACCCTCCTGCTGGCTCTCCGAAGCTGTTCGTGACTGCACAGAACGATACAACAATACTCAACTCGCACACGTGGAATGAATAATGGACGAGAGCAAAAATGGAAGAAGGCACGCTCCCAAGAACAAAAGCAGATGCAGACGTATGCGTGCTCCACTCGAACCAGCAGGGCGTTGCCTCCCAGTAACCAGTTCAATCAGGAGCCTGATGCCAGCAGAGGGGCCGCAGGCTGTCCAAGATGTGTGCGGAAGAGTGTACAGTATGTGGAACCCAACTCCCTACTGCACAATGCAGCACGAGAGAGCCCCCCGGCGGGGCAAGGCCGAGGGAGAGCGGGAGGTAAGCTCCGCTTCCTCAACCTTT
>CAUYUJ010001142.1:61810-104629 GCA_963575745.1 Prorocentrum cordatum | reverse complement strand
CCCCCAAGAGTTTTCCAATGCACCCAAGACTCTCCAAAAGGCCCCCGCCAAGCGGCCCCTAAGACGCCCCAAGAATACTCCAAGAAATTCTCCAGAGGCATCCGGAGAGACTCCCAGAAACATCCAAAAGACCTCTGGCCTTTCTGCTCGCCCTTCTCCTCATCTTACTGCTGCTCCTCCTCCTCCTCCTCCTCCTCTTGCTCATTCGCCTATTCATTCTCCTTCCTCCTCCCTCATCCTATTCGCCCCTCCACTCCCCCTCCTCCTCCTCTTCTTCCTCCTCCTCCTCCTCCTCCTCCTCCTCCTCCTCTTCCTCCTCCTCCTCCCCCTCCTTCTCCTCCTTCTCCTCCTCCTTCTCCTCCACCATCCTCCCCCTCTTGGGGCATGACGGCTCTGCCAGCCCTTTATTTCACTGCATGCTCCTGCACATCCCTGATCAGGGCAACTCCCCTGGGCATCGTGTCTGGAGCCTTCCGAAGCGGCCCGAGAGACAGCAGCAATCATCCAAGAGTCCTCTGGCTAACAACCCAAGCGCGGTGGCGGGATGGGAAGGTCACCAGATCCGCCGCCCCGTGTCTTTAGGGAACGCCTGTGGCCAAACGATGCGCCGAAGTCTACCAAAGCTGTTCGCTATGCGTTCCCCCAACCTTTGCGGAAACCCTTGGGCAAACATTTTGGGGAAGACGGTGCAAAAGAAGGGATCCGGTGAGGAAGACGAGGCCTTGGGGGGCCCCTCTTCGGGGCCTCCGAGATGCCACTGAAGTGCTTCTTGGCCTCTTTGGGGCCACACTGGGCCATCTTTGGGCCTTGTGGGGGGCGCTTCAGGGCAATCTTAGAAATCTCTGGAACCCTCCTGGGACCATCTTGGAAACCTTAGGCCTTCTTGGGGCGGGCCCTCTTGACCCGTATTGGAACCCTTTAGGGTGCTTGTGAAGCCGTTTTGGTGCTATCTTGGATGCTTCTTGAGCCGTCATTGGTTGCCAGACACCCGAACAGGCGAGAATGCTGGAATGTGTCCAAAATTAAAAGAAAAACATGTTTTTGGCATCTTCGGACCGTCTTGACGGCCACCTGAAACAATCGTGGCCATCCTGGAGGCAATCAGGCTCTGCGGAAAAACCAACGGAGTATATATCGCCCGCGTAACTGGCGGGATGTGCCGAGAACCTATTGGGATTTTCATGACTAATAAGGAATTAGACCGTGTGACACTCAAAGCACCCCTTTGCAAGCAAAAGAAAGGCGGTGGTTCGACGTAGGTGCCTTCGATGAGAACACGAACGATTCAACAATGTGCTCATCATATTTGTGGGCAGCATTTCATACGCTGGTGAGCTGCGGGCGCGTGTGTGGTTCCCGATATGAATCGCGACGGTCATGTATAGGCATTTATGTGCCGTCAAATTAGATGTGGTTATCACTGCGCAACCGTATCTGGTACGAAGACAACATGCTGCCACGTTGATGTCGAGACAGCCAACGCCTGTGCTGACGCACGCCGTGGGGTAAGCGAATATTCCGTAATTATTCGATTGATCTATTATTCTATTAATGCGACGGCTTTCATGGCATGCGCGTGGGGTAAGCAAATATTCCGGATGGATACGCGCCCACCAATGTCGCCAGATGCTGGTGTTCGTTAGCTCTGCGAATCGTCAGCGTACGGAAGCGAGTCGATCACCATAGGTGTGCGTTATTTGCGCGGTAAGTGCAAACCGAACGCAGATCACACGTCACCACTTCGTGATACAAGCGGTCATCCAATACAAAAGCAAATTATCTAGATTATGCTACACCGTGTGCTGATCAGGAAAAGAATTGGCCACAGGTGAACCGAATGCGGACAGACGGTGAACATAGACGACAAATGCTTGGCCAAGGACTGCTCAATTGGGAACGACCTGTATGCCAACTTCGCTTGACAAAACAAGTGCGCATCGAACTGGAAACGAATGTGACCCGGATGAACTTGAACACAAAAGTATGGGGACCAGCAGTGGCACTTCAACCGCTCATGATTTACTCGTATATGCCTACCAATGCATCTAAGCGTGTGTATTTATATGGAAATATGTGTATACGCTAGAACCACCCGTGCGCTACGCGCGCTTAGGTACAAGCCAACCCCGAAGACCTCACCCTCCTCCGCCTCCTCATGACCTGCATCCTCATCCAGTTCCATGGCAGGCAGGCGCAATCCCGGCGTCGACGTCGTCGTCGGCGTCGTCGCCGCTGTCGTCATCGTGGTCGTGGGTGGGAAAGGAGGGAGAGAAGGAGAACGAATGGAGGGAAGCAGGTCGGGAAAAACTGAACACACACACATGCTGGAGAGGCACAAACGGGGAGGTCTGGAACTGGAACGAAGCATGGATCAACGGATGAATAAGGATTCCTCCTCCTTCCTGCTTCTTGATGGTTTTTCTCCTCCTCCTCCTGCCCCTCCTGATTATCCTTTTCCTCGTCCTCGTTACCCTGACCTGCGTGCTCTGTCTCCGTGCTCCTCCTCCCCTCCTCGCCCTCCTCTTCCGTTTTCCACTGGCGTCGGCAATCATGTTCCCGGCAGGCTTTCCAGAAACATGATTGTCGCCGCCAATCGTCCCATGTGAGGTTGCCTGCAGGACGGCCCCATGAGATCATGTGAAAAAACCTTGGGAAACATGGGGGGTGAGAGGGTCCTTGGAAATGAAATAGAACAGGTGTGGGGTACGAAAGCAAAAACGGCTGGAGCTGGCAAGGGTGAACAAAAACGTGGGGTGCTTACGACACAAGCCGGAATGGGTTTCGGCCCATTCCGCCGCCGTCCCTGGATCGTGGGTCGAAAGCGTGTAAGATGTCCGGTGAGATGTTGGCGGAAACGCGCGGGGGTCTCTTGGGGGCCGTTTCCAGGCGTCTGTGTGTGATCATTCTAAGTTGTCTGGGGTGCCCCTGGGGCCGCCTTGGGGCTCGCGTGGGCCAGCGTCCTCATTGTTGTCGTCTGGCCGATCTTTATTTTTTTCCTCATGATTTGCCTGTGTTGGCCGTTTTCCTGTCCTCCTCCTCCTCCTTCTCCTGGTTCTCCTCCTTACCCGCCTCCTCCTCCTCTTCGGTCTCCTTGTCGGGCTGGTGGCGACAATCGTGCTCCTGGAAAGCACTCCGGGAACATGATGGTGTGGGCCGTGTTGGGGGCCTCGGTTCCAAGGTTACCACATGAGGCTGCAAAGCCCGAAGGACTGCCCGGTGGGAACATTTGCATTGTTATGGCGGTTAAGCTTGGCAGGGAGATGGGGGAGGCGCCTGGTAACGAAACAAGAACGGTAGGAGCTGGAAGGCCACGCAAAGAATGTGAAACGTGGCGGAGGGGGGTGTGGCGTCTACGGCGAGCGAGTCCACTTGCAACCCGGCCGCGGGCCCGACCTCGGTTCCGCTGTGAACGGGCCACCAGGCAACACTACTCATACTTTGGAGGCTCGTTCAGATGGCGCGGACTCCTCTTCTCCTCTTTGGTTTCCTCGCCGGACTGGCGGCGGCAATTGGGTTCCCGGGAAGCACTCCAGGAACGTGATGGTGTGGGCCGTGTTGGGGCCCTGGAGCCTGGTGGAGGGTTCTAATTTAGCCCAAATGAAGCTGGAAAACTGGAAGGACGACCCAATGGACTCATTCGAAAAACCTTAGGATGGCGGGTGAGGCAGTTGAGCTTAAAACTGACATGGGGGTGGTGCGAAGTGACAAAGCAAAGACGGCTGGCGCTGGGAAGGCCACGACGAGGAGGGCGAGAAAAAACGCGGGGGCTTACGACAGCGACCAGAACGGGTTTGGGCCCGTCCAGCCGTCGTCCTGGATTGTGGGTCGAAAGACTGTGAGATGTTCTGTGGGGGTTGAGAAAGAGCGTGGGGGCCTTACGACAGAGACCATAATGGGTGTCGGATCATCCCGCCGCCGTCCGTTGCCGAATATCGTCCTGTGCATGAAACCTAGATTCGCAATCCTGCGTGAGCACAGGGCGGCTGAACTAAAGTGGATAACGTCGATATCGGAGGTACCCATGCTGCGACAGAACAAGCTTTGAACCCAATCCGAAAGAGCAGCGACAGAGCAAGAGGCGTCCGTGAGTAAAAGCACTAGTTGGATATTCGCTAAACGATCGTATACAACAAGACGCTCGGCGACCACTGCCGACATATACAAGCTGGGACGAATCCATCCGGGAAGCACGAACCCCCCGGGGGATGCACGTAAGCCCCCGGGATCAGCCTCTTTTCGCCGCCGGTGCGTGTGCAGGTACGAATCCCCCCTGGGCGGGTTGGACCATTGTCCGGGGCAGGCGGCCCATCCGGGATCCAGCGTCGCCACGTGCCAAGCAATTTTGGCAAACAGCGTTGTCGACTCCTCCTCCTCCTCCTCCTTCTCCTTGGTGCCATGACTTTGCTGGCCGTATGATGACGACGACCTCTGGGGCTCTCCTGGAGCAGCACCGCACCACGCCACGCCCACAGCACCACACGAACTCTCCTGGAGCACCACAGGACCACGCCACACCCACCGCACCACCCAACACCCCCAATGAGCACCCTCCCCCCGCCCCACCCCACTCCCACAGCGCTCCACCCACCCCACCCCACCCCACTCCCGCAGCTCCCCCCCGCCCTCCCCTCACCCCACCCCCACAGGCGTGGCAGAGGGGCCCGATCGTCGGCGGCCCCCGGTGCGCCCGGTACGAACCCCCTTGGGAAAAGGGCAAGGGGGGGGATTCTGGCCTGTCACCGCTGGTGCGACTGGTACGAAACCCTCCGGGAAGAGGGGGGTTTCGTGCCACGGGGCACCGCCGACATAGAAACAAATCTCTCTATCTCTCTTTATATGAGTGTATACCATTGATATTAATCGATCTATGTATGTATGTATGTATGTATGTATGTATGTATGTATGCATGTACATTTGCATGTCTGTCTGTATGTATGTATATACACCTATATGTACACATGATATGGTTGGTCCGCTACGGCTTTGCCACGATAATTGGTCCACCATCCTCACCCAACATGCTGAACCCCACCCCTCCCAGGCAGTCGCAGTCTCCTATATGAGGGCTGGAAGCACGGTTCTTGCGCCTCTGGGCGCCCTCTGGTAACACCTTCGGCCCCACTTCGGGGAGTCCTCGGTCATTTTGGGAGTCTCTTGGAATCCTCGTGGGGCTTTTTCATACGCTCTCTGGGTCCACCAAGGCCCTCCTGGGCTTATTCCCGAAAGTCAACTATCCCCAGGTTGGCTCATTGCAAGCTTTGCCAGAATATAGATTCTTAGGGCCCATAACCAAATCACATTAAATCGCAGGTCCAATCCCGGACTTCAACAACGGAACGTGACAGACTGCTTTCACCCATGTCAGAGATGCAGAATGCGTATCCCGCTGCTGAGCACAATTACCATTCGCTGGTCTCTGGGCTGAAAGGCCGCAGACTTTGCAATCTATGTGCTCGGACCAACAAATCAATTACAATGATTCGGCACGGAAGGAACCTTCGCCACTCATGGGAGTGAGACATCTTTTGCTCTCGCTGCGTAAGAGCGTTGCGCTTATCCTATCTACGCGACCTCAGTGGATCTGTGCCCTGGATCTTTCTGCGTTCCACCGCCTTCTCCATAACGAGGGTGTTCTGGATCTCGCGGTCCCAATCCTCCCCTTCCCTAGTCCTCATCTTTTTTCGTGCCCTCCCTCCAAATACGAAGACATGATCATTGGATTGTAACTTTACTTGCTTAGTCTGGGGCATCCTCGGGTTACAATGGCACTCGGGTCCTTCATCCCTCAGGTCGTCTCTGCTGAGCTTTCATGTGTTGGTTCCTCGTCTGTCACCTCTCTTCCCCTTTGGATGAAGCCGCTGCTGCTCCTCTCTTAAAGCCCTCCTTTTTTCTCCTCCTCTCCTCTCCTGCTGGGTGCACAACTTGTCTTCACCCGCCAAATGCACAACTGCCGCCAATCCCTGGGGCCCTGGGAGTCCAACGGAGAGGTTCGCTGCGGTCCGGTGGCCCCCAGGGCCTCCAGCGGAGCGGAAGACACGGGCCTTGAAGCTGCCAGACATTTTGCTGCCAGACATGCAAGTGTCGCCACTTTCTGGGCCAGAGTCGGGTGGAGCGGCCCGCCACTTGCATCCAAATTTGACCTCCCCCTTCATGTGTGCTGCAAGACGTGCGACTGCTGTCACTTACCGGGCCCCTAGGGGGGTCCAGCTGAACGGCGAGCCACGGGCATCCAAATCAAACCTCGCCCTCTCTGGATGGTGCCTAGCGTACAACAATGGTGATTTCAGGAGGTTGACGCTTCCTGAGCGATCCTGGGAAGCAGCGAAGTCGTCCGAAACAATCATCCAAACTTGACTTTCCCCTCCTGGATGCTTGCATCGTGTAGTTGTCGCCACGTCTTGGATTTCTTGGGGAGTTCAGCGGCAGGGCTCGCCACATGCATTCAAACTGCACTCCGCCCTCCTGGATGCCTCCTAAACGTGTCAGGTGATCATGCGGTCGATACGTCGCTGGATTTGACTCCGTGGGTCCTCCACAAAGCAGCAGAACATCCGCCGACCACTGCTTGCCTTGGGTGAAACAGCGTGTGCAGCATGTGGCCCTCTCCCTTTCCCCCTCCCCAGGGGTCCAGACACCCATTGGAGGAGGGGGGGGGGGCACGTGTGGGGAAAGAACGAGCTCGTCGCAACGCTCCCGGGGCCCTCGCGGCCTCCACATCCACTCTCCGTGGCCGCCGAGATGCCCCGGCTGCCTTGTAATATGGACCGAGGCGGGCTCCAACACGCCAGAGAGGCCTCAAGCGCGCAGGATGGCCTCAAGAGGGACAAGCCGGCCCCAACGGGGCCCCGAGAGGACCTCCAAGAGGGCTCCCAGAGGCAAAGAAAAATGATTTTCAACAGGTGTTTGAGTGACTTTCGCGATGTCGCTTTCTCGGGCTTCTGAAAATCCAAAGCGGCCAGAGAAGCCCTCCGGACCGTCCCAAGACGGCCCAAGATGCCCCCAAGAGGGCTGGAGACGGCCCACGTGGGCCCTAAGATGGCCTAAAAGGCCTATGGCCGAAGAGGCTTTCAAGAAGGCCCCCCAAAAGGGGAACTCGCAGGGACTCCGGCAGCCCTCCCCGACAAGATGGCCCCCCAAGAACCCCGAACATGCCCCTAAGAGGATCCCAGGAAGCCCCCAGGGGGCGCCCCAATGCCCCTAGGACCTTTCAGAAGGCTTACATAGGCCACCCCCCCAGGCTTCGAAGAGGCCCCCAAGAAACCCCGCAACCGACGCGGAGGAAGAGGATGCCGAATTAGCAGCAACTCCACGCAGGCAGTACGACGGGAAACGACAAGAAACGAATGCGGAATCGGAAGCCGCATATCTCCTTTTCTGTGGGCCGGCTGGATGGCGTAAGCCTCTTGTGAAAGTATCGCTGGAGAGGTTGAGAACGGGGAACGGGAGCAGAGAGAACACGAATTACACATCACCAGCGCGCAGTTGACTTCACAGACTTGCAGGCGAGCATTTCAGCTTCGTTTAACAATCATGCGCAATAGCAGCAGTCACATAGCTAATGTACCAAGGGTTGCCCAAGGTGTCGCGCAATCCACTAGATCATGCCTCAAGGGCGCTTTCGACAATTTTCTTGTTTTGGTGAGATCCTCGACGCTGCTTTACAGCTTGCGCTGGAATAGCGCGTGTCTTCAATTCCAATTCACTGATCAAACGACTTCGCTATGCCGAGGTCTGCAACTGAGAAGGGGTATCCGCTGTATTCGGATATTCCTCGCCCTGCTGAACACGCTCTTTCGAATGTTATCACGAGCGATCGAGAACAAACGCAAGACATGTAAATGAACAACACGGAGTGGCTAGCATCGAGATGGACCGTGAATACATGTTGTCCGGGCGATGAACCCAACCATATGCAATTGTGGGTACCGCAGTTGTGAGCCCCACCTTCGGTGGATCTCCCTGTGGGGCCACTAAACGTTTCAGGGGCGTGCCGGAATGGGCGCGGTGGCGCCATGCGAACCCTGCCACTGTGGCCTTCGGTGGAGCTCCATGTTGGGCCACGAAACGTGTGAGGAGTGTGCCGAAATAGGTGCGGTGGCGCCATGCGAACCCTGCCACTGGGGCCTTGGGAGGAGCTCCCTGTGGGGCCACGAAACGTGTGTGGGGTGTGCCGACATGGGTGCGGTGGCGCCATGCGAACCCTGCCACTAGGGCGGTCGGTGGAGCTCCCCATGGGGCCACGGAGCGTGTGAGGGGTGTGCCGAAATGGGTGCGGTGGCGCCATGCGAACCTTGCCACTGGGGCCTTCGGAGGAGCCCCTTTGTGGGGCCACGGAACGTGTGAGGGGTGTGCTGGGCTTGGTGCGGTGGCGCCATGCGAACCCTGCCACTGGGGCCTTGGGAGGAGCTCCCTGTGGGGCCACGAAACGTGTGTGGGGTGTGCCGACATGGGTGCGGTGGCGCCATGCGAACCCTGCCGGTGTGCCGAAATTGGTGCGGTGGCGCCATGCGAACCCTGCCACTGGGGCCTTAGGTGACGCTCCCCATGGGGCCACGGAGCGTGCGAGGGGTGTGCCCACATGGGTGCGGTGGCGCCATGCGAACCCTGCCATTTGGGCCTTCGGTGGAGCTCCCTATGGGGCCACGAAACGTGTGAGGGGTGCGGCGAAACAGAGACATGCGAAAAGCAGAGGCGAGGAGGGGGGGAGGGAGGAGGGGGAGGAGCGCGGGAGGAAGGAAAAAAAGGAGGAGAAATGCGGGGCGCTGTCTCTTCAAAACGAGGACCCAACACCACAGGATTGTTGGGACAAAGAGGCGGACACCACACCAGCAGAAGACGGCACACGACTGGAACATACCCAGGCGATGATGAAATTGTGGGAATACCCCAGGGTCGAACATGCAATGTGAGCCAGACATTTCTTTGGACACGCGAGCCGTTCACGTTCCATGACATTGCAGCAACACGCTAGCAAACCTGCGCGGGCATCTTCGATTTCTAATCACAACCGTTGCTGAGTAGCGCAATTCCCCTCTCTGTCCGGGTTCTTCGCATCCAGCTCTTTGCCTTCCTTAAACGCTGAGACCGCGTCCGCGAAACGTTTCAAGCTTCGCAACGCCTTGCAAAGCACATCTTTGAAGACGGAGGCGGACGGGTTGCGGAGCGGGGTGGGGGTAAGGGAGATGACAAGACACCCCCCAGATAGTAAGCCGTCTAGTTCACTCCCACCCGCCCTCCCAACACATAAGTAACACCCGAGCATGGGCATGTTCAGCGGTCGTCTTTGGATGGCCAGCTACTTGGAACCAAACCGCCCCCATGTGCGCGACGCTGAGGCGAGGTGAGCCACGCGTGCCAGGCGCGGCACGCGCGCCAAATACCCCTGGGGCCCGAGCGTGCCATGCACGCCTCGTGCGCCAAATGCGCTACGTGCTCCGCGTGCGCCATGTGTGCCGCATACTTCAGCCGCGCCGGGTGCGCTACGTTCGGGTCACGTGCAGAGCGTGTCAGGTGCGCCTGCGCACGTGACATCACACATCGGGAAGCATGTCGCCCCCCCCACCGTCGTTGTCGGAAACCCAATGCCCATTATGTGTCTGGTGGGCCTGCGCGCAGCAGGCCATACGCCACCACCCCCACCGTCCCTGTCAAAATCGACTTGACAATGATCGCGGGGTGGCCGCGCATGATCCAGATTTGGCCGCGAGGTCCATTTTGTAGTATCTTTTTTGGTTAGGCATGGTAGCCCTGCGCACAGCAGGCAATATGCTGACACCCCCGCCGTCTTTGTCAAGAAAGAATACAAAATGCTCGCGGGCCTCACGAACATGACCCAAGACTTTGCCCCAACGTGTGCTTTGCATTGTTTTTTGACAGGGATGATGGGGGGGGGCGCATCGGGTTGGCCGCGCATGATCCAAATGTGGAGGCAGAATGTGTGTGTATTCTGTTTTGGCAGGGATGGTGGGTGGGTGTGAGCATAGGGTCCTCATGGTTCCTGGTTGGCTGCCGGTCGCCTGGGGGAGGGGGTGTATACTCATAGGGAACAATAGTTGAGGAAGCGAAAGAGGAGGATGAACACGGGAGGAGCATGAATGACAACAAGAAGCTGAGCGAGAGGTGGAGGAAGAAAAGCAACACATGCCTGTTTGTGTGGCCCATGGCAGCGCACGCCATCGCGCGCTCGTCGTGAGCACCCCGTGGGGAGGGGTGTGTTGCGGCCTGGCACAAAGCACAGCTGGATGGAGCTGTCCGCCTCTGGGATGGTGGCTGCGATGCTGTAGCCAGCCGCCGCTGATGCTGCCCTGTCGATCGTGACGCACTTTGGAGCCGCGCTGCAACCGCGCTTGTCACTCGGGCCGTCGGCGGACCCCTTTTTGGGCACAGAGGCGCCGACTGTCGAAGCGACGAGAAAGCCTGGATGGGGCCTCCAGACGAGCCACCGTAGCCTTCGCCAACCCCAGCGTGCTCACACCCTGAGATCCGACGTTGCGAAAAAAGGGCAACACCGCGAACGATCACGACGAGCTAGATCTATCTAGAGGCCTCCTAGACGGGGTCCGAGAAGATGGGGTCGGAGAATCGCGCCGCATCGCCGATGTATCGCCGATGCGGCACAATGCGGGGCTGCCTAGACTGTCTGCGATGGTCCCACGGCCTGAAAATTCGGGGCAAGAACGCCCTGTGTGAAAAATGGCAACGCGCAGATCTCGGCGAGGAGGTCCCTCGCGGGTGTTGCTTGGCCAGCGGCGTGCTGGCCGGGCTCGGCGGTGCCGCGGCGCTGAAGAGACCGCGGGCCCGGGTGGGGGGCGCCCCATTTCCCAGGCGGCGCTTTGCGCGCGCCGCCCCTGGCAGTGACGCCGCCGCACGGAGCGCTCGGCGTCAGCGTCCAGGAACCGGGCGCCGCGCCTACCGATGCGGAACACGACTCGACGGCACTGGGCACGCGCCAGCGTGGACCAGGGAACGCAGCCCCCGAAACATGGCGCCGCTGCCGCCTGGTGTGGTGACGGGGCGCCCCGATCTGGTCTGGAAGCGGGGCCCGTCGCTAATGCCCTCGCCTCATGGTGTGGCCCAGGCGGCCGCACACGCCGGCCGACCGTCGGGGGCGCCCGCCGAAGCGCCAGTGGCGGCGCGGAGCGCGGGGCTCTCGCTGCCGCAGGGCGCCTTCCGCCCCTCGCGGTGCGCGGCCCGCTGCCGCGAAGGCGCGCTGGAGGAGAGCACCGCAGGTGTGCAGCGCGCACTGCAGGTGTCCGCGCTACAGCAGGGGCTCGACCACAAGAAACCTTCCACAAGAGACCCAAGCCCGAGTCCCCAGGACGTCCATTGACTTTTGGTTTCGGAACGCCACGCTTTCCATCGCAAAACCATCGAAACCCAAGAAAACCAGGGCACCCTGGAGGCAAGCAATGTGTTCCTTGGCACGGCCCCCCACTGTGGGGCGCACTGCGGGTGTGCACCACCTGCGCGGTGTGTGCGCTCGGTGCGCGGTGCGCCCGAGAAGGCCGCGCGCAGGCGCGAGAGTGCCCGCCGGGCGCGCCTTCGCCGCCCTGCTCCGACAGTGCTGCGTAAGGCCCTCGGGGATCGGTCGGCTCGAGTCTCGCTCCTGTCACCGTCACGACACTCGTGGCCTGGCCAGCCGCGTCTGCGCCCGTCGCGCATCCCGTCGAGCCAGCGCGCCAGAGCAAACGGGGCGCCGTTGCCATACTTTCGGCGGTTTCGCTCGGCACCTGCCTGTGTTGAGCACGTAAGAGTGGCCGACGGGCGGCTGGGCGGCATTGGCAGGCTGAGCCCGATTGCGCAGGTAGCGTGCGATTGAACTTCTCTTCTGCGACAGTACAACGAGAGCGCGCGGCGGGATTGGGATGGCTGTGGATACAAGGAACACGCTCCGCGGAGCTGCCTGGCCCTTCCTGAAGTAGATCTTGGTCCAGTTGGGCTCGATCTTCTCTGCCTGCCAGCACCGCCGCTGCTTTGCCAGACGCCACCGCCGCCATCTCTATGCCCAACAGCCCTCCAAGAGTAGGCGGCGTAGAGTGTATTTCAGAAGCGACTCGTTCTTCCTTTTGGGGGACGGGTTCATTTTTCCTACTCCCTCTGCCCGTGGGTCTGGATGGGTCTGGCCAGGAGGGGGGGGCGGGCCGCGAGCAATTCAGAGCGTCCAAGGTAGCATTCGACAGCATCAAGATGGCCCGCGACAGCCCAGCAGTGCCCAGAAAATGAAGCAGTGTCGCCCAGCTGGGCAGAAGATGGCCTCCAACATGCCTCAAATGGGCATCAGGACTGCCGCTGAGGTAGCCACGGAGCATCACGATGGTACCCCCCGAGAGGCCACACTCGTGGAGCACGTTGAAGCTTCGAGCGTGTTTGCGTACTCGCCTCAACGCTTCGCTCTTACCTCTGTGGCCCCAAGCCTCCGCGGCGAGCGAGGGGGGAAATGAGAAGGAGAAGGCCTTCTCAGAAGGCGGCCAGGCTTCTTAGAAGCCCTCGCGCCTTCTGAGAAGCTCTTTGTCTTCGGGGAATGCTTAGAAAACTTCTTTGAAGGCTGGGGGACTTCCGAACCTTCTGAGAAGGCCTTCTCTTTCTCCCTTCGCCCCCTCGCTCGCCGCCGAAAGACGGGCTCAGGCGGGTCCCAACAGCACTCCGAGAGAGTCCAGTCAGGGGTTCAAGAGATAATTTTGCTGGCTCCAAGGGGGGTCTGCAAATTGACTCTCCCCCTTTCTCCCTCATAGTGTTTCGCCAGAGGGTTCTACTGGTGGTAACAAAAAACCGCAGAAGAGTCCCACAAAAGGGACGGGGAAGCCCCAGAGCGCCTGGCCCGGCAGCAATTTCGCCTGAGACTTCCTTACGGCCGCCTCGCGGCCGCCTCGTGCGCTGGGTGGGTCCGGCGAAGGTTCGCCACGTTCCCGGGTGGGTCCGGCGAGGTTTCGCCACGTTGCCGCCAGTGGCCGCCCCGTGACAGCTCCGTGGGCGCTCGAGGGCGCTCTGTTGGCTCGGCCTGCGCCACACACCTTGCACGGCACGGCTTGCACCGCACAGCTTTTCCACTGCGTAACTTACACGACGTAGCTGACACCGCTCACGCCACATAGCTTACACCACGTAGCTTACACCACGTCGTTTGCAGCGCATAGGCTTCACCTTGACATACGGAAACATCACTATTGGGGGTCTGCGATGGCTCACATACATGCATGTACAGGGCGGAGGTTCGGGCTCAGATCGAAGAGAAACGGAGAGGCCCCACCGGGAAATCGGTTTCGGTTTCGTGTCGTGCGTGCGAGCGTGCGAGGCGAAGCTGCGTGGGCGGGCGAGCGGAATGAACTCGCCGTTGCTAAGGCCAAACCGAGCCAAACGTTGCTCCTCCCCCGGGCCGCGAACTGCGAAACGGTCGCCACTTTCGAGGGCTGCTGGCGGCCAGTATAGTGGGCACTATACGCAGATCCAAATTTGGCCTCGCCATCCCTGGGGGTTGCGAACTTCGACACTTTCGCCACATCCGAGAGCTGCCGGGGGGCCAGCACTGTGGGCACCAGACGCAGATTCAGGTTCGACCTCGCCATCCCTGTGGGGCCGCGATCTGCGAAACTGTCGCGACTCTTGAGGGTCGCTGGGAGGGCAGCATCGTGGGTACCAGACGCATGTTCAGATTAGACCTCGCCATCCGTGGGCGGCTGCGATCTGCGAAACTGCCGCCACTCTCAAGGACTGCCGGGGGGGCAGAATTGTAGGTACCAGGCGCATATTCAAAGTATACTTCGCCATCCCTGGGAGGCTGCGAACTTCGACACTTTCGCCACATTCGAGAGCTGCCGGGGGGGCCAGCACCGTGGGTACCAGACGCAGATTCAGATTCGACCTCGCCATCCCTGGGGGGCTGCGATCTGCGAAACTGTCGCCACTTTAGAAGGCTGCTGGGGGGTCCGACGGAGTGACGTCTTACGCGGACCACCAGGAGACCTCGCCATCCTTGGGGTCTGGGCCAAGAAATCCAGGCCGGGGCCGCGTATCATCAGGAGTTCGGGGGCCCCTCCAAGGCCGTGGATCGGGCTGCGATGTCGGACGTGTCCTTCAGCAGATCGCCGACCACGGCATTCCCGACAGGATGGAGATCGGCCGATGCCTCGGCCAGACGCCGCACCCGCCACCGTGCCTTCGCACGTTGAGGCGTGGAAGAATGCCAAGTGCTGTCTGGCAGTGCCTCTGTTGTGCTCTGGAGGACCCCCTCTCTCTCGCCGCGCCCCGCTGCGTGCGCCACCCCTACTCTTGGGCTCCCTGGGCGGCCAAGACGCCTCCCTGGCGCTTTCCACGGCGTCCACCACGCCCAAGATGGCCTCCAAGACGGACCAGGCAGGCTACCAAGGCTGCCAAAACGGTCCAGGAAGCCTCCCTGACGGCCCAAAAGGCCTCCGAGGCGGCCCCAGAGGGCTCCAATAGAGCCTCCAGCAAAGCCTGAAGATACCCAAAGCATTTACTTTCCTATGGTTTCGAAGTATGTTCGCATTCTCGCTTTTTCGAGCTCCCGAAGAGATCCCTCAAAGACCCCCACGAGGGCCCGAAAGGCCTTCATGAGGAGTCTAAAAGGCCTCTTATCCGCGACCCGGCAACGGAAGCGAATTTGGCCGAAGGCCACTAGATAAAACAGATATGCGACAATATGCATGCGAATCACTTAAACAAGAAGAGCAACAACAGAGAACGAGGGGATCGGCAAAGAAGATAAACATGTAACTCACCGCGTCGTGGGAACACTTATGCATGGCAAGCCAAAAAGCCCGTGGGGCGGGGCAACAACGAAGAAGACACAGGGGTAGAAACGGAGGAGATACATGAACACATGCTTCGTTGTTGAGAGGAAGCCACTGCCACTGAACGCAATGCACACGCGAGGTGCTACGCGGGAGCTCACGCAGTGCGAGGGGCGTGCGGGCGAGGCGACGACATGGCGAGCCCACTGCGCTGTCACCCCGAGGTCAGCACGCAACAGCACAAGCAGACCCGAGCGTGTCGCACGCGCGTGCAAATGGCGAGTGAAAACCGCTGGTCCTGAAAAGGATATGAGAATGCGGAGGAGAAGTCACAGACGAGACGGAGAGGAAGGCAGGAGGCGAAGGCATCACAAACCAGAACTCGCCTTCACTCCAAGATCCCAACGCGCCCCTGGACCGACTGAAAGGTGCGAATCGCTGCGGTGAGGCCGTGAACTGCCAACCGCACAGTCGGTGGCAACATCCCCTGCACGTCTGAGGCGCCATGCTGGCCGTGCTTGGCGGTCGGGACTGCTTCCTCCCGGCGGAGGGCCCGCGGGGGGGCGGCCCGGGCCACGCGGGAGGCCTCCAGGGCGTCGTCGAGGGCAAGCTGGCTCTTGCCCAGCTTCAGGTAAGCGGCGCTCCTCCCCGTGGGCCGGGGAAGGGAGAGGAGGTAGAGGATGGATGGATGGATGGAGGGAGGGAGGAATGGTGAGGTTGGTGGGGGGGGGGAGTGGCAGGGGGGAGGAGGAGGAGTAGTGAGAGAAGGATGTGGAGGAGATGAGGAGGCAAGGGGTGGGTGGGACCAGGACGAGGGAGAAGGAAGAAGGAGGGGTTGATGAGGGAGGGAGAGGGAGAGGAGGAAGGAGAGGAGGAGGAGGAGGAGGATAATAGAAGGATGATTATGATGATGATGATGATGATGACGATGATGATGATGATGATGATGATGATGATGATGATGATGATGATGATGAGGATGATGAGGATGATGAGAGGAGGAGGAAGAAGAGGAGGAGGAGGACCAGGAGGAGGAGGAGGAGGGGGAGGGGTGTGGGAAAATGAGGGGGCTGACAAACAAGAAAAAAGGAGAGGAGGATGAGGGAGGAGGGAGGCATAGAGGAGAACGGGGGGGGAATGATGGGGAAGGGGGCGAAGAATGGGGAGGTGTGCGTGTGCGCGCGCGCGTGTGTGTGTGTGTGTGTGTTGTGTGTGTGTGTGTGTGTGTGTGTGCGTGTGTGTGTGTGTGTGTGTGTGTGTGTGTGTGTATGTGTGAATGTGTGTGTGTATGTATGTGTGTGTGTGTGTGTGTGTGTGTCTGTCCGTGTGTGTGTGTGTGTTGGCGTGTGAATGTGTGCGAGTCCGCCTCCTGTCCGCTGCTCAAGCCCATTCCCCCCAGCCCTGCCCTCGCCACTGGGCGAACACGACCCCTGGGACCTACGCAGGCTGGCCCGCCACGTGCTCCGGCGCAACTCTCGGTTCCGGCGGGTCTGGTTCACTGCGTGCGATGCCGTGGTCTACCTGGATGGTAACCCTCCCCCCTTGTCTGACCGCATCAGCATTGAGACCAGAGCTCTAGAGCACCAGCCGAGCTTGCCGCCCTCGTGCGCCTCGGTCAGCACATCCACGCCCCGAGGTGCTACACCCGAGTCGATGCGGACGCGGACGCGTGGCTCGCGGTCGCCAACGATCGCTCTGACAACACTTGGCGGCGGACCCTGGGCCGCCTCCCGACTCGCCTGCCAGCGAGCTTTATACCGAGTCCCTCTGGGAATGCATTGCCCTTTCCGCTGAGCTCAATGCGCTTTCCCATGATGAACTGGTGCAGTGCACCAAAGAGTCAAGTAAAAGGGACGGCCTTCTGCCACCAGCGGTGGTCGAAAAGTCGCCGGGTCATGCTGGACACCAGAACCTGGCAAGTTTGGCGAGCCCATGTCCGCCCCGCACATAACCGCTCGTTTCCCCCCACTCGCGGGGGCGTTCCTCTGGGTCAGGCGAGTCGCGCCGTGCCTCCACCCCCATGGATGGGTGCCAACCTCTCTAATGAGAAGGGCCGTAACCAACAGCTCCCGATATTAATTCCGTGGGGATAATCAAGTTCGGGATCCAGTCGGGATAATAAGCGTTTTCTCGGACATCTCAACATAATGATGAAAATGATGACGATGATGCTGATCAATATGATCCTGAACTTTCATTTTTGAAATTATTACACTTATTAGCAAAACAACCTTCGGATTCCGTAGGACAACCAAACAAATCCCATGGGAATCCATCGGGTTCGTTTGGATATCCATCGGAAGCCGAAGGACATCGACTGTATTCTTTTGGGATATCCGTGGTACCCAATGGAAATCCATAGGGTTCCTCAGGATTTCCATGGGAATCGTAAAGGCAACTAGTGGATTCCTGGGGAATTCCACCCAATTCATTTGGAAACCCATCGGAATCCGATGGGAACCCCTGAGGCAAACCGTAAACATCCAGTGGGAACCCTCCGCGTTCCTCAATGTATCACTCGGAATCCAAAGGGCATCTAATGGATTCCTTCGGATATCAACAAAATTCTATAGGAAATCCACAGCGATCTTAAGTACACCCATCGGATTCCGACGTCAATTCGTGAGGTCCGTAAGGACATTTGTACTACTCCTTAAAACAATGCGTGGGACTCCGGAAGAAATCCATAGGAATCCGATGGACATCCGTAATGTTCCTTAGGACATCTATAATATTCAAACGGAAATCCATGGGATTTCCTAAAACATCGACGGGGCTCCTTATGGAATCTATAGGAATCCAATGCAACATCCAAAGGATTCCGGAATATATCCCTAGGATTCCAAAATGAATATGTGAAACCCATAACATTCCCTCGGACATCCATGCGATCCATACGATTCCCCAGGATATCCACAATATTCCGAAACCAGTATATTGGATTCCTTCGGAAATCCACCCAATCAGTTAGGACATCCATCTGATTCCTTACGACGTCAATCGGACTGTAGTGGAAATATATTGGGATTCTTGAAGATGATGAAGATGAATATGATGAAGATGGTGTTTCCCCGCTCTTGCGGCTCTTGGTGCTCGGCGAGAGTTGGTTTCTAGAGCTTGTCTGAAAGCTCGGGGTCTTTGACGGTTCTCGCCCAGAGACCTCTTTTGCGCGCGTGCTCAAACCGCTCGCCCGCGGAGCCTCGGCACCCTTTCGAGCCGTCCTTGCGCGGGAGCGCGGGAGGGTCTTCGAGCACGTGATCGCAGCAGCCTTTACCTCCTTGAGGCTGCCGTGCTTGGGCTCTGGCGATGTCAGGTCACTCGGCGGCCCGGCTGTCGCCCGCCTCCTCCCGCTTCGGGATCCACTCGCTGCCTCGGTCGCGCGCCTGGGTGGCGCCGATGGGCGGCTTGCGGCCCTCGCCCCGGATCTCGCGCAAGGCGCGCTCGAGCCGCCTCGCCACCCAGAACCCGCAAGTCCAGCCATCCGCTTGGGACATCTTGTTGCTGCTCGCAGAGCTTTGGGAGGATCCTCGTGGCGGCCTGCGCGGCGATCTCGGGCGACTGCTGAAGGCGTCGCGGTGCTCGACGGCCGCGCCCGCTCCCTGCTTGGACACCTTGAAGTAGGTGCAGTGCGCGGGGGCCTCGGAGCGCACCGCGATCAGCAAGGGCTCGGCCTTCTCGAGTCTCTCGGCCCAGCGTTTCTGCTCCTCGGGCTGCTGGGCGGCGGGCTCGTCCTCGCCCTGGCCTTATCGAGCCCAGGCGACGGCCGCCGTGGACTCGACCGCCAAAACGTTGTCGGGGGCGCCCGCGCGCTCCTCGATCTTGCCGAACAGCGCGCGCACGATGCCCAGCTCGAGAGTGCAGCCCTTCCTGATCAGCTCGCAGTTCATGATCGCGTGATGCTTGGCGAGCTCGGTGCGCCGAGGTGCCCTGCCAGGGGCCTCTTAGATGGGGTCCGAGTAGAAGTGGTCGGAAGATGACGCAGCATCGCCGGTGCATCGGCGATGCATCGGCCATGCGTCGGCCATGCATCGGCGACGTCGGCGACGCATCGGCGACGTCATCGTTAAAAAAAGCGAGCTCCACATCGAGCCGCATCGGCGATGCGGCGGCGATGCTGCGCGATCCTCTGCCCCCATCCACTCGGATCCCATCTGGGAGGCGACTATACTTGCAAATGCGCCAAGCTATTTTGACCGGCTTGGGGAACTTGTAGTCCTGCTGGAGTGTGTGTGTGTGTGTGTGTGTGTGCGTTGCGACCTCAGTGGTCCACAGAGGCGTCTCTGTGTCGGTCGCGCTGGCTCGCGGGTCCCGCCAGCTGGCGACTCGCTCGCGGTGCTGCCTTCCTCGCCAGTGCAGCCCCCCTTTCGGGGTCGACCTCGTGCCGCCTCACCGCCCGCCAGACTTTGGCGTGCTCCTTGTGAACGGAGGTTACGAACCGAAGGGTCGAACCAACCGTCGATTCCGTCGGCAGAGGATGAGATGAGAGAGTGAAGGCGTCCCGTCCTTTTCCCTCTCACGGCCCGATCGTCATCGGGCTCGCGGTCCAATACCTGAGCCGAGAAGATTGCAGGATGGATGGGTAGAAAGAGGAGAAGAGCGGTTTTCACACACTCACCTTTGCCAGGTCAAGAGACCATCCGTCACCCTGAGACCATCATGAAGCAACTTGTTAGGTTTGTAATCATATTCGATGTTGTAGCTCACGAAAATGTATTCGGTGCTGGCGACGTGGAAGAAGCTGACGGTGGACGAGCTGTGCAACAGGAGTGATAAACAAAAACAAACTTTCCCGCTGTATAACAGACCTCGGCTGCCCCGCCCTCCTCCTCGGTGCCCCGCCGCCCTGGCCCCGCTGCCGCCCTCCGCCCCCGGCCCCCGGGGGCTGGGCCCCGCTGCCGCCCACCGCCGCCCCGGCCCCGTCGGCACGGCGGCTGCCCTGCCACCGCCCCGTGATGGGGCCAGCTGCTCGGCGCGTGCGCGGCCCCCGCGCGAGCGTCTCGCGGTGTGGCGAGTCGCCCCAGCGCTCGAAAAGTGCGCGCGTGTGTGTGTGTGTGTGTGTGTGTGTGTGTGTGTGTGTGTGTGTGTGTGTGTGTGTGTGTGTGTGTGTGTGTGTGTGTGTGTGTGTGCGTGTGTGTGTGTGTGTGTGTGTGTGTGTGTGTGTGTGTGTGCGTGTGTGTGTGTGTGTGCTCTCCCTCCCGTCACTGCCAGGCGCCTCCTCCTCCCCCCCTCGTGCACCGCGGCCTAATTCGCGTTCGTTCGCCCTACCAGCGCCCTATCCGCCAGCGCAGTCCTTCTGCCTAGCGGCCGACGCAAGAGTGTGTGTGTGTATGTGTGTGTGTGTGTGTGTGCGTGTGTGCGGGGGAGGATTGGGGGATCCATGGAAAGGAGGCGGGGCAGGAGGGGAGGCAGGGGAGACATGGACCAGAAGAACGTTTCAAACTCGGGCAACCGGCATCGCCGCCGGTGGCCTGTGCCGCCTGCCTTGGACGTGCACCGAGTCACCTCGCAGAGCGGCAGCCTGGAGCCCGTGCCCCCAGCTGCGGCTGAGACCCGAGCCAGAGTGTCTGAAGCTGCTAGCGCGCATTCCGACGCGCGCGCGGCGAGCGCGCGCGCGAGCTCGGAGCTCGCTCTCCCGGGCGGGGATCCGACCGAGGGCGCGCCCAGGGGCGTCGTGTGGGCGCGAGGGCCCCGAGCTTGCATCCACAGAGTTCAGTTCTTCGCCAGCGGACGGCCCTGGCCAGAGATGGTGGCGGAGTTGCTGCCGCTTCCGAATTGTGTCCCGCAGGGAATCGCGGCAACCTTCTTGCTCTCTGGCGCCTCTCTACAATCCCTTCGCACACTGTCGCCCCCGCTCGTCCCTGCGTCATCCGTCGAGGACATTGCTTCAACTAGCTCCAAGAAGCTGCAGGAGTTATGCTTTTAGATTGGTCTCTGAGACAGAGCGTCTGAAGCGCAGCCCATGAGCCGTTAAGTGGCCCGAAAAGGCCGAACAGAAACCTCGATAGGGGCCCAGGCAGCCCTAACAAGGCCGCCAGACGGCCCACGACAGCCCTAAGCCTGCTCACGAGGCAGCCAAGATCACAAACAGCCACTTACAAGGCTCTCAAGATGGCCCAAGAGGCCATCCTTAGGAGGGCCTTAGGGGCCCTCAAATTGGCCCGAAATGCCTGCAAGAGGCCCCCAAGACTCCCCGAAGACAGCACCAGGGCCGATGATCTCGGTGTGGCCCAGACGCTCCCAGGAGTGGTCCAGCGCCCCTCCAATGCCCCCCCCGAACTGTTTCGGCAACGGCTGGGACACACAATCTAGCGGCTTGGCCAAACTTTGGTCGAGAGATATGCCACGTATGCCTTGATCGTCCAAAAAGCAAGGGGCGGCATTTACTCGCTGGAGGCGCCGTCGATACAGACGTGCGCACAGGCTGGGACGATCGCGCGAGCGCGCGCGGAACTTGTACTTCATCGAGGGTTATCCGCGCACCTGCGTGCGCTGCGACGCCCTCTGTGCCCACGCCCTGTTAGCTCGATGCTGTGTTTCGTTCGCGCTCGACTACGCCTCATCCTCCTCCTGCTCTTTTTCTTCCCTCCTTCTCCTCCTTCCCCTCCCTCTTCCACCTGCTCCCTTGCACCTCGCCCTCCCCCGTGCCCACGCCTCCTCCTCAACCCTCCCTCGCCCTCCGCCGCCCCCTTCTTCCTCACCCCCTCTCCGTCTCTATCCCCCTCCCCCTCCCCCTCCTCCTCCTCCTCTTCTACCTGCCGCCTCCTCCTGTCACCCCCGCTTCCCCTCCACCCCCCTCCTCCTCGTCTTCCTTCCTTGTCATCGTGATGATATTCCCCTTGGGTGTCCCTCCTCCGTTGTCAGTGAAAGCCCTCTAGACCCTGAGCTGAAGGAAAGAGATGAACAAAAGTAGACCTGTCCTGTTTGATAACAGCTTCTCGTTGCGAGGTGTGTATCGTAACGCGCGGGTGTAATAGACAACTGCGTCCCGATATATGCCCTCCTTGCGGAGGCATGCAGGAAAGAAACGCTGAGTCACTCAATGTGTGCATGGCAAGCTGCATGCTGTACCTGGTGCTCTGGGCATGACGGAAGACGCGAAGCTACAATGCCAATAGCAAAGTCACATGTAAGGCGAGTATGCACGTGTATCTGTCCCTTGTCCTCTCTGACCTTTACTCGAGCAAGCGTCAACGATACCATCGCAATCGTCTCATGATGAACAACAGCAACAACAACAAGTCCACCAATGAGGACATTAGCTGGTCTGCAGGTAGCACTGCCAACATGTCATGCCGCGAGTTAAGGCGAGCATGTGAAGACAACCGACTTCAATCTGTGTCATGACATTATCATATTCACGGAATGTTGGGCAACCACGCGCACACATACAAGCCAACTCGAGTCAGACATACTTAGCCGCGGCAGCTGCGGGCTATGAAGGTATCGCACAAGTGCACAGGGAGGGGCCAACGACAACACTCATACGGGCGGGTTGAAACGCTAGAGGCACATAAACAAGGACTTCCTTGAATGCGGTGTCAGCCTTTGTTTTCTCTTCGTCCGCCCAATCGTCAGGAGTCCAATCGTCCCGGTCTGGAGATGGTTCTCGCTTGGCCCTGGAGAGACGCATAGAACGCAATTGGAACGCACGTGTAGTGAGCTCTTCTCCGTCAGGTCACGTGCGCGCAGGACAAGGCTGTAAATCACCACGCTGTTCGCAACGAAACAAATGCCCAATCTTTTTTTTTCACGCATTCGAAATCGGATGGCATGCCATGGCATGGATATCGTTCCGCATATATTTATAATATACACATACATGTATATGCCAATTGTATGCATACGTATCGGTGTACATCTTTATGTGCGTCCATGGCGGCATCATCGAGCAACATTAAACAAGCCACGTGCACATTGCGACTCGTTGTGAGGCGAATTTTTCAGCTCGAAAGGCATCATCTTCAGTCGCAACCGTTACAAATGTGGTCGTGGCCCACAGCATACATGTGAGTGCTCAGCTAGTTACAACCTGCTTGACCTTACCTCCCCATCAACCAGGCCAGGGTAACCTTTCCCACGCCTCCTGGAACTCTTCGAGCGATCCCTGCGGCTTGTTCAGCGCGTCTTCATCCGACTGCAAGAGTTCCTGGGTGATTTTTCTCCTCCTCCTCCTCTTCCTTCCCTCCTCTATCGCTATGTATATTCTGCCCAAGTGCTGCGTGCTCTCTCTCTCTCTATATATATATAGTTATATCTGTTCATGCTTACACACAAGTGTACATACACACATGATACCAGAGAAAAAAAACCAATCATTATCTTTTTAGGGCTGTAGGGCTATAGGGCTACAGGGCTATATGGGCTCTTGGGCGCTATATGGGCTATATGGCTGTATGGCTATATGGGTTATAGGGCTATAGGGCTACAGGGCGATAGGGATATAGAGCTATAAGGCTATAAGGCTACAATGTACCGGGCACCTGGGTACCCGGCACCTGGGCACCCACTCAAGCACCGGGCACCCGTCACCCGGGCACCCGGGCACCCAAGCATCCGTGCACCTGGGCCCGGCCACCGAATCGGCGGCGAACCCGGGCACCCGGGCACCCAGGCACCCGGGCCAGGCCACCGAATCGGCGGCGAACCCGGGCACCCGGGCACCCGGGCCCGGCCACCGAATCGGCGGCATACCTCACCTACCCTTAAATCCGCTAGGACCCCTACAGAGGCAAGCTCTGATTGGGGAATTAGATCTGTGTATATGTGTATACACATGTATATACGTGCACATACAAACATATGCATATATCCGCCACCGCGTCCTGAGGCACAAACTGGAGTGTCCTGAAATCCGTTCGAGTTCTCCGTATAGAATATTGCAAATATTTTTTCCGGGGCCCAAAGCCCACGTGCCCAGATCTCTTGGTCGCTCCTGGGCACTCTTGGGTCGGTCGCATGACTGTTCCACTTGCCAGAGGGCCCCAGACGGGCCACGAGGGCCCCAAGAAACCCCCAGAACTGGTCCAAGATGGCCCCGAGTCGCCCAACGATCGCTCCAAGAGGGCTTTAAGAGGCCCCCCAAGAAGGTGCAAGATACCAAAGTCATTGAGTTCCCGAAGGATTTCTCACGGACTTTGGTGTTCTCGCCTTTCGGGTTTTCGACGCTCCAAGATGGCCCAAGAGGCCCCCACACTATCGCCGCAAGACAGCCCAAGAGGCCCCCAAGAGTACCCCCAGACGGCCCAAGATGGCCCCAAGAGACCCCTAAGACGGACCACTATGGCCTCAATAGGGGCCCAAAAGAAGCCCCAGACGGGGAACACACACCGACATTTGGAGCCTTTCGCCCCACGATGGCCAGGCCCTGAAGAGGCCCCCCACAAGCTCCAGGAGGCCCCCAAGAGGCTCAAAACAAGCCCCAGGAGGCCCCCAAGAGACCCCCGAAGGCCCCCCCCAAACACACCAAAACCGAATCTAAGAGGCTTCCGGGAGGCCTCACACGAGATCCCCACAGGCATCCCAAGGGCCTCTGACCTACAACCCGAGCGCGGTGGCGGGATGGGCCGACAGCCACTATATCCGCCACCCCCTATTGGCTTGCCGCAGGGGTACACGGAGTGCCACCTGCTAGATAATTGTTGGTCCTTCTTAGAGGTTGTGTGATTCTAGAGGCCCGCGGGCCCCCAAGAAGCCACCTTGGGCCCTCTAGTTGCCTGTACAGCCTAGCTCAGAACCCTTGAACCCTTTTCCTGGGCCGCTGTTGTGGTTCAGGGAAAGGGGGCCTGTCGGCCCCCTTTCAGGAGCTTGCGCGCGGGGTACTGAAAAGAATCCGATCAGTCTCATGTTTCCCAAGTGCATTACCCTCTAAGATGGTCGAGAGGCCTCGAGGAATCAGGAGCCCATCCACATGTGGTAAGCGGAGCGACGGCAACGACAGCGGTCACGACAGCAAGCAGAGATGGGAAGTCGTGGATGATGACAATGGGGACGACAACAATTGGATTCATAACAGTACACGGCAGAGCAGCTCGTGGGACCCTTGGAGTTCATGGACCAAACATCGAGAAGCCGATTGGGGAGCTTGGCAGTGGGCAAGCGACGGCTCGAACGATGACTACTGGGCCGAGAATGACAAGTACGAGCACGACAGATACGAGCACGAGGACACACCGTCGGACAGATCATCACGGTCGAGAGGTTTCGGCACGCCACAGCAGGTCAAGCAGGCTGTAGGCCTTCGTCGAGGACGACTTGAACTGGGCGAAGACCAAGATGGAGGACGACGACCACCAGGAGGACGCAGAGGAGGAAAAGATCCACCGTGTCCAGCCTGGGACGGCAAGGATCTCAGCGAGTGGCCCGAGAAGAGGCTGGCCATAGACAGGTGGAGCCGACTCACGGCGGTCCCACCTGAGGAGCAGGGCGAGACGTTGCTGCTGCACCTGACAAAGGAGGCGGCGATAGCGACGAGACATCTTCGACCAGGAAATGTACAGTTCGCTGGAGGGCTGCAGACGGTGATCATGGTGCTGGACACGCTGGCCTTCCCAGAGGCGGACGCCGAGACGTTTCAGCAGCTCGAGAAGACGCTGTTCGCAGCACCGAGAGCGCGAGATGAGACGCTCATGAAGTTCACGAACAGGATCCGCGCGGAACAGAAGGAGCTGATCACGTTGCTGCCTAGCGCGCTCAACGAGACGGTCATGGGCTTCCTGCTGCTTCGAGGGGCCGGCCTGGCCAAGACGGAGCGCAACCAAGTGCTCATCCAGACGGGCTACGACTACGACGTGAACAAGCTGGTAGCGATCCTGAAGCGCATGACGGACGACAACACGGTCACGGAGAAGACCTCGACTACCAGAGCGGCTTCCTACATGGCGGGAGTTCGGGAAGAGGAGCCGCAGGAGGATACTGAGGTCGAGGGCGACGACAACCCCATCTATGACGCGATGGCGAACCTGCTGGGCATAGACGACGACAAGGAGCCAGACGACAAGCTCGAGAACGGCGAGGCTCTCACGGAGGCCGAGGCGCTGGACTGCTTAGCGGCGCTGGTCGGGCCATCACCAAAGCCCAGGACATGGGGTGAAGTTTGGAAGATCGTGGCCGACAAGAAGACGAACAAGGGGTTTCCACAACATCAAGGACAGGAAAAGGACCGAGGAGAAGATAGAAGACATCAAGAAGAGGACGAAGTGCGGCATATGCAAGAAGCTGGGTCACTGGCACAAGGAGTGCCCCGACAATCCGAAGAACAAGGGCAGGGTGACGGGCGGCTTCTTCGCGATGACGGTGCTCCAGGACGACGAGGTGTGTAGCTACGTGGCGACGGAGGCGAAGATGGCGGAGAGATCCAACATGGTCGAGCACATCACGCTGGCAACCGACATCGAGAAGTCGGGCAGGCCAGGCTGGGGCGCGGTCGACACGGCATGCGGCTTCAACGTGATGGGCCTGGTCACCTTCGACGCCTGGGCCAAGCACTACAAGGACGTGCACAGCATCACGCTGGAGACGGTGCCCTACCACAAGAAGTACAGGTTCGGGAACGACCAGGTCTGCACGGCGACGGAGGGCGTGTTCATTCCGATCATGCTGGGACACTTCAGCGGAGTGATCTTCGTGTGCCTGGTCAAGGGCGCGGCCCCACTGTTGCTCTCCAAGACGTTCGTTGTGGAGCTGAAGGCGTCACTCCACGCGTTCCAGTCGGAGTTGGACTTGCCAGAGCAGAACGTCAGACTTCCTCTGGCCCACGCTGGAGGTGAGCACTTCCTGCTGCAGCTCGACAACTTCGTGCGCCCGTGGAAGAAGCCTGAGAGCTGGACTCTGTGCTCGAGGGAGGTTTCGATGGACTTCGGAACGAGCTCGGAGTATATCCATCTATCATCTACGTCGGGCCCCAAAGACCTCGAGAGGCCCCAGAAGATCGGAAGCTGCTACTTCTCGGGCGTCTTGGGCACTACAGCGGTTTCAGAACAACCTGAACAACGGGTAAGAGGAGATTGTAGGACGATCACCCGACACATAATAGTAGCACTAGCACGAGCACGAAGGGGAGTTGGAGGAGCACGAGGTCAGGAGGGTAGAGTACAAGAGCACGGCAACGAGCTAGACAAGAGCAAAGGCAAGCACAACAGCGCCAGAGAAGACAGCAACTACGACAAGCCAAGCAACGAGAACAACAAATGCAATGACATAGTGGCCGAGGTTCTCAAACGTAAACTGCGATATAAACCACGTGCGATCTCCAAAAGCTGGTTCGGCTCGAGTCAGCTTTCACGGACGGGTTCTCCCAGAATCTCTTCAACCAGTATTTCTCCATATTTCCATGTCATGCGACGAGCTCCCAAGTACCTCTACTCGGCGCTCGCAGCCTTCATCATCGCGAAGGCCACTAACGACTGCGGGTCAGGCGGAGGCCACAGAAGCCTGTGAATCCCCAGAAGGACCCGAAGGTGAGGGACAACCCAGAGAGGGGGAAGGGTTTTCAGTGGCCGTGGCACGAGATAGACAACCGACCGAGGCCGCCAACGGGAGCAATGATCTGCAGGTTCTTGGGCATCCCCAACCAGGGCCCCTGTCCACCGAAGAGCAACCCGAGGCAGGCTCGAGATCACGATCCAGCTCGAGAGACGGCGTGCGTTCACGAGTTCACGGGCCACGGCGGCAACGGTCGAGCGTTCTGGGTGCAGTGCTGCGGCTGCAAGATGCACCTCGAGTACTACCCACAGTCAGCCCCAGGGATGATGAAGGTCACCAACATGCTCAACGACTTCAAGGACGAGGAGGCGAGGATCAAGGGATGGAAGCCCAGAACGACCAAGACCAGCAGCAAGAAGAAGGAGGAGACCGAGACGGGACCAACAGCGACCAGCAGGACGGCGTCGACAAGCCCGAGGACCTCTTCCAGAACCAAGCCAAGGCACCAGGACAACCGGTGTCAGAAGGACGAGCTGGAGGAGGAGACAGAGGACTGGGAGCAGCTGGACGACTCCCCACGGAGCAAGGCCTTGACAGCGCTGCGCGAGCTACTTCAGGACGAGAACGCCAACGCGACGACCAATCAGCTGGTGGAGAACCTCCGCGAACACCTCGGAGCCGACATCAGCGACTGCTAGAGAAGCTCAGCGACAAGCAGAAAAGCGTGATCAACAAGTCCATCAAGCAGATCAGCGACTTCGAGGGCCTGACTCAGGCAGTGGAGGCCGCGATCCCCGAGAGCAGCGCCTTCGTGAATCAGGCCACCCTCAACTTCGAGCCCGAGCTGGCCCACCTCAAGGAGGACGATCGAGCCGAAAGGAGCGTGACCAACAAGGAGATCGTGACGCTCATGGGTTCCCATCTGCTGACGAGGATGGGACAGCGAGAAGTCTGGAGCAAGCTTCAACACTCAGCGCCTCTCATGGTAGTTATCAAGCCTCCGAAGGACATCTACAACACCAAGTTGAAGGAGAAGATCGGCAAGGAGATGCTGACGTTCATCTCCGACGTGGCGATCAAGCAGGCCGTCAACGGCAGGTACTTCTATTACGAGCAGGACATGAACTCCAGGGACTGGGAAGATCCCCTCATCAAGAAGCTCAAGCGTCTACCCGACATCGGCGAGGACAGAGCGCTTCGGAAGGGCCGCAAGTACTTCTCCAATCTACACAAGGAGGCCATCGAGTACGCCAAGTTGTTGAGCCAGGAGTTCGTGAATCGACCACCTCACACCGCCCTCGGGGACATTGACGACCCCCTACAGGAGCTGGTTGGGGTGCTGGTTCGGACGATCATCGAGATGAAGACCACGAAGGAGCTCGGGAAGCAGATCGAGGACAAGTGTGCAGCATGCTGCGCGGCACCTACGGCACCAACAACGGCACCAAAAGACGAGAAGAGCACGGACCCTCACGTCAAGCAGCAGGTTGAGAAGATCCATGAGAACATGGGCCACTGCAGCAACGAGAACCTGGTCATGGTGTTGAAGTACGGCAAGGCCAGACAGGCCTTCATTGAGGCGGCGCAGAAGCTCGAGTGCCCGAGCTGCGAGGCAAACAAGAGGCCGAAGCTCGCGAAGCCCTCCAAAGCTCCGACTACCTACCAGTTCAACGATGTCATCGGCATGGACATCTTCTTCGTGTTGGGACCCGAGAACACCACCAAGGTGCCCATGCTGAACATAGCCTGCCACGGTACTGGACATCAAGTGGTGATACCTCTACCGAGTCGACATGGCCCTCAGATAAGGCGTCATTACCGCGCATTCTGGAAGCGTGTTTATGGGGTGCCCCGCATGATAGCCATTGATGGCGAGAAAGGTTTCTCTGCAGGTGAGTTTCCAGAAGCTGCTGAAGGAGATGGTTCCGAGATCAAGGTGACGAGTGCTACTTCACCATGGCAGGCGGGCAAGACCGAACGCGCTGGAGGCACCTGGAAGGAGACCTTCTACCGAACCAGGCAGAAGTTCAACACCAACAACTGGGAGGACTTTCGCGAGCTCGTGGATGCGGTCAACGTGGCTATGGGCGAGAGCGTTCGCAGAGGAGGTTTTACACCGTATCAGAGAATTTTCGGACGACCATTTCGACTTCCTGAGAAGATCTTAGAAGAATGATCACCAAGTTTGTCAACGGTCTCCAGATCGATGAACGGTGACACCGAGTTGGCCAGGAGCATCGACATGCGCAAGGCCGCCATGGCTGCCTACATCGAGGCCGAGTGCTCAGAAAAGTGGAGACGGGCGCTTCAGAGGAGGACGAGACCTACTAGAGGCACCACTTTTCAGCCAGGAGATCGATGTTATTTCTGGCGAAACAGTACTGACAAGCTGCCAACTAGTTCTTGGCATGGACCTGCACGTGTCATCCAGGTGGAGCTTCCGAGTACAGTGTGGTGCTCATATCAGGGAGGTCTACTCAAGTGCTCACCTGAGCAGCTTCGACATGCTAACGAGGCCGATGTCGCAGCCTGGGAGCAGATCGACAACACCATGCAGGAGGAGTTGAACACCGAGAACAGAGGACGTCGAAAAATACGAATACCTCACTCGACAAGATCAGCCACCAGACGATCTTGAAGTGCCTCACGTTGCTCCACCGGAGCCAGCCGCGGATGATCAAGGGGCAGCCTCACAGCCGCCCACCACAGAGATCGAGAAGGCCGCGGATGTCAACCCAGAGCTGATTCCCATGGCCACCAAGTACTACGATCATCTAGACGACGTGCCGTTGACGATAAAGCAGAACATCAACAATCCGATCTCAGCCATACCAGTCAGCGAGCGGATTGCCGTCATCGAAGCAAAGATCAACAAGGAGGCGGAAGCACCACCCAAGAAGAATGTTAAGAAAGTGAAGGCACCAGTCGTCAGCTCAGCCATGCTCACCAACACCAATCAACGACTTCGTAAGGATATTACTGAGAAGTCGCTTCTGAACACCTACAAGTACCAGCCCTACATCGCCGCTAAGCGTAGAGAGTGGGGCAACATCGCGAATGCACAAGCAATTCGACTACTTCCACCTGCTGAAGCCGATAAAGTACGTCAAGATCCCGATCGAGCTTCCAGGATCATGGGTTCCCGCTGGGTGCTCACCGACAGGGCGCCAATCCTGAGGAGGTCGACGCTAGCAAGCGGCAGTTGATGTTCATGAGCGACGGCACTTGGAGGATGGCAAAGGCTCGCTGGACCGTTCAAGGACACACCGACCCCGACCTGCTCGACCTCGAGACCTACAGCCCAGTCGTCGGCAAGGACTCCGTGTTCCTGATTTTGCAGATCCTGTGCTCTAACAAGTGGACCTTGCAGCTAGCAGACATCACTTCGGCTTTTACCGCTGGAGATCCACTCGATCGATCTCAAGGCAGTCTCTATGTGGAGCTTCCTCGCACTGGGATTCCTGATGTGGAGGGCGGTTCGCTGGTGGAGTTACTCGAGGCAGTGTGTGGCCTAGACGACGCTCCATTACAATGGCTATCAGCTTTCACCAAGTACGCCAAGGAGATCGGTTTCCAGTGCTCCATCTTCGACAGCTGCGTCGTCTACCTGAGAGACGAGAAGGGACTTCGCGGCAACATGGGCCTCACTGTGGACGACATCGTGGGTGGTGGAGACGTTTTATTCGACGCTGCCTGTCAGAAGCTACGAGAAAGGTTTCCTTTCGGAGCGTGGCGCCACAAGAGTGGGAAGTACACCGGTAAGGGGCTACAGCAGAACGAGGACAACACCGAGATCACGATATCACAAAGCTTCAGTTCTAGTAGCATCCAGCTAATCAATATAGCCATTGAACGCCGTAAAGAGCCTCATTCTGCAGTCACACCTGAAGAACTCCACCAAGCACGCAGTTTGTGCGGGTCAATTTCGTTTCTGGCCTGTGAAAGCAGGCCCGATCTATCTGGTCCAGTGTCCCTACTTCAAGGACAGATGCCCAACCTGGTGGTGGACGACTTGCTGGAGGCGAACCGCATCGGCAGGATGACTAAAGAATTCAGCTCGGTGATTCTCAGGATCAGGCACATTCCATTTCATGAGATGGCCTTTGCAGTTTTCAATGACGCGGCCTGGGCAAATGCCAGAGATGGAGCTTCGCAGGCTGGATACATCGTGTTCGCCACACAGCGCAATATTCTCACAGGGGAGCCCGCCATCATCTCGATCCAGTCCTGGAAGAGTCACAAACTTAAGAGGAAGTGTGCTCGCCAGTTCGGTGCCGAGACGCTGGCGATTTCAGAAGGAATGGCCATGGGGGAGTTCATGCGCACCATGTTGCTCGAGATTACGGACAGCGAGTTCGACCTGATGAGGCCCTGCATGCTAGCATCCAAATTTCCAGTGATCAGCGTCACCGATTCCAGAGGCGGCTACGATCACGTGACCAATCCCAAGGCAGGCTTAGCCGAGGACAAGCGCGCCGCCATCGATGTAGCTATCGTTCGAGCAGCCATGCAACGACCAGAAGTTCACCTACGGTGGATCGAGGGCACCAGCCAGCTCACCGATCCACTCACCAAGCGTAAGGGCGAGGGCGCCCTACTACGACAAGCACTACATGACGGAGAATACGGCATCACCGCAGACAGCATCGTGCTTCGCCGACGATACGAGGACAGAGTTCGACGCCAGAAAAAGGAGCCAGTCATCTTCGCCGTGACCGACTGCTGCTTCTCTGGACTCCACCTCTACGAGATGGACTGTACTGGCACTTCAGGTGCCACCAGCAACGTGGACGATCTCAACTACGAGCCCGAAGCCTACATGCGCCTCAGGGAGACCCAGCAGATCTTCAGAGAGAGGCCCGAGGCTAGTCGCTTGAACCAGGCGAGAATGAGGTCGAGGAGTTGCACGGGTTCTGAACAGTAGAGTACCGCCAGTGTGATTCTAGAGGCCCGCCGCGGGCCCCCAAGAAGCCACCTTGGGCCCTCTAGTTGCCTGTACAGCCTAGCTCAGAACCCTTGAACCCTTTTCCTGGGCCGCTGTTGTGGTTCAGGGAAAGGGGGCCTGTCGGCCCCCTTTCAGGAGCTTGCGCGCGGGGTACTGAAAAGAATCCGATCAGTCTCATGTTTCCCAATTACATTACCCTCTAAGATGGTCGAGAGGCCTCGAGGAACCAGGAGCCCATCCACAGGTTGCCAGTAGCCTTCGGCCCAATGCACCAGCCACCCGGAAGGACCCGCAGAAGGTCTCTCCCGTCGACTCTCGGCCCGGTAAGGACCCATAAGCTTCCCATGCCGTCGGTCTTTAAGCTCCAGACGGCCCAAAGATGGCCTCCAAGACGGCCAACATGGTGTCCACAACGGCTACGATGGCCCCAAGAGAGTTCACTTTGGCATCAAGATGTCTCCAAGATAGGCCGAGATGCCCCCAAGATGGCATCAAGATCGTCTGCGACGGCTCAAGAGGCCTCCAAGACGGCCCAAGACCTCCACGGGGCCAAACTCATGGATTTTCCAATAAGTTTTTGAAGAATCATTTTCAGCTTTCCGACGGTCTAAGACCGCCATGCGACGATCGAAGGATTTCCCCAAGATGGCCCCAGGAGGGCCCCAAGACGGCCCAGGATACCTCCAAGACGCCCAACTGAAGCGCCCCAAGAGGGCCCCAAGTCGGCTCAAATATGCCCCCCAAACTGCTTCCGACGGCGTCAGACGGGCCAGGAACGTCCTCTCAGACGGCCAGAGAGCCTCCCAAGGAGCCTCCATAGGCCCTCGAGAGGCTCAAGGAAACCCCCAAGAGGCCTCCAAGAGGCCCCCAGAGAGCTCCCAAAGAGCGCCCCAAGAGACTCTCGAGAAGCCTCCTCCTCCTCCTCCTCCTCTTTTTTCTTCCCTCTCCTCCTCGTCTTTCTTCGCCTCCACCTGTTCACCGAAGGGTTTCCACAACGGCTGACGCTTCGCGCGGGCGTAAATTTAGTCACAACTGCGCCACGGCTGCCTCCGGTACCACGGGCACTCTCGCGACCGCCATCACCGCCACGTCTGCCATGGCTACGATCGCGACGACCGCCAATGCCACCGCCATGTGTACACATGCAAGTCTGCATGGACGTCTCGAGTGGTCTTCGGTTCTTTCTGACTCCGTGCCTGGGTTGTGGGTCGGAGGCCTCTTGCATGTTCGTTGGGATCTCGTGGGTGGCCTCTCGGGTGCCTCTTGGAGGCAGCATTGAAGCCTCTTGTGGGGGTCGTTTCGAAGCCTCCTCGGGCTTCTTTTGGGTCTTTGGGGTTCTCTTGGGGCCTCTTGGGGGCCTTTTGGGCTTCCTGGGGTCCTCTTGGGGCGGAATGCTGCAGTTCCCGTTCGTGTTCCCCCTAACGGGCCCCTCTTGGGGCCACCTTGGGAACCACTCGGGTCTCAGGGCGCCGTCGCACTCGCCGTCGCACGTCGTCGTGCGTCGTCGTGTCGTCGTGCGTCGTCGTGCGTCGTGCGTCGTCGTGTCGTCGTGCGTCGTCGTGCGTGGTCGCATCCGTGCGAAGGACGACGCGGTGACCGCGGGCCCGCGGCCCGCCCCTTCCCCCCCCCCCCCCCGAGGGGAGACTTCGGCTGCCCCCCCCCCCTCCCCCTGGAGGGGCCGTCTTGAGGCTCTTTCTGGGTCCGTTCGGCTGTCTTGGGGCGATCTCGGGGGTGTTCCTGGCAGCCGTCGGGCGTGAAACGCACGAATATGAGCAAGAACGCTGAGGTGCATCGCAACCCGGAAGGCAACTGTGTCATTTTCTCCTCTTGGTACGCTTGTGAGGGTCGTCTTGGGTGCCCTCTTGTGCCTCATGGGGCCCTCTGGAGGGAGGTGGGGTGCCACTTGCGGGTATGTTGGGGGGTCTTTGGGGCCTTCGAAGTCGACAAGCTCGAAATGTAAGTTCGCTTTCCTCCTCTGTGGCCTCAGGTGTGGCTCTCTTGGAGCCCTCTTGTGTCTCTCTTTGGCCGTCTTGAGCGACACTTGGGCAGTCCCTGGCCCTTTTGGGCTGTCTTAGGGCCCTCTTGGCAGCCCCTTGGCGGTTCCAGAAGCGGTATTGGAGGTCTGCTGGGTCGTCTGGGACAATCGGGTGCCAGAAACATCGAGTATTGGGAAACATATCAAAACCAGTCAAATTATGCTTTTGGCTTCTGTCGGCTTTCTGGAACCTTGGAGCGCTTCTGGGGCGGTCGTGAGGCGTCTTGGGGGCCTCCGGAACTGCCTGGAAGCTGTCGTGGAGGATTCCAGATAGCGCCTGAGCCGTCTCGGGGCTTCTTTCCTCCTCTTTTTCCCAACCCTCCTTGGTTGGGTATTCGTTTTGAATAGAGCAGTGTGGTCGCGTCCCTTCTCCCGCCTCCCGCCTTTTCCTGTCTTGCCTGCGGGGGGCTGCGATCTGCGAGACTGTCGCCATTTTCGAGGCCTGCTGGGGGGCCCAGCACAGTGAGGGCCACGCGCGGATTCAAATTAGACCTCGCCATCCCTGGGGGGCTGCGATCTGCGAAACTGTCGCCATTTTCGAGGCCTGCTGGGGGGCCCAGCACAGTGAGGGCCACGCGCGGATTCAAATTAGACCTCGCCATCCCTGGGGGGCTGCGATCTGCGAAACTGTCGCCATTTTCGAGGCCTGCTGGGGGGCCCAGCACAGTGAGGGCCACGCGCGGATTCAAATTAGACCTCGCCATCCCTGGGGGGCTGCGATCTGCGAAACTGCGGATTCAAATTAGACCTCGCCATCCCTGGGGGGCTGCGATCTGCGAAACTGTCGCCATTTTCGAGGCCTGCTGGGGGGCCCAGCACAGTGAGGGCCACGCGCGGATTCAAATTAGACCTCGCCATCCCTGGGGGGCTGCGATCTGCGAAACTGTCGCCATTTTCGAGGCCTGCTGGGGGGCCCAGCACAGTGAGGGCCACGCGCGGATTCAAATTAGACCTCGCCATCCCTGGGGGGCTGCGATCTGCGAAACTGTCGCCATTTTCGAGGCCTGCTGGGGGGCCCAGCACAGTGAGGGCCACGCGCGGATTCAAATTAGACCTCGCCATCCCTGGGGGGCTGCGATCTGCGAAACTGTCGCCATTTTCGAGGCCTGCTGGGGGGCCCAGCACAGTGAGGGCCACGCGCGGATTCAAATTAGACCTCGCCATCCCTGGGGGGCTGCGATCTGCGAAACTGTCGCCATTTTCGAGGCCTGCTGGGGGGCCCAGCACAGTGAGGGCCACGCGCGGATTCAAATTAGACCTCGCCATCCCTGGGGGGCTGCGATCTGCGAAACTGTCGCCATTTTCGAGGCCTGCTGGGGGGCCCAGCACAGTGAGGGCCACGCGCGGATTCAAATTAGACCTCGCCATCCCTGGGGGGCTGCGATCTGCGAAACTGCCGCCATTTTCGAGGCCTGCTGGGGGGCCCAGCACAGTGAGGGCCACGGGCAGATTCAAATGAGACCTCGCCATCCCTGCGGGGCTGCGATCTGTGAACCTGTCGCCACTTTCGAGGCCTGCTGTGATCCCCGTTTTCGAAGTGGCTAGGAGTGCTCAGGAATTGTAAATCATCAGCTTTATCAAGCCCTTTTCCTGTAGCCAGTGTCCTGCGAGTCTCCCGAATTCCGTCTGCAGACATACGTAACCCTCGCTCCGTCATCGCCCCCTTATAAAGTATCCTAAACTATTTGCGCCCCGCTTTTGCGCAGGGGTTGGGTACGTCGCCAGGGTAATTTGCTATCTTTATCATTGCGGGGTCCTTTTTGGCAATTTTGGTTGCCCCTTAGGCCGTCCATGTGTCTTCGTGGGCAGTCGTGTGGCCCTCTTGGCAGCCTCTTGGGGCCTCCAAATGAAACTTCGGGAGCCTTTTGGGCTGTCTTGGGCGGTCGGGATTCTGAGAGTGGGGGCAGCAGAACAGGTCTTCAAAACCAAAGGGAAATACAGGATTTGGGCTTGCTTCGTCTATCTCTGGAAGAGCCTTGGAACGCTCTTGGGGCGGTCTAGTGGCGTCTCCTGCGCTGTCCTGAGGCTGTCGTGGGGATTCTTGAACGGAGGAGGAGGAGGAGGAGGAGGAGGAGGAGAGGGGAGGAGGGAGGGGAGGAGGAGGAGGAGGGGAGGGAGGAGGAGGAGGAGGAGGAGGGGGAGGGGGAGGGGGAGGGGGAGGGGGAGGGGGAGGGGGGGGGGATGATGATGATGATGATGATGATGAGATGATGATGATGATGATGATGATGATGATGATGATGATGATGATGATGATGATGATGATGATGATGCTGATGCTGATGCTGATGCTGATGCTGATGACGATGTCGATGACGATGACGATGACGATGATGACGATGCTGATGATGATGATGATGAGAAAGGAGAGGAGGGGAGAGGAGGATGAGGAGGAAGGAGGAGAGGAGGAGGAGGAGGAGAGAGGAGAGGAGAGAGGAGAGAGGAGAGGAGGAGGAGGAGGAGGAGAGGAGGAGGAAGGAGGAGGGAGGAGGAGGAGGAGGGAGAGGAGGAGAGAGGAGGAGGAGGAGGAGGAGGAGGAGGAGGAGGAGGAGGAGGAGGAGGAGGAGGAGGAGGAGGAGGAGGAGGAGGAGGAGGAGGAGGAGGAGGAGGAGGAGGAGGAGGAGGAGGAGGAGCAGGCGGAGGAGGAGGAGGGGAGGAGGAGGAGGAGGAGGAGGAGGAGGAGGAGGAGGAGGACCCTCCAGCCGTTTCGCAGCTGCGTGCCTTCTCTGTGGCTCCTCGGATGGAGGGCTCTTTTTTGGGGTCCCCTTTCTGGCTGTCTTGGGTGGCTCTGGGCCTGTTTGGGCCTCCATAGGCGCCCCGTCAGCGTCTCTGCCCTCTTGGAACGCTCTGGGGGCGATGTTGGTGCGTATTGGCGACCTCCTGCGCCGTCCAAGGGCTCTTTTCCAGCCCCTTTTGGCTGTCTTGGGTGGCTCTTTGTTGGAAGCATATAGGGTCTCCTTAGGACCTCTGATGGGCCTGTGATGCCTCTTGAAGACTTCTGGGCCCCTTCCTGCAAGCACCTAGGGCCGGAAAACGGTCAGTTACCCAAAATTAATGTTAGCCAGCGCGGGCCCCAAACGATGTTTTTAGCGAGATCTGTTGTGCAATCTATGCGGTTCAATCGAAGTGATGCAATCAATGTGACGCAATCTTTGTTTGAATAACTTGACGTTGTAACTCTAGTGATTGCGTAACCATCCAACTTACCCGCCCACAACTTGGCTTGCAACACCCGTGTGGCGGCGATTGCGATGAGTGTTCGGTGTTGGCTGGTGCATCTCTGTGGCCGCGCTGGCCCGCGCATGCTCGCGCGCAGAGCGGCCAGCTAGTCTGACGCGACCGACGCGGCCACGGTGGCGCTGACCACCGGGCACTTCCAAGCGGGCATATGGGCGGGCGCGGTGTCATGGCGACGCCGGCAACGGGTGACACGATGACGGTAGTAGCGATGATGGTGACGATGGTGAGGACGACGGCGGCAAGGCCCATGACGATGTTAGTTATGCCGATGACGATGATGGTGCCCAAGTGTCGGTGGTGAAGGCTTTCGAAAGAATTCGACGGGCGGTCGCGGCCGACGCGCGCGACTGGCCCGCATGTCATTATTTGACAGGGATCGTGCGTGCGCAAGGGCGTTCGAATGATTTCGGCATGCGGCGCCAGAGGCCCGATTGGGTGAATTTAAATTAAGAGTGTTGAAGAACCTCTGCTTTTCTGGAGAATTCGTTAGAGCGCGCGCAAGCCTTTTTGAACACGGATGTTGCAGCACCGCGTGTTTTTACATGTTATCAGGACACTCGATGCTGACAGCCTTGTGCAACCTGTGGTTTTGAAGGATTCGGTACGCGAGCGACGGTGCGCGCGTGTGCACGTCGTCACGTTTTTCGACAAGGATTTTCGCGACAACACGCGCGCAAGGGCGTTCGAACGATTTCGACATGCGCGCGCGAGGCACGTTTATTGAAAAACATGTTGAAGCATCAGTGGTTTTCTCGAGAAGTTTCAGAAGTGCGAGCGCAAGCTTCTTTGATACTTCCTGTTGAAAACCCATTGTTTGTTGTCTATGTTTTCGGGCACTCGAGTTCGAACTCCCCGCGGGACCGAAGGCTTTTGAGCGTTTTCGGCATGTGCGTGCGCCGTCGCGCGCACGTGTATTTCGCAATTTTTGCAAGGGTGAGAGTTATGATTTTGGATAAACGAGTGTGCGCACATCGTATTTTTTTTCTAAAGAGGATGCGGGGGGCGGCACGGGACTGCCTGGGACGGCACGAGTTCATAGTTCGATGGACGGCGAGCGGGGAATACATGTTGTGCAATCTGTGTGGAGGAACCGAAATGGTCCAATCAATTTCTGTTCGCAGTGTGTTGCCAACTCCACTGCTCGCGCAACCATCCCATCCACCCGCCCGCAACTTGGCTTATAACGCCCATGCGGCGGCGACTGCGATGACTGCTTGGCGTTGGCTGGTGCATCTCTGCGGCCGTGCTAACCTGCGCATGCTCGCGCGCAGAGCGGCCAGCTAATTTGGCGCGACCGACGCGGCCGCGGCGGCGCTTACCGCCGGGCACTTCCCAGCGGCCACTTCAGTGCGAATCGGTGACTTGGGCGGGCGCGGTACCGCGGCAGTGTCGACGACGGTAGACGCGATGACGGTAGTGGCGATGCTGGTGACGAGGATGACAACGACGACGGCAAGGCCAATGGCGGCGCCGATGCTGATCGCGCCGACGACGATGGCGGCGCCCTCGCGTCGGTGATGGAGGTTCTGGAAGGAGTTCGACATGCGCGCGCGGCCGGCGCGCGAGAGTGGCCCGCATGGCACTATATGACGCGGATCGTGCCCCCCCCCCAGCACGCGCGCAAAGGCGTTCGAATGATTTCGACACGCGGTGCGAGAGGCACGTTTGGCCGAACTTAATGAACAGGTTGGAACGACCCTGGTTTTCTGAAGAATTCGCAGGAGCGCGAGCGCGTGAAAACTGATGTTGCAAAACCATCGGTCTTTATGTTTATCATAGGGGCACTAAATTTTTAAATCCTTACACCACCAATGGTTATTGAACAATTTCTGCATGCGCGGGCGACGACGCGCGCCCGTGCGCTTCGTCACATTTTTTAGCATGGATCCTGGCGACCGCGCGCGCGCGAGGGCGTTCGCGCGATGTCGACATGCGCGCGCGAAAAGCACGCTTGGTAGCATGTGATGAACATGTGGAAAACACAGTTTGGTAATAATCAACATGAGCGCGAGCGGGAGCTTGTTCGTTTGCTTATTGTGTTTTGTGTTTTGGTTGGTTGAGAAGTTCTTGTTGCGAAGCCATGTGTTTTGATTTGTTTTCGGGGCGCTGGGTTTAGGAATCTTCACGACGCTAAAGCTTTTGGAAGCTTCCAGCATGCGCGCGCAACGGCGCGCGCGTGTACAACTGCTGGTTTTTGATGGGCGAATGCTCGCGTAGTATGCATATATATATATACATACATATATATATATGTATATGTATATGTATATGTATATGTATATGTATATATATATATATGTATATATATATATATGTAAATGTGTATATCGGAGGTGGGGGGATGAGATCGAAGTGGAACGGAGAGCCCCCCTACCGGGAAATCGGTTTCGGTTTCGTGTTCGTGCGTGCCGTTCGTGCGGGCGAGGCGAAGCTGCGTGGGCGGGCGAGAGGAAAATCTCCTGTGGCTGAGGCGCGGCCGGACCAAATAATTCCCTTCCTTTACCGGTGGCGCGCGGTGTCCCGCCGGTATCCCGCTGTGGCTGAGGCGCGGCCGGACCAAATGATTCCCTTCCGGAGTCTGGTGGCGCGCGGTGTCCCGCGGGTGTCCCGTCGGTGTCCCGATGGTGATGATGATGATGATGATGATGATGATGATGATGATGTCGGTGATGTTGATGATGATGGTGATGGTGGTGATGATGGTGGTGTGATGATGATGTTGGTGATGATGCTGTTGTTGATGATGATGGTGTCCCGATAATGATGATGATGATCCTGATGATGTTGATGATGATCAGATGATGAGATGATGATGATGAAGATGATGGTGAGGGTTTCCCGATGATGATGATTAATATGATGATGATGAGGTTGATGATGATGCTGTTGATGATGATGGTGATGACGATGATGGTGTCCCAGTAATGATAATGTTGATGATGACGGTGATGGTGTCCTGATGATGATGTTGATGATGATGATCAGATGATGGTGATGATTTTGATGTTGATGGCCCAGTGATGGTGATGATGATGCTGATGATGATGATGATGATGGTGTCCCGATGATGATGATGGTGCTGATGATGATGATGGTGTCCGGTTGATGATGATGTTGATGATGCTCTTGTTGATGATGATGATGTCCCGATGATGATATTGATGATGTTGTTCATGATGACGATGATAGGATGGTGATGATGACGATGATGGTGGTGTGCCGAAGATGGTGATGGTGTCCCAATGATGATGATGTGGAAGATGTTGATGGTGACGATGATGGTGTCCCGATGATGATGATGCTGTTGGTGACGCTGATAAAGATGATGTTGATGATGACGTTGAGTGTGAGATCGTTTGTGATATCGATAGTGAGACCGAATCTGAGATCGATTGTGAGATCGATCGTCAGATCGATTGTGATATCGATTGTAAGATCGATAGTCAGATCGACTGTGAGGTCGATCGAATGAAATAGATCGAATGAGATCGATTGTGAGATCGATCGAGTGAGATCGATCGAGCGACACCGATCGTGAGATCGTTCGTGAGACCGATCGAGTGAGACGTTGGTTCCCCCCACGAACCTCGTTATCACCCGAAGGGTGGTCGTATGGGTATATGTATGTATGTATGTATTTATGTATGTATGTATGTAAATATATATCACTAAAACATTGTATATCTATGACTATGTTTGTTTGAATTTATGTTTATGTTTATGTTTATGTATATATATATGGTTGCCCCCCCAAAGATCATGTATCTCGTCTTAGCTCAGCTTAGCTTAGCGCAGCGCAGCAGTAGCATAGCATAGCATAGCCTAGCATAGCATAGCGCAGCATACCATAGCATAGCATAGCACAGCACAGCATAGCATAGCTTAGCTTAGCACAGCACAGCGCAGCATCGCATCGCATATCATAGCATATCATAGCGCAGCATAGCATAGCATAGCACACCTACTACTACTACTACTCCTCCTACTACTACTCCTACTACTACTACTACTACTACTACTACTACTACTACGACGACTACTACTACTACTACTACACCTACTACTACTACTACTACTACTGCCTACTGCTACTACTACTACTACTACTACTACTGCTACCTACTACTACTACTACTACTGTTCTACGACTACTACTACAACAACTACTACTACACTTACCTACTACTAAACTAACGACTAATACTCACTACACTACTACTACTGACTACTACTACTACTACGACTACTACTACTACTACTACTACTACTACTAGTACTAGTACTACTACTAGTACTACTACTACTACTACTACTACTACCAATACTACTACACCTACTACTAACTACTACTACTACTACTACTACTACTACAACTACTACTACTACTACTACTACTACTACTACTACTACGACTACTACTACTACTACTACTACTACTACTACTACTACTACTACTACTACTACTCACTACTACTCACTACTACTACATTTGACTACATTTTACTACTCTGCTACATTGACTACTAATACTGGTGCTACTACTTACTACTACTACTACTACGACACTACTACTAGTACTACTAACTGCTACTACTGCTTTTACTTATTACTTTTAACTACTACTACTTCTACTTCTACTCGTACTTCTACTTCTATTCTACTTCTACTTCTACTTCTACTACTACTACCTACTATCTACTAACTACTACTACTACTACTACTACTAAACCACTACACTACTACTACTACTACTACTACTACTACTACTACTACTACTAATACTACTACTACTACTACTACTACTACTACTACTACTACTACTACTATTACCGCTACTGCTACAATTGCGACGATGAAGAGAAGGAGGAGGACGGCGTTTACCGTTACTACTAATATTGCTCTCCGCGGGGCTTCAACTCCTCGGGGCTCCTCTGGGATAATTTTCAAGTTCAGCTTGGGGAGGGAGCCTGTTGAGTATCGGTTGGCGTGTTGGAGACGGAGGGTGTTGAGTACTGGATGGTGTGCTGGAGACGGAAGGAGTTGAGTAGAATATCGTTTTCAAGTTCAGCTTGGGGGGGGAGCCGGTTGAGTATCTGGTGGTGTGTTGGAGACGGAGGGAGTTGAGTAGTAGGTTATTTTCAAACTCAGCTTGGGGAGAGAGCTCGTTGCTCCCCTGCCGCCTCCCCCCCCCAGCACCTGTCTCTGCGCCTCCCGAATCAAGACAGAACGCGCGCGTGCACCGTGTTTGGCGCCACCGATGCACGGAAACGCTGTGTAATTTTGTTTTTTTGTTTTTTTTTTGGTCTGCGAAGCCACGAAACATTGTGTATTTTTGTTCCCAACCATCCTGTGGTGTTGGGTCCTCGTTTTGAAGAGACGGTGCCCCGCGTTCCCGCCTCCTTCCTCCCTCCCTCCTCCCCCCTCCTCCCCC
>CAUYUJ010001142.1:0-61710 GCA_963575745.1 Prorocentrum cordatum | reverse complement strand
ATATATATTGCAGAGGGCAGGGGGCGGTGGGGCGGGGTGGGAGGAGGCGGGGGGTTTGGGGGTGGGGGCGGGGCGGTGCCAGTTTAGATGGGAAAATATGAATCCACATTGGGCATGGACGAGTGCGCAGCAGAAGCATGAACACGCAACGCGCGAATGGGGGGACGTTAAGTCCGGGGGGTGGGGTGGGGAGGTGGTGGTGGCTGCGGTGGAATATATGTGTTTTAAGAACAAAGTGATTCTGTTTTTTCGTAACGGGTCGTCAACAACTCCAATTGTCGCCCGATCATCCCGCCCGCCCGCCCGCATCCTTGTATGCAAAACCCACGGGCCGCGATTGCGATGACTGCTTGGCGCGAGCTGGCGCATCGCTGCGGCCGCGCTAGCGCGCGGCCAGTCACGATGATGGCGCCCGCGCGTCGGTGATGTAGGCCTGGGGGGATTTCGACGCGCGTGCGCGGCCGATGGGCGCAAGTCGCCAGCGTGATATTATTTAGCGGGTGGCGGGGGCCGTGCCCCCCGCCCCCGAGAAGCATGAACGCAACGCGCGAATTGACGTTAAGTCCGGGGGGTGGGGTGGGGAGGTGGTGGTGGCTGCGGTGGAATATATGTGTTTTAAGAACAAAGTGATTCTGTTTTTTCGTAACGGGTCGTCAACAACTCCAATTGTCGCCCGATCATCCCGCCCGCCCGCCCGCATCCTTGTATGCAAAACCCACGGGCCGCGATTGCGATGACTGCTTGGCGCGAGCTGGCGCATCGCTGCGGCCGCGCTAGCGCGCGGCCAGTCACGATGATGGCGCCCGCGCGTCGGTGATGTAGGCCTGGGGGGATTTCGACGCGCGTGCGCGGCCGATGGGCGCAAGTCGCCAGCGTGATATTATTTAGCGGGTGGCGGGGGCCGTGCCCCCCGCCCCCGAGCGAGCGCGCCAGAAGCGATGATTGCTTGGCGCGCCCGCGCGCGGGGGGCCCGCTTGGGCGCGTTTGATGAAGGCGATGGGCGACGTGCTAGTTCTGTGCGAATTCGCACTTGGGTGTGTTTTGTTCTTTGTATACAGAATTCGATTGCACGTCGTGTTTCGTGTGTCTTCTGGGACTTCGACTTTCGCGTCCTTGCGAAGCCTAGGGAGCTTCTGTAGGGGCCTGACATGCGCGCGCGACGGCGTCCTTGTTTCTGGGGCGGTATGGTTTCATATGGACAATAAGCGGCGGGGCGGAATCGCACGGCGGAGTCGCATGTGAATGTCCCTAATGAGGGCGGATCCCCACGGGGGGGGGGAGATTCCGAATTCTCCTCTGGGAAAGAAAACCCACGTGGTGCAATTGGTTTTTACAAACGAGTTGGCCCATTCCGTGCTCTTGCAAGCGTCCCGCCCACCCACCCGCCACTTGGTTTGCAAGACCCAAGCGGCGGCGATTGCGATGAATGCGTGGCGTTGGCCGTTGCATCCCCGCAGCCGGGCTAGTCCTCGCGTGCTCGCGCGCGCGGCGGTCAAATAGTCCAGCGCGGCCGACGCTGCCGCGGTAGCGCTGACCGCCGGGCACTTCCCAGCGGGCACGTCAGTGCGATTCGGTGGCTTGGGCGGGCGCGGTATCATGGCGACCCCGACAACAGTGGGCGCGATGATGATGGTAGCGATGGTGGTGGCGATGGTGGCGATGGCGGCGGCAAGGCCAATGGCGGCGCCGATGTCGATCGCGCCAACCGATAATGATGACGATGTCCTCGCGTCGACGATGAAGGATTTCGAAAGAGTTCGACGCGCGCGCGGCCGACGCGCGAGCGGCCCGCGTGGTTTTACATGGCGCGGGTCGTGCCCCGCCCCGCCCAAGCACGCGCGCGGGGGCATTCGAATGGGGCGCGACATGCGGCGCGAGAGGCCCGCTTGGCAGAATGTGATGAACCTGTTGGGCAACCGCTGGTTCTCTTAAGGGCCCGCAAGACGGCAAGCGTAGGCATTCTTGAAAACTGGTGTTGCAAAAACACACGTGTTAATGTCCTACCGGGGCGCTCGCGATTGAAATGCTTGCGAAGACGATTTAGTTTTTGATGGATTTCGGCCCGCGCGCGCGACGAGCGCGACGACGCGCGCGCGCGTCGCCTCGTGGTTTTTTTTCCAAGGATTCTTGCGACAGCGCGCGCGCAGCGGCGTTCGAGCGATTGGGGCATGCGCGCGCGAGGCCCGTTGTGGTAGCACTTTATGAGCATGTTGAACAACCTGCGGTTCCGCGAAGGATTCGCGAGAACGCGGGCGCAGGTTGTCCATGGAAACCTTTGTTGCGAAAGCGTGTGTTTTCGATTTTGAGTCCTTGCGACGCCTTGGGTGTTCGAAAGATTTTGGCATGCGCGCGCGACGACGCGCGTGCGTTCCGCCCCGTTTTTCGCAGCGGCTTTTTGAAAGTTCATGATGATTGATGCGCGAGTGAGCGCGTGATTTTTTCTGCAGAGGATGAGGGGGGGTGCGAACTTCAACCTGGCTGGGGCGGCGTGAAGTCGGATTTTGGATGGGCGATGCGGCGGAATCGCATGTATATTGCAATCCGCAAGGTGGGCGCTCAAGTCCGGGGGTGGGTCGGGGGTGGGTGGGTCTTTGTCTTGTCGGAAAACGAAAGCGCAAATGCTCGCTGTGAGTTGGCAGCTCCACTGCTCGCGCAATCGCCCCGCCCGCCCGCCCGCAACCTGGTTGCGGAACCCATGCGACGGCGATTGCGACGAGAGCTTGGCGTTGGCTGGTGCATCTCCGCGGCCGCGCTTCCCCGCGCATGCTCGCGCGCGCAGCCGCCGGCAAGTGCGGCGCGACCGACGCGGCCGCGGTGGCGCCGGCCGCTGGGCACTTCCCAACGGGCACTTCAGTGCAAGTTGGTCACTCGGGCGGGCGCGGTGCCATGGCGACGCCGGCGACGGTGGGCGCGGCGATGGTTGTGGCGCTGATGGTGACTACGGTGGCGATCGCCGCGGCAAGGCCGGTGACGGCGCCGATGTTGATCGCGCCCGCCGATCACGAAGACGATGTCGTCGCGTCGGCGATGGCAGTTTTTTGGCGGGTTTCAACGCGCGCGCGCGGCCGGCGCTCGCGAGTGGCCCGCGTGGTCTTATTTGAAACAGGCTGTGCCCCCCCCCACCCCCCAGCGCGCGCGAGGGCGCCCGGGTGAATTCGACGTGCGACGCGAGAGGTCCGTTTTGCTACAATTTGACGGCAATGTTGAAAAACCTACGGTCCCCCCAAGACTTCGCAAGGGCGCGCGCGGGCTTGTTATGGAAAGCTGCTGCTGCACAGCCATGTGCTTTTATCTATTTTCGGGGCGCTCGTTTCTGAAATCCTTGAAACGACGAACTTGTCGAAAGATTTCGGCGCGCGCGCGCCGCTCGCCATATTTGGCAAGGGGTTCTAGTAACAGATCGCGCGCGAGCGCGTTGGGGTGATTTCGACGCGCGCGCGCGAGAGGCCCGTTCGGTAGCATGTTATGATCATATTGAAAGACCGATGGTTTCTGTAAGAACCTGCGAGAGCGCGGGCGTGTTTTTTTTTTTTTTTTTTTTTTTTTTTTTTTTTTTTTTTTTTTTTTTTTTTTTTTTTTTTTTTTTTTTTTTTTTTTTTTTTTTTTTTTTTTTTTTTTTTTTTTTTTTTTTGTTTTTTTTTTTTTTTTTTTTTTTTTTTTTTTTTTTTTTTTTTTTTTTTTCTTTTTTTTTTTTCTTTTTTTTTTATATATATATATATATATATATTTTTTTTTTTTTTTCTTTCTTTCTTTCTTTCTTTCTTTTCTTCTTCTTCTTTAGTATCATTATTATTATATTTATGCATATATGGGTTTTCATATTATGCTTCTTCTTCCTCCCTCTCTCTATCTGTAGTGGTTCCTCTTTCTCCTTCTGCCTCTTCTTCGTTCTTGTTGGAGACATGTATTTTGATTGGTTTTCGGGGCGCTCGATTTTGAAACCCCCATGGCGCCCGTGGTTTTCTTTGGAAGATTTCGGCGCGCGCGCGCGACGGCGCGCGAGAGTTCGCTTCGTCTCATTTTTTGTTGAGAACGCATAATTTGTGATAAGCGAGCGTGCGCGCGCGACATTTTTCTGCGGGGGGCTGGTCGGGGCGGCGCGGGGTGCGTGGGGGGGTGGGGGGTGGGGCGGCGGCGGTGCCAGTATAGCTGGGATAATGTGAATTCGCATTGAGGATAGACGAGTGCGCAGAAGAAGCATGAGGGGGCAACGCTCGAAGGGGGGGCGTTAAGTCCGGGGGGTTGGGGTGGCGGCGGTGGTGGTGGGCTCTAATGCGTTTTCACTTTTTCCCTTCTCGTCATGGGTCGTCGACTCCAATTGCCGCTCGGATCCCGCCCGCCCGCCCGCGACCTTTTCTGCGAAACCCATGGGCCGCGATTGCGATGGCTGCTTGGCGCTGGCTGGCGCCTCGCCGCGGTCGCACTGGCGCGCGCGGGCTCGCGCGCGGAGCGGCCCGCTCGTCCGGCGCGACCGACGCGGCCGCGGTGGCGCCGGCCGCTAGCGGCGCCCCAGCGCGTCGCGCAGGCCGCGCTCGCGCGCGGCCGCCTCAGCGCGAGTCGGCGGCGCGGGCGGGCGAGGTGTCGCGGCGACGTCGACGGCGGCGGGCGCGATGGTGATGATGGCGATGATGGTGGCGATGGTGACGATGACGACGGCTCGTCCAATGACGGCGCCGATGCCGGTTGCGCCGATGACGATGATGGCGCCCGCGCGTCGGCGATGTAGGCTCGGGGGGATTTCGGCGCGCGCGCGGCCGATGGGCGCGAGTCGCCCGCGTGATATAATTTGGCGGGTGGCGGGGGCCGCCCCCCCGCCCCCGTGCGTGCGACGATTTTTCTGCAGAGGGTGAGGGGGGGGGGCCGTTGCCAGTTTGGCTGGGGTGATATGAACCCATATTTAGGATGGGCGATGGGGCAGAATCACACGTTAACTGCGATATGAAAAATGACGCGTTAAGTCTGGGGGGGTGCATCCGAACATTCTTAAACAGACGGAAGACTCACGAATGCTGACTAGTGAGTTGTCAGCTCCACTGCTCGCGCAATCGCCCCGCCCATCCGCGACTTGGTCTGCAAAGCCCAGGCCGCGGCGACTGCGATGACTGCTTGGCGCTGGCCGGCGCGTCGCTGCGGCCGCGCTGGCGAACGCAGGCTCGCGCGCAGAGCGGCCGGCCAGTCTGGCGCGACCGATGCGTCCGCGGTGGCGCGGGCAGCTGGGGGCATCCCAGCGCGTCTCCCAGCGCCATGATGCCGCACCTGCGCGAGTGGGGAACTCGCGCAGGTGCGGTATCATGGCGACGCCGACAACGACGGGCACCATGATGATAATAGCTTTGCTGGCGCCGATGATGACGATGGCGGCGGAAGACCAGCGACGGCGCCGATGGTGATCGCTCCGACGATGATGATGGTGTCCACGTGTCGGTGATGAGAGCTTCGGCGGGATTTCGACATGCGCGCGCGGCCGACGGGCACTAGTCGCCCGCATGGTATTATTTGATGGGGATCGTGCGCCCCCCCCCCCGCACGTGCGCACGGGCGTCCGAAAGATTTCGACGTGCGCGCGCGAGGGGCCCGTTTCTGTCATTACACGAACATAACAGAAAACCGGTGCTCTTCTGGAGAATTCGCAAGAACGCGCGCGCAGATTTTTTCTGTTCGGGAATGTTTCTTTTGGTTTGTTTCAAATGGTCATGGTACGACGCGATGTTTCAATTTACTATTATTATTATTACTATTATTATTATAGATATTTACTCAATAATATCATATACATTATATGTATATATATATATATATAAGAACGGCACCTACGTTTTTTGTTTTAAAGACTGTCAGCATGCGCGATTGCCGACGCACGCACGTGCGCATTTCATGCCTTTTGGTAAAACGGATTCTTGCAAACTGATGGTTGTTGATGCACGAATGTGCGTGCATAATACTATTTTTTTTTTGGGGGGGGGGGTCGATGCTGGCTTGTCTGGGGTGGTATGAAGTCATTGAAGCTGAAAGATGCAATCTATATTGTCTCATCTAGACGGCGACGGGGCGGCGACGGCGATCGCGGAACTGCCAGACGGACACCCAGACTGACGACGGGCGGCGACGAGGCGGCGACTGGGAGCTGCCACGCCGAGACCCAAGCCCAGACGACGGGCGGCGACGAGGCGGCGACGGGGCGGCGGCGGCGAACGCGGAACCGCCAAACCGACATTCAGGCCCAAACGACGGGCGGCGACGAGGCGGCGACGGCGAGCACGGAACCGCCAGACCAACATTCAGGGCCGGTTCCCGAGAAAACGAATAAGAACCCCTAAATGCAAGCATTGTTTGGGCAATAAAATGCACATGGATTTTGTGGATTTCTGTATATCGGGGGCCCCGCGCAGAACTAACCATCTAGAATTCCTGTGCGGCCCTCTTGGCGCTGTCTCCATGTCTCTTGAGCCTTCTTGGGGCCATGTTGGAACATTGCTGGAGCGCCCGGCATGCCCAACTGGTCCATGGGCGATCCAAATTCTATTTGGGTGGGCGGGTGTGGTCCATCTTTCGTGTCAGATAACTTAAATCGGAATATGTTGCTCTCCATCTTTCCCTCTGCATCCCTCCCTACTTTCCTCTCTCGTTTTCTCTTTCTCTGTCTGGCCTGGACCGCGCTCTTGGCCCAATGGCGCCGCTGGCTCACAGCTGCGCAAGAGATCTCGTGCAATTTGCTTCGGCCCCCGCATCGGGCAAGTCTTGTTATGGCATCTTCAAGCTCCGAGCAGGCCTTCACTCCTATCCGCGCCTGCGTGGACCGCGGCTGTTTGTCGACCCGGTGTGGCTGTCACTGCGATCGGGCTGAGGGCCCCCCCCCGCACGAGGGGCGCTTTGCCCCTCGTCGCAGCACAAGCGCAGATTGCGCATGCTGCCTTATGCAGGCTGCGCGTGCTGTCTCACGTATGTCACAGAAGAACGGGTCGACTTCCGCGTTGGGTGGCGGTGGGGAAGGATTGTTATTATACGAGCTGGTGCGGCCCCCGCAACGGATTATCTCGACTGCGCGATCGACCGCGCGGTCGTGGTCCCGCCACCTCCCACCTGGTCTTCTCCTCCCTATCTAATTCCTCAACATGCCGTTCACTGCGATCCATGAAGGTCTCCTAGATCCTAGATGCCGACGACGCCTCGACGACTACTCGACAAGTCCCAGCACTGTCCCCCGCATGCCGCAAAATCACGGACGGAACGCCCCCCGGGGCGTCAAAACTCCCCAGGCGGCGCTCTTGCACTTACGGGTTCTTACTTCAGTGTCTTCAGTCAAAGATCTTCTGACCTGGGTCAATCCAGACCCAGGTCAGTAAGGCTTGCATGATCCTGCAAAATCCAGCAGGATCCTGCACCCAAGCTCGGGTCAATGCGACCTGGCCCTGCAAGATCCTGCAAAATCTGGCGCTCTGGCTGACCCACCTTTGCATCGACCGTATTGGAAATGTTGCCCGGGCTCTCGCCGCGTTGGCGCCCGTGCCCGCCGAGGGGCCCCCCCCGTGCGCCGGGTGGGCTTCCCGAGGAGTTGCCACGCGGGCGCCCGGGTGCCCGCTCGTGGACGCCTCGCGGGCGCGCCCCGTGCGCCGGGTGGGTGTCCCGAAGATTCGCCACGCTGGCGCCCGGGTGCCCGCTCGTGGGCGCCCCGTGCGCTGGCTGAGCGTCGCGAGCTTTCGCCACGTTGGTGCCCATGCCCGCTCGTGGGTGCCTCGTGTGCACAACATAGCTTGCACTACACAGCTTGCCCCTCATAGCTCACACCACGCAGCTCGCACCACGCCGCGCAGCTCCCTCCACGCAGCTGACACCGCACAGCTTGCACCACACAGCTCACACTGTATAACTTATACACTGTAGCTTGCACCACGAAGCTTCCACCGCATAGCTCACACCACATAGCTCACACAGTACATACTAGAATCCACAACATAGTCACACCGCAGAGCTGACATAGCATAGCTTACACCGCATATATTTCACCTCCACAGTACAATTACTCACTGTTTGGGCCCCGCGCTGGCTGACACAGATTTTTGCATGCTTTTCGAATATCTGCAAGGCTTTCCCATGTCAAGCTCAAGATGGCTCCGAGACAAGCCCCGGATGCCTGCAGGAAGGTCCACTCGGCTTCTGCGACTCCTTTAGACGCCGTCAGAGGCCTCCAAGACGGGCCAAAACGCCCCCAGAGCTCGTGACAGGGCGGCCCAAGACCGCCCCAAGAGGGCCCCCAAACGGCCACCAGGCCCTTCAACTCGGCCCAAACAGGCCCGAACGCGTTCCGAAATGGCCCCGCCCCAGGAGAGCCCCAAAACACCACTAGGATGGCCCCGCCCCGTGCCTGTCGTCTGGCCTCCCTATTGTATCGTCGTGGGCGCGCGTGCTACTTGTTTTCGTGCCCTCCGCGGCTGACCTACAGTCGCGGTGGGAGGCTGGGAAAGGCTCGGGACGTTGACGCTCGGGGACTGGGCCGTGGTCAGCGTGTCGCGCTGAAGTGCCGTAGGCCAGGGCTGGTGCGGCGCGACACCCTAAGCAAAAGTTCCCGACCGTAGTCGTCCTCCCCCTCCGCTTCCCGCTGTCCTGCCACTCGCCCTGTGAGTCGTCGGCCTTCACCAAGCTCACGTCTAGGCACGGCAAGGTTTCCATGGTGCCCGCGATCCGGTGCCCGTAGACCTGACGGGCGAGTCCGCCTGACCGAGAAAAGGCCAGAGACGGCGCGTTTGCAGGAGCTGGCTCCTCGTCTTCCTGCCTCCCCCTACACCTCCTCGGCCTCCATCTCCTCCATATCCTTTCTCCTCCCTCCTTCTTCTCCCTTCTCCTCCTTCGCCTCCTCCTTCTCCTTCTCCTTCTTTTCCTCCTTTTCGACCTCCTCCTCCTCCTCCTCCTCCTCCTCCTCCTCCTCCTCCTCCTCCTCCTCTCTTTCTCTCTTTCTTCCTCCTCTCCTCCATCTCCTCTTCCTCCTCGCCCTGTTCCCAAAACGTCCGCGCTTACTCCCGGCATTCCCAGGATTGGCACGGAAGAAAAAGGCACGATGCCCAACAATCGATGTGCCCTGAGATCCGACATTGAAACAGTTCAACATCGCAAAAAATCGCGACCGGAGACCCGGACCCCATCTTTCTGCGTCATTTTTTCGAGCTGGATCGACTCGTGAGGGTCCCGGGGCCCGAAAAATTTGGCGCAAACGCCCGCTGTGAACAAATTGCAACGCCAGGATCTCAGGGTGGTCCCAAACCGACAGTGTCCGCTGTGGAGGAGGAGGAGGAGGAGGAGGAGGAGGAGGAGGAGGAGGAGGAGGAGGAGGAGGGGGCCCGTAGCACTTTTTGGCTCAAGCCATTCGCTCGAGGCGCCACCTCTCCCATGCGGGGGGGGCTGGCAGAGCGGCCGCCGAAGGGCGGGCGGCGCGTCTGCCACGGAGAGGAGGCGCAGGGCCGGAGAGGGGGCGCAGTGCCACGGCGCGGCAGCCCCCTCGCGCCGCGAGGGGGCTGCCGCGATAGAAGGCGTCAGGTCTCCTTGGGATGGCTCGAGGGGGCCCCCTCGCGCCGCGAGGATGGTCGCCTGACTGGAGAGAAGGCCATGGCGCGGCAGCCCCCTCGCGCCTGGCTCCTGCAGCCGCGGCTTCTCGCCGACCCTCCCTGTCGAAGGCCTAGTGGCACCCTGTCTACGCTGAGGTCGGGAGTGTCCCACTGCAGGCGGATCTTGGCGGACAAGCCAAAAGAACATAGTCAAACACCATTCAAGAGAGTCAAACATCGTAGTAGAACACAAAATCGTCCCCAGACTATTTTGGGTTTATTTTGGGACATTCCTCCTGTAGAGGGACATGCCCGACTTAACTCCACGCCCAGCTCTCCCAAGAGCGGTGGCCTCTGCTTCCTCAGGACCTCCCCCCTCCCCCGCTTGGCAGGCAGCTCCCGTCGCCCCCCCTCCCCCCCCTGTGCGCGCCGACACAGTCAAAGCGGGCAGGATCTGCCGTCGGCCTTCGCCCCCGTTCTTTCCGCACCCGTCCCGATCGCACGGCACTGGCGGGACCCCTCTCTCTGTTAACCCTTCGCATGTTTTTTAGGTTCACCACCTCTTTTTCCTCTGCACACTCTTCCGCTATCCGCTTTGCTTATTCCCTCTATCCTCCACTGTCTGATTTCGCAGCTGCGGGTACCTCGTTCCTCAAATGGCCGCCCCTCTGGAGACTTTCACGGGGATGGAGCAGGATCAGCTGGCATCGAAACGGGACATGGGATCGGATCGGAAGGTGCGTGGGATCTGGCCCACGTTGGGCATGGGATCGGATCGGAGCGCGCGTCGAATCGGCCCCTAACCAAAAGACGCGACTGCCCATGTTGGGCATAAGTTGGCAGCACTCCGTCGCTATATTGTCAGCGATGCGCCACGTCTACATCGCAGAGCGGTGGACGGGCTGGGAGGGGGCATGCCGCTCCTTGACAAACACCTTGCCCCGACTTGTGGCCGCCGCGATCGCCGCGGCGACCTCCCAAACTGATCTGGAGGTTTGGCTTGCGGATGAATTTCACGCAACGAGGATCGGGCCGCATCGGCACGGAGTCGAAATCGGAGCGGATCGGCTGCGCCAGGATGCGCAGCAGCGCCACGCACTCATTGGACGATAACGGGCCGCCGAACTGTCAGAATCGAGTCGGATCGGGCCAGCCGCAACCGATGTGAGGCGGCTTCTGGAAACCCTAGGCCCCACCAAATGTGGCGTCTCTTGGGGGCGCATCCTTTACTCGCGCTAGCCTCCGCTGGCGGAGGTGGCCTCGTCTTGCTTCCGCCTCTCTCCGCCAAGGCAGAGATGCCAACTCCTTCGATCCGCGAAGGCGAGGCCCTGTCTGGAATGCCCCAGGCAGGGAGGGCGCATGCCCAGTTCTCGGACGTCTTTTTGTTGTTGTTGTTGCTGTTGCTGTTGCTGTTGCTGTTGTTGTTGTTGTTGTTGTTGTTGTTGTTGTTGTTGTTGTTGTTGTTGTGGTTGTGGTTGTTGTTGTTGTGGTTGTTTGTCGTTAGGCTGTTTTTTATGTTTTCTCGCCACATGGACCTCTGGAGGCCCAAATCCCAAGGACGGGTTTCTCGCCCCGCGGCGTCTCTCTGACAGGGCTTCTCGGCCCCCTTCTTACCCCTCTTTTTCCCTGGCCCCTGGTTCAGGCTCGGGGGGTAAGATGGGGCCCGCATGGCGGGCGCCATGGGCGGTGGAGCAACATATAGCCTCGCACCCCCCCGGCTGTCAGGGTTATGCACCTTGCTTTCGTGGGAGGCCGGTCCGATTCTCCTACGACTACTTCCTGCCTCCCCCCGCCTTTCTCCTCCTCCTCCTCCTCCTCCTTGTCCTCCTCCTCCTCCTCCTCCCTCCTCCTCGTCCTCCTCCTTCTCCTCCTTCTCCTCCTCCTCCTTCTCCTCCTCCTCCTCGTCCTCCTCCTCCTCGTTCTCCTCCTCCTCCTTGTCTTCCTCCTCCTTGTCCTCCTCCTCCTACTCCTATTCCTGCTCCTCCTTGTCCTCCACCCCCTCTCCTTCTCCTGCTCCATCTGCGCAAGACATTGCGCGCCAGTCAGTCACCGACGAGCAACTCTTGAGGTAAGGGAAGAACGAATTCGAGAGAAAGGGCCACAGCATCACGCACGTTCAATAACTCGCCCCTGCCAACAGGCCTGTGCTCCCCTTTGCTCAGACGGTTCCAAATCTTGAGCGCCCATCCCGCCTTCCTGGCCATACAAGGCAGAGACAAAGAGGCGAGACGGTCAGAACAAAAGGCAAGGCAGTCAGAGCAGCCGACAAGGATGACATCAGCGGCAAGAGATAACTGAACGAGTTGGTGCGGCCTCAACCCCTCGTCCTTGAAGCTCCTCCTCCTTATCCGCCTCCTCTTCCTCCCACTCCCCCCTCCTCGTGGCGCTCTTTGTCCCCCATCGTCCTCGTCCTCGTCCTCCTACAAGAGGACCGCTGCCCACCCCGACCTCGCGTGTGAGCTTCGTGAGCTCGAGCGTCGACTGGTCGGGCACCACCTGGGGGCCCAGAGCGCGCGCCCCTGAGATCCGGGCGCTGCATTCTTCTCCGGCCGCGCGCTTTCTCACCCAGCTATGGGCTCTGGGGTCAGCACAGATCGGTCGCGCTCGATGCCGCAGAGAGATGGGGCCCTAGAGCCGATCGTGGCTTCTCACGATGTTGTAACTTTTTCGCAACGTCGGATTTCAGGTGTGTGTGAGTGAGTGAGTGAGTGAGTGAGTGAGTGAGTGAGTGAGTGAGTGAGTGAGTGAGTGTTTGTGTGTCTGGGGCTCACAGTCGCCACTGGTAGCGGCTTGCCAGGACCTGTCAGACGCCTTCGGCTTTCCCTTGTGGACCTGTGGACCTGTGTTGAGCTTCCCCGTGCTTCCCCCGCGCCATCTCTTGCCGGTACACTGCGTGGCCCGCCTGGGGCGTGGCTGCCCATTTCGCCTTGCGAGCGCTCAGCGCTCCTCCCCCTTCCAGCAGAGCCGATAATGGCCAGCCGGGCCCTCGGCACCGGCAGCCCCCGCACGCCTGGCCACGGTCTCCACTGACCGTCGGCCGCGCCTGCCTGCTTTTCTCCGCCCCCCCTCCTGCGCCCGGCGGCCCCTCCTGCCGGCCCGCCGCTCTTCGCCGTATTGGCTGCACCTGTTCTGTGCCTTCCCGCCCCCCCGTGCACCCTCGGTGCTCCCCCCCCGCGCGCTCTCGGCCCTTGTCGAGTGCCGCGCTCGCATTTTCGCCCGCCTGTCTCGCCCTCACCACTTGGGGCCAGCCGTACGGGCCCACCGCGGCGAGCTGCGTCGCTCGCGCCTCGCCTCCCTGGTGTTGGCCGCTGCGTTTGCCCTTGGCGGGCTGGTCTTGCCGCTCGTCGTTGGCTCCCGCGCGCCTCTCCCCCGGTCGCCCCTGGCTGCCGCTCCCCGCCCGGGTGGTTGCCCTGCCCCGCCGCTGCATCCCCTGCCTCGGCAGGTCGGATCGTTGGCTTTCTGCAAGTTTAGTTCAGGCCCCGCCGGCGGCTCACACCCTGACGGTTTGGCCCTGCCCTCGTCTGGGCCGGCCGGCCTTGGCCGTTGCCCCGGTCGGGCCCCTGCACGTTGCCTGGTTTTCAAGCCAGCCCGCAGTCCTTGTGCCGGCCCTCCCGGCTGGCCAGTGCGCACTGCTCCGCCACCCCGTGGCCCCTTCTTGGCGCCTGGGCCGCCCCCTCTCCCGCGCCTCGCAGGTCTGTCGATCTCGGCGCCCTCGTTGCCCTGCCTGCTGGGCCCTTGCCAGCTCCCTTCTGGCCCCTCTCCTGAGGTGGTCTTCGTTGGCTGTCAGTGGCTTGGGATTAGCTTGATCTCAGTGCTCAGCCGCCTCGCTGATCGACTCGCTCACCCCTCCCCCTGGGCGCGTGCCCGGCTGCCTCCGGGCTGCCTGCCCCCTAGCTGCTGCCTCGGCGCCGCCGCTGGCTCCCCACCCTGGCGCCTGCCCCGCCGCCGCCTGGCTCAACTGTGAGCGGGTCCGGCTTCCTCTCCCCCACGCCCGCGCCGGGCTTCCTCTCTCCCTCTCACGTGCACTGCGGCTTAATTCGCGTTTTGTGTGCCTCACTATTGCCACATCGCCGGAGCAGCACCTCTGCCCAGCCGCCGACGCATGCACACACACACACATATATATATGTATATATATATATGTGCATATGTGTATATATATATATATACAAGACTGCATTGGCGCTTCGCGCCATGCACCTTGGTCCTTCAAGCCTTGCATGTGTTGGCACCCAGCACGATCCTCCGTGGCCTTTGCATTTTGCCCGTTTCGCGCCCAGTTCCTGGGCCCGTTCCATATTTGCTCGCGCCCTCGCTTGGCAGGTCCGCGCGCCACTCGGACTTCTCTTGGGGTGCGCAGCCGATTTTCCTGGAATTTGGTTGCGAACCCCGGATTTCAAGCATTTTGGGGTTTTGCGTGGGATGCCGCTGTCTGGCAAACATCGGAGCAGCGCAGCGAAGCCGTCCCGGAGGTGACGGTCGATTGAGGCGATTCAAAGGTTTTGAAGCCTCTTGGGGAGCCGTTTCGGCTGCCTCTTGGAGAGCCATTTGGGGGCCTCTCGGTTTTTTTGGGGGACCTCTTGGGGGTCCTTGGGGCCGTGTTGGGGCCGTCTTGGGGGCTCTTGGAGAGCCATTTGGGGGCCTCTCGGGTTTTTTTGGGGACCTCTTGGGGGTCCTTGGGGCCTTTTGGAAGCCTCTTGGGGCCTCTTGGGGCCCTCCTGGGGCCTCCTGGGGCTCTCTCGGGGCGAAAAGTTTGATGTTTGAACGTTTGATCGCCCTCTGGGGTTCCTCTTGAGGCTTTCTCGGGGCCCTCTTGGGCCCTCTTGGGCGCCTCTTGGGCTGGTTTGGGGCGCTCCAGAGCCGTCTTGGGGCCGTGTTGGGGCCGTCTTGGGGGCTCTTGGAGAGCCATTTGGGGGCCTCTCGGGTTTTTTTGGGGACCTCTTGGGGGTCCTTGGGGCCTTTTGGAAGCCTCTTGGGGGGGCCCTCCTTCCAGCCAGGGGGGCCCTCTCCCTCTTGGGGCCTCTTGGGCTGGTTTGAAAGCCTCTTGAAAAGTTTGATGTTTGAACGTTTGATCGCCCTCTGGGGTTCCTCTTGAGGCTTTCTCGGGGCCCTCTTGGGCCCTCTTGGGCGCCTCTTGGGCTGGTTTGGGGCGCTCCAGAGCCGTCTTGGGGCCGTGTTGGGGCCGTCTTGGGGGCCTCCTGGGTCATCTTGGGGCGCTCTTGAGGGCCTCTGGATGTGTCTTGGAGCGTCGGAAAGCTGAAAAAATGAGAAGGCAGAAAACATCGAAAACACAAGGGAAAATTAACCATTTCGGCCTCCAGGGGCCGTCTTGGGAGGCTTCTTTGGGGCCTCTTGGGGCGTCTTGGGGGCTCCTGGGGCTGTCTTGGTGCCATTTTGGGAGGTCTTGGGGGCCTCTGGGGCAATCTTGGGGCCATCTTGGGTGTCTTGGAACGCTTTGTGCCTGTCTTGGAGCGCTCTTGGGGCACTCGGGACCGCTTCAATGGGCGTCCGGAGGGTCCCAAAGCCCCAGGATCCTGGGAGTCTGGTTTTGGGGGGGGGTGATGGGTTTTGCGGCCGCCCGGGCTTGTAAAAATATAGGAAGAGGAATAGATATCTATAATCATGACATATATATATATATATATATATATATATATATGTATGTATGTATGTATGTATGTATGTATGTATGTATGTATGTATGTATGTATGTATGTATGTATGTATGTATATATATATATAGATATATATACATATATATGTATGTACGTATGCATGTATGTATGTATGTATGTATGTATGTATATATGTATGTATGTATGTGTGTGTGTGTGTAAGTGTGTGTAAGTGTGTGTGTAAGTGTGTGTAAGTGTGTATGTGTGTGTGCGTGTGTGTGTGTGTGTGTGTGTAAGTGTGTAAGTGTGTGTGTGTGTGTGTGTGTGTGTGTGTGCGCGTATGTGCGTGTGCGTGTGCGTGTGCGTGCGTGTGTGTGTATGTGTGTGTGTGAGTGTGTGTGCGTTGCGGAAACAAAGAAGCCACCTAGGCCAAGCGCGCGCGTCCGGTGGATGGCGCTCTGTGGCCAGCCCGTCCGGGCATGCCGCCTCGCTCCGCCGCGTCGGACGGTGCACGGCGGCGGTGCGGGCGGTGCGCCGCTCGCCCCCTGGGGCGGTGGCGCGGCGTGCCCCCCTCGGCAGCGCGGGCCCGAAATAGATCTCGGCACCCCGGGGGGGCTGCCAACTGCGCAACTGTCGCCCCTTCTCGTGGGCTCCCGGGAGGTGCAGGAAGGTTCGCGGGGCAAAGGACCCAACCATATGCAGCTGTGAGTGCCGTCTCGGGTGGAGCTCCATGTGGGGCACCGAAACCTGCGATGGGTGTGCCCTATTGGCGGCAAGAGGCGCCATGCGGACCCCCCCATCGGCAGCGCTGACCTCGTGCAGGGGGGGGCGGGGGGCAGCCCCGCTTGTTTGAGGCTGCGCAGGGCTGCTCGCCGTAAGCGACGGCGACGGTGATGGTAATGGTGATGAGGATGGTGTCTGCGACGAGGATAGCAGTGGTGATGGCGGTGATGGTTCGCGGAAGCAGGGACGCCAGCACACGCCTGGCAGTCCCGCCGCTGTAGGATCACCCGTTATTGCTTGGACGCCTCGCAGCTACGGCGGGCGCACCCACGAAGCCGCCCCAGCATCTAGGGTGAGCGGCTTCGGGGCCCTGGGTCTGTGTTTCGATTTGGCAGGGAGGAGGAGGAGGAGGAGGAGGAGGAGGAGGAGGAGGAGGAGGAGGAGGAGGAGGAGGAGGAGGAGGAGGAGGAGGAGAACGTGCTCATACTGCTACATCAGCATAGCTGCCTCAGGTAGGGCGTGCGGCGAGTGCGGGTTCTTCCACCTCGTAAGCTTGACTTCTGGCCGCCGCTTCTCTCTCGCGCGGGATTACTGTAGCGCCGTTTCTGGCCCTGACAAGGGCCCAGGGCCCGAAACGCGCGGCCATCAGCGCAGATCGTTGAGATCGGTAGCGCACTGAGTACGAGTCAGGCGCTTTGGCCTTCGCTTCTTTTTGTTGCCAGAATCTACGGGGAGAGGCCAGGAGGAAGGGGAGGAGCAGGGGCAGAAGGAGGACCACGATGCGTACAGCAGGTGGGCAGGCCTTGCCGCCGAGCTCGCCGAGCAGTATGGGCTCGCACTCGTCGCCACGGATGAACAACTTGAAAAACCTTTAGTGGCTAACGGTGTGGAAAAAGCTGACTTGATCAAACTGACATGAACCGTTCTGGGCGGTTGGCATGCACAAGCCAGACAATATGCAAAATCGTTAGGAAATCTCTTGCAACATCGACGGCTCGAACGTATCCTTTCATCATTTGCTTCCATTTTGATCTCCCCCTGTCATTGTTCTGCTCCCTCTCGTCCTCCGCCTCCTCGCTCTTTTTGACTCTACTTGTTCAAGGCACACCGGGACAACACTTGATATGCACTTAAAGAGATCCAATCTCGCGCCCAAGCAAACTGAGCGACGCGATCTAAACTGGCCCAACTAAAGGTAAGGCTGGGGCCTTATCTCTCCTTTCGCAACGCGCTGTCACGATTGCTAATTTAATGTCCGATTACTTCGACCAGCAAGGTCACCACAACCGTGAAACACATAGCTGGGAAAACTCTGCAGATCAAATCTTGTCGGCTCAATTCTCTCTGGCATCTGGCGTGCGTCTGCGCCATATCGGGGGTCACTCCTCTTTTTTACCGTGGACCTTCGGGCGAGTGGGTGGCCCCCCTCTTTCTGACTCTTCTAAGATTGAGTACCACATTCTCAAAAGCAAGATAAGATCCGCAGGGTCTCATTGTGGGGCCATGTATTGTCAAAGCAGCGTGGGCCCGAACTGTGGAACGATCAATCCCGTCGAAACAACTTCTCATACTGCCATCGTCCAACGACGTCAGGGACTCCCGGCCAAGGACCCTCGCAGATCGACCCGCCCGGCATACTAACGTGCATGCTATGGGTTCGAAAGCTCCTTTTATGACTGTCCTACGACGCTGCTAGAAGAAGAAGAAGAAGAAGAAGAAGAAGAAAAAACGCCATATACATAATTTTTTGGCGCTCCGCGCGGATTTCTTGGATCTGCGCTGGACCCGCCTCCCTAGCGCGCGGAGCGCGCCAGGGGCGGCGCCGGAGGCGCCGCCTGGGGGTCCCAGCGCAGATCCAAGAAATCCGCGGGAAGCGTCGACAATTCATGTTTACGGCGATTTTTCTTCTTCGAGTTGCTCTTTTCACGATGACGGATGCCGGGGGAGGATCGGTCCCAAGACCCCCTCCCAGGGTCCGTCCTGGCCAGCTTCCCGAACCGCGCCCAGCCAAGGCGACGACAGCCCCCGAGACGTGGCAGAGCCAGCCCACAACCCCGAAAGCGACGACGACACCCATGCCGCTGTCGACGCGCTGACCTAGGCGATCGACGTCTTACCCAGAGTCAGACAGGACAGCGCAGACGTTCACTTTCTCCAGATCAGCCCTCCGTGCCCGCCAGGATGCCCAAGATGATTTCTGAAGTGGCTCCAGAAGGGCCAAGGTAGCCGCCAGACGGCCCAAGACGCCGAACAAGGGCCTCAAGAGGACCTCCAAGAGGGCCTCGAGATGCAACAGTCTTTCATGTGGCATCGGTTTTTCATGATTTTCGCGTTCTCGCCTTATCGGGCGTCTGCAGACCCAAAACGGCGCGAGAGGGCCCCCCAGACTGGCCCAAGACGGCGCGAAGAGCCCCCAAGAAGGGCTCGGAGACGGCCAAAGGGTGCCCCAAGATGTGCCAAGAGGCCCCCTCATCATCACCATCACCTGTGGCGGCCTTGCTTAATCATTGCCTTTGTGGCTGCCTTGTGAAAATATGTTATTCAACAAATCAAGAGCATAGAAACTATTTTCCAGAAGCAGCGCCGTTGGTCCGTGGCAACTTCACAAGAAATTGACAGCAACAAAAAGAAACGGGTGTTCCAACACTGAGATGTGACAACAAAAACTAAGAACACCTGTAGCCGCCGCTAGTTTGTGGTGCAGATCCCTCACATGTGTAATCCTGTTGTATCAGTCTTTGCAACAACATTGATTCCTTTCGTATGGATTTTTTGCCAGAACGATTTTGTAAGGATGGGGGCCCAGAGTGGCCTCCACAGGTGAAATACGTTTACAGCTGCCAGTGCAAAAGACGTTCCTTTTGTGGCTGTCTTACGACAACAGATTTTCATTAGAGACAGCACCGTGGGGACGTGAAAGCCTCACTGGGAAACAAAGAAGTACGACCGGAAAGCTGTTTCACATGGAACAAGACGAACAAAGCTAAGACAACTTGTGGCAGTCGTCATGCTCATGGTGCAAATCCCCCAAACTTTAAGCCATTGTAACAGCCTCTACAAGAAGGTCATTTTTCGTGGGAATCCTTCAGAAGGGTTGTAGGTATGGAGGGTCCGCAGTGGCCTCGACAGCAGCTTCCTTTGCAACATGATTGTTGCTGGCGAGCCAGATTTTCATATTAAAGGATTGCCAGAAGCAGGAACGTGGGGCGGTGGATGATTCACCAAAAAACAAACCTATTCGGCAACAACTGATGTTTTCACATGGAACAAGATGAACAACGCGAGGACACCTTGTGGCAATCGTCATTTTTATGGTGCAAGCCCCCCATGTTAGAAATCATTGTATAGCAGTCTCTGAAACAAATGTTTTGCAAAAATTTCCCAACAACATTTTAAGCATGGGGATCCGCAACGGCCTCCACAATTTAAACAATTCCATCGCGGCATTTGCAACGTTATTCATCTTGTAGCAGTCACAGAAACAAATCATTGTACATCATCTCCAACAGCAACGCCGTGGGAGCATGCAAACTTCGGAGGAAGCAAGAAAGACCGAACACACCAAAGAAACGCTATCTTTGCAAAGTCGGCAGCAATAACAAGTTAGGGACACCTGTGGCTGTCGCCAACGACAATCACATGTTGTCCTAGTTTCTCAATACTTCATGTAGGCACAGAGCGATTTAGACTGTTCCTCATGTTTAAAACATGCTTTCCTGGTGTGCTTCCGCCGCCCCCCGCGGCGCTGCCCATGGACATCCTTTACAGTTGAAATCCATTTGAACATGGAATACACATTACGTTTGGATGTAAGGACTTTGACATTAACTTGATGGTGGGCCATCTCACATCGACTTTCTGGTGGGGGATCGGCAAAGGCGGCGCCGTGGGAACGTGTAGGCCTCGCAAGAAAACTAAAATATCAACACACCCAGAAACCTATGTTTTCCAATGGGAAATCGCCTGACCTATGTCTGTTGCTGACTTTCTTGGTGCAACAAGCCCGCCGACCCTGTCGGCGTGTGTGAAGCGATTTTCCGTTTGGGTCCTCGTCGCCGTCGCTGCCTCCCCTCTTTCCCTGGGCCCTCCTCCTCAAGCGATCCAGCCGGACGAGGGAAATCAGACAATGCTGTAACTTATGCGAAGGGAAGCCCCTTGCCTTTGATCCGTTACCTGGCGGGGGGGAATAGCGGAGGGGTTCCGGAGGGGGGCAGCGGGGAGAGACCCAAGAGGGGTGCCCGGGAGCTACCTGGAGGGGTCCCAAGGGGGGCCCCCGGGGTCGCGACTTCCCTCCCAGGGGGTCTCCCCTGTGGACACGGGGGGCGGGGGGGTGGTCCCCTCGTGGACAAGGGGAACTCAGGGCCCCTTCTCTCGCCTCCCTCCTGTGGACAAAGGGGGTCCTCCCCCTCCCGACCCCCCACCACTGGAAGCACCCGCCTCGCTCTTATCTGCTGTTGCGGGGTGCTGCGTACTTTCCCACATGTCTCCGAAAGGCCTCAAATCCGCTCCGAGGCGGCTCTAAGTGGCCGCGGAGCTCCCCAAGAAGTCCCCCAAGCGGCCCCCCGACGGAGCCCAATGAGTAGGAGAGAGCGCCCACGCAGCGGCCGAGCAAAGGGGGGGGGGGTCCACCCTTAGCGCGCCCTCCCCCCCCCTGGACCTCCCCTGGGCGAAGCCCCTCTGCCCCCCCTCCCTCTTTTTTTTCTCCGCCCTGCGGAAGCTCCCCCTCCCCCTTCCCCCCTTTCGCGCTCCGGAAGCTTCCCCCCGTTTGAAAGGGGGGACCTTAGCTACCCCCCTCCTCCCTTTGGCCCTGTCCCCCTGCCGGACCCCCCCCCTCCCCCCCTTTTCTTCCGCCGTGCGGAAGCTACCCCCCTCCTCCTTCGCGCTCTGGAAGCTCCCGCCCCTCCCCCCCCACCCTTTCCGGAAATGCAGCGGGCGTTTAGCTACCCCCCACCCCCTCCCTTTGGATCCCCCCTGCCGGAAGCCCCCCCCCCCCTCTCTTCCCTTTTGGCTACAGGAGGGGCGCTGAAAACCAAAAGTGTACCGAAAACCAACAGAGCGCCGAAAACCAAAGGGCCACCGAACCGAGAGGGCGCCGAAAACGTCAGGGGCGCCGAACACAAAAACAGCACCGCAAACTGAAAAGTGCGCTGAACACCGAAAGAACGCCGAAAACAAAAAGGACGCCGAAAACCAAAATGGCGCCGACAACCGGAAAAGGCGCCGAAAACCAAAGCGGCGCCGGAAACCAAAAGGGCGCCGACAACCAAAGGGGCGCCGGAAACCAAAGGTGCGCCGAAAACCAACAGAACGCCGAAAACCAAAGAGGGCGCTGAAAACTAATGGGGGGGGCGAGAAAACCAAAAGGGCGCCGAAAACCAAACGAGAGCCGAAAACAAAAGGGGAGCCGAAAACCAAAGGGCGCCGAAAACCAAAGGGACGCCGAACACCAAAGAGGCGCCGAAAACCAAAGCGTCGCCGAACACAAACAATCCGCCGAAAACCAAAATGACGCCACCAAAGGGGCGCCGAAAACCAAAGCGGCGCCGAAAACCAAGGGGAGAGCCGAAAACCAAAAGGGCGCCGAAAACTAAAGGGGCGCCGAAAACACGAGGGGGCGCGAAAACCAAAGAGGCGCAGAAAACCAAAAGGGCGCCGAAAACCAACAGGTCGCCGAAAACCAAGAAGGGGCGCCAACAAACCAAAAGGGCGCCGAAACCAATGGGGCGCCGATAATCAAAAGGACGCCGACACACAATAACCAAATAACCGAAAGAACGCCGAACACCACAAGGGCCCCGAAAAACCAAAAAGGGCGCCGAAGAACCAAAAAAGGAGCCGAAAACCAAAATGGCGCCGTCAACCGAAGGAGCGCCGAAATCAAAGGGGCGCCGAACATCAAAAGAACGCCGAAATATACGAGGGCGCCGAAAACCAAAAGAACGCCGAAAACCAAAAGGGTGCCGAAAAACAAAAAGAGCGCCAAAAACCAAAAGGGCACCAGAACCTCAAAGGGCGGCAAACACCAAAGCGGCGCCGAAAGCCAAAGGGGCGCCGAAAACAAGGAGGGCGTCGAAAACCAAAGGGGCACCGAAAACCAAAGGGGCGCCGAAAACCAATGATGCGGCGAAATCCAATGGGGCGCCGAAAACCAAAGGGGTTCCGAAAACCAGCGATGCGCCGAAAACCAAAGGGGCGCCGAAAACCGAAAGGGGCACCGATAACCACGAGGGCGCCGAAAACAAAAAGGGGCGCCGAAAATCAAAAGAGGCGCCAAACAAACCAAGATGACGCCGAAAACCAAAGGGGCCCCAAACACTTAAATGGTCGCCGAAAACCAGAAGGAGCACGGAGAACAAAGGAACGCCGAAAACCAACGAAGCGCCGAAATTCAAAGAAGCGCCCAAAACAGAAAGGGCGCCGAAAGCCGAGGGGGCGCCGAAAACCAGAACACCGAATGAGCGCCGAAAACCAAAGGGGCGCCGAGAAACAAAAAGGCGCTGTCAACCGAAAGGGCGCCGAAAACTAAAGGGGCGCTGAAAACCAAAGAGGCGCCGAAAACCACAGGGGCGCCGAAAACCGAAGGAGTCACCGAGAACCAAATGGTGCCGAAAACCAAGCAGGCGCCGAAAACCAAAAGGGCACCGAAAACCAAAGCGGCGCCGAAAACCAAACTGGCGGGCGCCGAAAACAAAAGTGCGCCGAAAACCAAAGAGCGCCCTGAAAACCAAAAGGAGCGCTGGAAACCAAAGGGGGCGCCGAAAGCCAAAGGAGCGACGAAAACACAAAAAGAACGCCGAAAACCAAAAGGGCGCCGGAAACCAAGGGAGCGCCGAAAACAAAACGGGCGGCGAACATCAAAAAGGCGCCGAAAACAAGAACGGTGTCAAAAACAAAAGGGGCGCCGAAAACCAAAGGGGCACCGAAAACCACAGGGGCGCCGAAAACCAAAAGGGCGCCGAAAGCCAAAGGGGCGCCGAAAGCCAAAGGGGCGTCGAAAACAAGGAGGGCGCCGCAAACCAAAGTGGCACCGAAAACCAAAGGGGCGCCGAAAACCAAAGGGGCGCCGAAAACCAAAGGAGCGTCAAATATCAAAGGGGCGCCGAAAACCGAAGGGGCGCCGAAGATCAAAGGGCCCGAAAACCAAAGGGGCACCGAAAACCAAAGGGGCGCCGAAAACAAACGATGCGCCGAAAACCAAAAAGGCGCCGAAAACCAAAAGGGGCGCCGAAGATCAAAGGGCCCCGAAAACCAAAGGGGCGCCGAAAACCAAAGGGGCGCCGAAAACAAAGTGGCACCGAAAACCAAAACGGCACCGAAAACCAAAGGGGCGCCGGGCGCCGAAAACCAAAGGAGCGTCAAATATCATAGGGGCGCCGAAAACCAAAGGGGCGCCGAAGATCAAAGGGCCCCGAAAACCAAAGGGGCACCGAAAACCAAACGGGCGCCGAAGACAAACGATGCGCCGAAAACCAAAAAGGCGCGGGAAACCAAAGAGGCGCCGAAAACCAAAGAGGCGCTGGAAAGCAAGATGGCGCCAAAAACTAAAGGAGCGCCGAAAACCAAAAAGGGCACCGAAAACCAACGGGGTGCCGAAAACTCAAGGAGCGCCAAGAACCACGGGGGCGCCGAAAACCAAAGGGGAGCCGAAAACAAAAGAGGCGCCGAAAACGAAAGAAATGTCGAAAACTAAAGGGGCGCCGAAAACCAAATGGCGCGCCGAAAACCAACGGAGCGCCGAAGACCACTTGGGCGCCAAAAGCCGAAGGAGTAAGGTAGCTTTGAAGCCCCTCCTTTTTCCAGCCAGGGCCCTCCAACTGGAAATGCCAACAAGAGGCGGGGAGGGGGGAGTAGTTCCGGAAGCCCCCCGGGAGCCCGGGCTTACCCCGGGTCCCAGAGCTACACAAACCAGACAAACGGGGGGGATAGCTTTGGCAAGGGGTGCCTGGGCTTGCCACGTGCCGCGGAAAGGGGGGGGGGGGCGATAGCTTCCAAGCCCCCCTCTACCCCTTTGAGCTGGCCCCCCCCCCAGCTACAAAATGCCGACCCAAGGCGGGGGGATAGCTTGGGAAGCCCCCCCCTCCCTCTTTCCCAAGGGAGGGGGGGGGTAGCTAGAAGCTGGGGCCCCCCTTTTCTTATTCCCGTCGCTGCGTGGGCACTCTTTCCCCAATAGGCTCCCAAGAGAGCCTTGAGAAGGGCTCCAGAGCGTCAGCGTCGTCGTCGTCGCCGACGCCTTCGTTGTCCCCCTTCAGGGTCGGCGGCAATGGCCGTACGGCCTTCCCAATACAAACAGCGTCAGTCACAGGTGTTACGCAGTTTTTGTTCTCCATATTCTCGACGTAACAAAACGATTCATCCGTTGTTTTCTGCATTTTTACGGTGAACTTCTGCCGCCCCCACGGCGCTGCCGATGGACCTCTACAGTTTCCACGTAGAATCAGCGCGTACAGCGTTCATCTGTGCTCAAAAGCGGTGCATGTTTGTAGCGGAAAGTATCTGATTATAACCGCACGAGCGAAAGGCCCCCCCCCGCCCCACAAGATGGCCCTCAAGATCCCCAATATGCCCCCAAGAGGCCCCGAATGAGTCCCCAGGGGCGACCCCAGCGACCCCGGGAGCCTTGGAAAAGCTCCAGTCGGCCGCCCCGCACGCCTGCAAGAAGCAATCGATGAAGTCCCGCAGCACACGGCGAGGAGGAGGAGGGCAAGATCAGCCACAACTGCACGCAGGCAGCACGACAAGAAGCGTCCACCCGGCCTGCGGAGCGCCAGGTTTCTGAGCCACGTCCTGCCCTTCTCGGCTCGGCGTCCGGAGCTGGAGGCAGCAACAGGGGTTATGGACGCAGCGTCGATCGCCGATGAGGGCCGCCCAAGTGGGACCGGAGTGCCATCGTCGTGCTTTCACCACGGAGGCTGAAGAAGGAACAGGCGGGCTTTTCTGGCCACTGCGAGCCTGGGCCACGATCTTTTTTTGTTTGTTTGTATTTTGTTGTTGTTGTTGCTGCTGCTGTTGTTGTTGTTGTTGTTGTTGTTGTTGTTGTTGTTGTTGTTGTTGTTGTTGTTGTTGTTGTTGTTGTTGTTGTTGTTTCTCTCCCCCAGCGCGACAATCAGCCAAGGAAAGGTTGTGTGCCTGCTGTGATCCCAGAACTGTGCTCCCCGAAAGGTTGATTGGGGCCACGAATCGGTTTCCCGACCTGGCTCCACGAAGCGGCCCGAAAGCCAGAGACACTTCTGATCTTGAAGAGGTCCCATTTTCAGCGCCTGTGCATGGGGTCTGAGGATTGCGCCGCATCGCCAAGGCATCGGCGATGCACCTGCGTTTTCGGGATAATTAGGGGAGATCGGGCTCTGGGTCGCGCCGCATTGCCGACGCACCGGCGACGCGGCGCGATCCTCCGGCCCCATTGAAGGAACAAGCAACGCACAAGCATAAACACTCGGAGCTCCGCGCGAGGTCGTTGTATCTGCGCTGGGCTCCCCTCCCTGGCGCGCGGGTCGCGCCAAGGGTGGCGCTAAGGCATCCGCGCGGAGCGCCGACAGTTTACGATCGGGAACTTGTGCGTAGCGTGTCGCCGCGGCGGCCCCGGCGACACGCTGTGCCCTGCGAGCGGATAGTGTGTCGCTCCGCTCCACGGGGCCGGAGGCTCGGAAACAACTCCAGACGTGGACGCCTCGGGACCTGGAAATGGACAGCGTGTCGCGCCGCAGCATGGCTGGGCCAGACCCAGCGGAGCGCCACGCTATCCAAAAGTTTCCCGCCGTATGTTTTTTTGTTGTTCCGCGCAGTTTTGGGAGGGAGGCGAGGCGAAAGGAAAGGCGCCACAGGCCGAATGCTGATCCGCGCGTGCTCGGCGCGGGGACCTGGAGCGGAAAACGGAGCGACACGAATTGACCCATAGAGCGTATCAGGAACGGGGGGGAGGATGAGCAGAAGGAGGAAGCGTTCCCTGCCGTATGCTTATGCAGCGTTTTTTTCTTCTACTCTATCTGCTCCGACCCCACCTGGGTGGCCTAGAGGTGCCCTATATTCTGCGCGCCGCCCAGCCACGGCGCCTCTCGGAGCAGTCGAGCCCGAAGAGCCGGTAGTACGGCACCCTCTCCAACGCCTCGGGGGGCGCCCCGGCCCTGTGACCCCAGGCAAGAATGACTTTTTTTGGCGGCGCGCAAACGGGTAATTAGGGATAGGTCGGGCATGTCCCCCTATAGGCGGATTTGAAAAGAAAGAGGGAACATAGTCAAATAAAACTGAAACATATCCAAACATGAAAAACATTTATACAACAAAGGCGTGGCCTCCCCAGGGGTCGCGGAAACAGGCGACACCACTTTGCATCCAGGCACATTTTTCAACAACATTCCTGAGCTGCAAGCGCCGTGGCATCCACGGATGGTTCTCGACAAAATGACGGCCCGTGGCCGGAAAGTGCATTGAAACCTCCACGGAAATCGCACAACACCAAAACGTGTGTTATCGACAAAATGACGGCCCGTGGCTGGAAAGTGCATTCAAACCTCCACGGATGTCGCACAACACCAGAACTCGCGATGTGCGGGGGTGGCGGGTGGGAGCTTCAAGCCAAGGCGTCACCGCGATAATGCAATCACAGCAAGATGACGCAGCGATCGGAAACATTCGAAGCCACTCGATTGCAGGAAAAGGGGTCAGAGACAATTCATTGCTACACCAAAGGCGTGGCCCCCCAGGGGTCGCGGAGGCAGGCGACAGCATTTTGGATTCAGGCACATTTTTCAACGACATCCCTGAGCTGCAAGCGCCGTGGCATCCACGGATGGTTCTCGACAAAAAGACGGCCCGTGGCCAGAAAGTGCATCTCTCGATTTGTGAAGAGGTGAGCTTCGAGCGCTGTCGCGAAGCCGAGCCATGTTTCTCGTAAATACGAGCGCTCTCTTTTGCGCGCCAGAGGCCTCTCTGTTGGATCGCCTCGATGGTTCGCGCAGCGTTCAACGCGTCATGAGAGGAACCTCCATGGCGCAACTGGTGAGGGCATACAGGAGCTCGCCAACGCCTGCTGAAATGGCCGCTGCTTTGAACAACTTCTCATAGTAAGGCAAGGCGGGAATATTGACCAAGAAAGGCAGACAGTCGCGCCTGGCGCGATTCCTCAACCTCAGAAGGATCTCGGGCACAAGCCTGCGGAACGGGAGGTCGGTTCCCGCTTTGACGCGCCGCTGGGCATAGTCGGTCAGCTCGATCGCAGCGGAACGGTGGCTGGCCAGCGTGGCGGGCCGCAGGCTCGCAAGGTCGCCCGGTGCCGCCTCGCGCCAGCTCGCGGCCTGGTCACCGCGGGCAGCAGCCTCCGCGCGCCGACGGCGGGCCGCCGCGGCCAGGGGGCGAGGCGCGGTTGCTCGAGCCCCCCGTGAGCCGCGGCCAGCGCGGCCCCCCCCAGCAGCAGCAGCAGCAGCAGCCGTTTCCTCAGGTCGCCAGCCCGCGGTCGCCAGCTCGACGAGCGGCGCCCGCGCCCAGCGGTCCGGCCTGCGCCAGGGGTGGCGGCCGAGGAGACGGTCCCAGAGCGAGCTGGGCCTCCCGCAGGCGCTCGCCCGCGCCTCGGCGTCCACGGCGTTGCTTCGTCGGCCCCTCGGGCGCGGGTCGAGCGCCGTGGGCCATCCTGGCCGCCGGGGGAGCCGAAAGCGCTGCGGGCAGATCGGCGCCGAGACGCCTCGGGGCTCTGGGACTCCCGCCGCGCTCGCCAGCGCGTGGGCCCTGACCTGGAGCTCATCCCGCGTCGCTCTGCCGAAAGCGCCTCGAGGGGCGTCGGGCCCGGCGAGCGAGGCGAGCGGGCGGCGCCGGCCTGGCAGGTGTGCACCTGCCAGAGTAGTCCACCACGTCCAGCCACGCGTGGGGTGCTTGACCTTCCCCTGCAGCTCGACTCCGTGCCGTCCCCCGCCGCGGCAGCGCAGCGCCAGCCCCCCGTGGGGGGCTGCCAGCGATCGCCCCCGGCCGCTTGAAGGGCGCGCCGAAACAGCAGGGGTCGAAGCGCACCTTCGGCCAGGAGAGCCGCCGCACCTCGCGCTCCAGGGCGGACCGGCGCCGCCCCCTGCTGGCGGGCGGGCTCTCAAAGGAGACGAAGACGCCCAGTGACCGGCGCAGCCAGAGGACGCGAACAGTGAGGGCCACCAGAGTCTCTCGACCACGGCGGCACTCGAGTGGGGGCGAAAGCGGGAGCGCCGTGCAGGACCAGGAGCTGAGGAGGGAGGAGGAGGGAGGAGGGAGGAGGGAGGAGGGAGGAGGGAGGGGGGAGGAGGGAGGAGGGAGGGAGGAGGGAGGAGGGAGGAGGGAGGGAGGAGGGAGGAGGGAGGAGGGAGGAGGGAGGAGGGAGGAGGGAGGAGGAGGAGGAGGAGGAGGAGGAGGAGGGAGGGAGGAGGAGGAGGAGGAGGAGGAGGAGGAGGAGGAGGAGGAGGAGGAGGAGGAGGAGGAGGAGGAGGAGGAGGAGGAGGAGGAGGAGGAGGAGGAGGAGGAGGAGGACGAGGAGGAGGAGGAGGAGGAGGAGGAGGGAGGAGGAGGGAGGAGGAATGAGGGGGAGGCGGAGAGGAGGAGGGGCAGGGGGATAATGATGAGGAGGGGAGTGGGAGGGAAGATCGAAGGACTTGGTTTCCGCCTCCCGGGGCTCCAGATCTTGCCGCAGGCGGCGTTTGGTTCCCAAAACGTCGACCTGGGCACATCGCGATGATGATCGAGCGCGGCCGAGATTTCTCCAGTGCCCACATCAGTGCGGCGCGTGTGCCTAACCCGCATCTTGAACGAGGTGTGTATAGCAGGATTCGCGTTCGAACAGTCAGGAGCCTCCAAGAAATCACTTGACCATGGGAATGTTTTTTTGTTTTTAGGGACTGGCATCTGTGTGATATGCCTGGAAGCGAAGCCCCGCGGGAAAATCAAACTGCATCCCCAATGCAACACAAGGAGCGCCGGGACACATCAATAGCAATCACGTGCGCACGCGTGGGAGGAGGGCGAGGATGAAGAGGTTGTTTCCAGCTTCATTCTACATCTCATCATCGCTCTCGGTCTTCAGTCCAATCACCGTCTGTGACGAACCTGTTTCTGCTGGCCTCGTCCAACTTCTTCTGGTCGAGGATGACGCGGAACAGCACCGTGCCATCTGTCTGACCTTGCTCCAACTCGCTGCAAAGCCTGCCCTCCCGACGCCACAGTAGGAACGCAAGTGTACTGTCGAGAAACCCAATACACAACACCAACCTTCCAACACTGTCGGAATATCTATTATAGTTGTATATATGTCTGTCTGTCTGTCTGTCTGTCTGTCGGTCGGTCGGTCGGTCTGTCTGTCTGCATGCATGCGTGCATGCATGCATGCATGTATGTACGTACGTACGTACGTACGTACGTATGTATGTATGTATGTATGAATGCATGCATGTATGCATGTATGCATGTATGTATGTATGCATGCATGTATGCATGTACGTAAGTGTACATGTTTGTATGTATGTATATATGTATGTACGCATGTATAGATAACACATGTATATACATGTATATATGCATATATGTATATGTATGTGTATCTGTATTTATATATCTATAAATATCCGAGCTCGCTCCCCCTCAAGCGTTCCAGCCAGAGGGAAATCGAGCAACGTCATAATGAAGTCGAAGCCTTTTTCCCTTGGATCCCTCTCCCGCCGGGTCGGTGGGCGGGTGGGCGGGGGCAGGGGCCCTGGGGGGGTGGGTCCTGGGGGGGTGGAGTGGGGGTGGCTGGGAGGGGGTCCAGGGGGTGGTGACCCTGCCCCCCTGTGGGGAGCACCACTCCCTGGGAGAAGCCGTCGGCTCCAGAGCATCAGCGCCGTCGTCGTCGACGTCGTCGTCGTCGCCGTCGTCCTCGCCGTCGCCGTCGTCGTCGCCGTCGCCGTCGTCGTCGTCGTCGTCGCCGTTGCCGTCGCCGTCGTCCTCGCCGTCGTCCTCGCCGTCGCCGTCGTCGTCGTCGTCGCAGTCGTCCTCGCCGTCGTCCTCGCCGTCGCCGTCGTCGTCGCCGTCGTCGTCGTCGCCGTCGTCGTCGGACGTCGCCGTCGCCGTCGTCGTCGTCGTCGTCGTCGTCGTCGTTGTCGTCGCCGTCGTCTTCGCAGTCGCCGTCGTCGTCGTCGTCGTCGTCGTCGTCGTCGTCGTCGTCGTCCCCCTTCAGGGTCGGCGGCACCGGCAGCAAGGCCTTCGCAATATCCCCGAGCTTGGCAGGAACTGCAGACGACAGCCTCCTCAAAGGGTCGACGCCTCGACACACTCCACTGGAGGTTCCTCGTCGAATTTCCCAGGCGTCCGCCCACCGCCTGCAACGGTCTGCAACGGCCTGCACCTTTGGCTGTCGCTGACTGCCGCCGCTGTTTAGGCCGCTGTCTCGATGCGACCGCTTGGTGCGGTAGGAACGCCCCTGGAAATCGATGGTCGCGGCACAACTGACACATACAGTCGGCCCGTACCACAAGGATGCGCGACAAGGATGCAAGGGCCTTGGCAGGCCATTTCGAAGCTTTTCGAGCGGGGCGCGGCCGACGAAAGTGACCAAAGGTGGGTCGAGGAGGCAAGAATGCAAGGGTCCCCCTAGGAACATTGCCCATCCTAAGTATGCGGGTTGACTGTACGGTAGGAGCGCCCTTTGAAACCGATGGTCGCGGCACAATTGATATGTATGTATATATATATGTATATATATATATATATATATATATATATATCAGCGTCCACAGTGCTCTCTTACCTGCAGCTCCGTCGTGGACAGGCAGCAGAGAACATCCGAGACGCACGGCGCACCCCGAAGCCTTCGAGCTCCTGCAGATCTCCAAGACCCCCCCCGCCCCGATGATTGTCGGCTTTGCCACCACAGCAGGGGGGGCCGTGCCCCTCACGAGCCGACCCTCTGGAGGAGCCCCAGCCGTGCCGATGCGCTCTCTCTCTCTCTCTCTCTCTCTCTCTCTCCGTCGAGGGAGGCGCGTCGACCTGGGCCGCCCCCCCCCCAGGAGGGAGCTCCGCCGAGATTGGTTGGGCGGCGAGCGAGGGGGGGGAGTGGGAAAGGAGAAGGCCTTCTCAGAAGGCGGCGGGGCTTCTCTCAGAAAGCCTCTGGCCTTCTGAGAGGTTTTTTTTTGCGTCTGCGGGGGAGGCTCAGGAGACTTCCCAGAAGGCGGGGGAGCTTTCGAGCCTTCTGAGAAGGCCCGCGACTTCTCACTCCCCCCCCGGGACCCGCAGCCGAGTGGCTGGTCTGCTCTCGGGAGTCCCCAAGTTTCGAGGAGGGAGCCGACCACAGAATTGGCTTATCACAGAACTTGAATTTCGCGTCGAGTCTGCAGCCACATACGCACCGTGCAGCCTTTCCGTGGGCTCGACAAGAATATGATCAATTCTGGGACAAAATCAACTCTGCAGGTCGATCCCCTGCTCGAGCCTGCCTGAACCCATGGGCACCTCCAGAGAACCTCGAAGGCCCCACAGCGGCCCCCTGCCGCTTAACCTCGAACACCGCGGCCGCAGGACTGCACGCCGTGCCCGGACGGGGCGCCTGCCTCCGCGTCCCGCTCCTCCTCCTCCTCCTCCTCCTCCTCCTCCTCCTCCTCCGCCTCCAAGTTCGGGCCCTGATGTTCGTCCTGGGCCCAGTCCTACTCTTGAGTCCCGAACCCTACGTCTTACGATCGCACCCTTCTGCGTGGTCCTCTGGACTGCATCCTGGGCCCTCAGTCGCCATACAGCCTCCTCCTCGTTTAGGCTTGGTCGTTGTCCTCGTCATGATCCTAGTTCTCGACCTGGTCGTAATTCGAACTCTTCTCATCTTTCTCCCCCATGGGCTTCGAACGGCGCACTCGTCCGCCTTCCCATCCCCGAGCCCAGAGTCTGTCTGTCTGTTCGCATGCCTGCCTGCCTGCCTGCGCGCCTGACTCTTTTCGAACATGTATACCTGTCTGCCACTTGCCAATCAAGCTATTTGCTGCCTGCCTTTCTGCCCCTCTCCGTGAATCTCTGTCTCTGATCATGTCCTTGAGTACCATGTTTGCCTGACACTCTCTCTCTCTCTGGCGCTGACTCCGCCCACCTGTTTCCGTGTTTGCCGGTCTGCTTGCGGAGCCTTCAGCAGTAGAGAAGCGGCGACAATGGAACGACTTCGTTGCGCAAGTGGGTTCGTGACTGTCTGTCTCAGTGGCGACCATCGAAGCCTTGCCACAACCACCGCAGGCTGCTATCACTGTGCGGGAAGGGCAGGACAAGAAGGAGGATGCGGAAGAGGAGAGGAGGGGTGACGATGAGAAGGAGCAGGTGGGAGCGGGGAGGCGGAGGAGTCTGGAGCAAGAGTACAGGCGGCCCGCATCATAAGGATGCGCGATCAAGGTGCCAGAGCCGCGGTCGAGCGGGGCGCGGCCAGCGATAGCGGCCAAAGATGGACCGAGGAAGGAAGGATGCAAAAGGCACACCTGGGAAGGTTGCCCGGCCTTGCCGTGCGGGCTGGCTGTAGCCCGAGGGAGCGGCGGCAGGCGCCCCGCTCCCCTGCGCCCCCGCCAGCTGCGAGACACGACGAACTTGTCGTCCAGGTCTGGTCTGGGCCCCCGCCTGGCTGGGACCCACTCGGCCTGACGGCACAGCCGGGGGGGCCGCCTCTGCTCGAGGGGAAGCGTTGGGTGGGGACCGGCTCGGGGGAGGGGAAACTATATGTATGTATGTATGTATGTATGTATGTATGTATGTATGTATGTATGTATGTATGTATGTATGTATATATACACCTCAATCAGAGCTTGCCTCTGTTAGGGGTCCTAGCGAATTCATATGATTAGGTGAGGTTTGTCACCGATTTCCGCGGCCCGCCCGGGTGCCTGGGTGCCCTGATGCCCAGGTGCCCGGTTGCCCAGGTGCCCGGGTGCCTTCTAGTCCGATAGCCCTATAGCCCTACAGCCCTATAGCCTGATAGCCATATAGACCCATAGCCCAATAACCCTATAGCCCTACAGCCCAATAGCCCTATAGTCCTATAGCCTCAAAGCCTTATAGCCCTACAGCCCTATCGCCCCAGAGCCCTAGATCCCTATAGCCCTATAGCACAATAGCGCTATCGCCCCATAGCCCTTTTGCCCTATAGCCCAATAGTCGAATAGCCCTATATCCCAATAGCCCTATATCCCCATAGCCTTATAGCTTTATAGCCCCATATACCTATAGCTCTCTATGTCTGTATCCCTAAAACCCTATTGTTCCATATCCCTATATCCCTATATCCCAATATCCCTATTGGTCTATAGCCCTATAGCCCTATATATTCATTGCCATATGCCCCATATAGCCCCATAGCCCTATAGCCCCAGAGCCGTACAGCCCTATAGCCCTATGGCCCTATAGCCCTATGGCCCTATGGCCCCATAGCCTTATAGCCCTACGGCCCCATAGCCCAATAGTTCCATGGCCCTATAGCCCCATAGCCCCATAGCCCCATCGCCCTATAGCCCAATAGCCCTATAGCCGTATAGCCCTAAGAAGACTTTGATAGGGTTTTTCTCTGGTATCACACATATATATATAGACATCTGTATACATATATATACATATATATATATAGGCGACAGACGGGCGACAGGCTTCCGGCAGCAAGCCCGCGCGCTGCTGGGCGAGGTAGGCCATCGGGCCCCCTATCGGCGATGAGTGGGCGATTGGGGGTCGATGCGCCCGTCCCCCCCTGAGCCTATATCCCCCCTGCGCTGCCCCTGGCTGCTGCTCCTCTGCGGCGAAAGCCTTGCTGCCAAGATCCACGCGCAGAGAAGGAGACATCCTCTCTCCAGAGTCAGCCTGACATGGTGCCGTGCTGTGGCCACCAGTGGGCACACAGCATGTTTCTCATCTTGGTGCCCAGTTATGCCCTCTCACTCCCTCTTCCTCCTCCTCCTGCTTCTTCTTCTTCTCCTCCTCATCCTCCTCATCCATTTCTCCTCATACGTATCTGCTCCCTGTCGCATCTCGAAACCCGTCAGAGGGGCGGGCCCCGCGTTTCGCCTGAGACTTCGTTACCAGTTATGATCCTGAAGCTCAACGATTGGCAACAGTTTCGCGAATGGAGGGCAGGCCGCTGCCAGAATGTGGCTTGCGCCTTAGCGCCGCTCGCATTCGTCTTACAACAGCACAAGAGTGTCACGAATTGAGGGCGGACCGTTTTCCAACACGTGCCTCTCGCCTGGGCGCTGCGCACACTCGTTTGCAAAGATTGCACAGAGCTTCGCGGGTTGAGGGCGGTTCCTTTTGAACATGTGGCTCTCGCCTCAGCGCCGCGCGCACTCGTCTTAAACATCCACAAAAGCTTCACGCATTGAGGGCAAACGGTTTTGAGGACTTCGAGAAGTCTGACGATTTTGGCGGTACCGCCTTTTCGAACTGCCGACCGCCCTGGACAGCCCAAGAGGCCCCAAGATCGCTCAAAAGCAACCCAACAAGCTTCCAAAAGGGCCCCCAAATGGCCCAAGATGGCCCCACGACGGCCCAAGAGGCCTCCAAGACGGCCCCAAGCCCAGAAAGGAAACCCAAACGGACATTTCGAGCTCTCGGCCTCAAGAGGCACCCAGGAAACCCCCAACGGCCCCCGAGAGCTCCCCCCAAGAAACCCCAAGAGGCCCCCAAAAGGCCCCCCAAAGAGGCCTCCAAGACCCCCAAAAGGAAGGACCCTAGGAAACCCCAAGAGGTCACCAAAAAGCACCGAAGAGGTGCCCCAGAAGCTTCAAAACTGCGCTCCCGAGGCTCCCGAGAGCCCTCCGAAAAGACCCCAAGAAGCATCCATGAAGACTCTGACCCGCAACACAGGTACGTCTCGAAACTCAGCTGGAGCTCTCTTGAGCCATCTTGGCGCCCTCTGTGGCAGTCTATCGGCTCTCTTCGGTAGGGTGGAAGCCACATATCCGAACATCTCCAACAACACATCCCTGTCAGCCCTACCGTTCCTCCTGAGCACGAGCATATTACCACGCAACCATTGCGATGCGAAGCGGGCCGTCGGAATGAGCGAAGCGATTCATGCACTCCTCTCTGTCGCGCCCCGCGGCCAACAAAAAAGGCGGGCAAACTTTTCGCCTGAGACTTCCGTGCTAGTTCTGGTCCTGAAGCTTAATATTTACTTTCACATATGGAGGGCGGGTCGCTTACAACATGTGGTGTTTGCATTAACGCCGCGCGTACTCCTCTTCAAAATTGCCAGAGTTTCGCGAATTTTGGGCGGGCCGTTTTCAACGTGTGCCTCTCGCTTTGGCGATGCGCACACTCGTCTAAAACGTGCAAACAGTTTCACGCATTGAGGGCGGTTCCTTCTGAGCATGTGGTTCTGTTCTTAGCGCTCAGAGCTTCACGAATTGAGGTCGAGCGGTCTTGAACATGTGGCTCTCGCCTGAGCGGCGCGCGAATTAGTTCTAAGCATGTGCAAAAGTTTCGCGGGTTGAGGGCGGCTCCTTTTCACGATGTGGCTCTCATCCTAGCGCCGCGTACACTCGTCGTACATGTTTGCAAGAGTTTCACGGGTCCCCATGGTCAGAATACCAGAAACTGTATTTCCAGCGCAGCAATTACGTTGATTCGCGGTGTTGACGTCCCAGGAATGGTGCTCTGGCACGATTCGGGATCGTCAAGAGACAGAAAATCAAGTTGATGCGTGACATTGGAATCCCCGGAATGGTGTTTTGCACGCTTCAGGATCTTCAAACTTCTGTCTCCCAATGGGGCACTTCCCTCCTTCCGTCCGAGTCGTGCGCCACGCGGTGCGTGGACAGACAGAGCGCGTAAAATGCAATAGACAAAGCAGTTGGATAATCACAATGAAGGAATGTGATGGCGCAGCGTGCGCTTCCAGCCCGATGCAGACTGCGCTGCGTCTACCGTCGCATGAACACTGCCGACAATCCTACTGCTTGCTTCAACACGATGGGAGCGAACTCTCTGCTCGGCGCGCCACTGCGCCTCACTCCGGCAGCAGTCGCCGGCGTGACAGAATTCGGTGCGAACGTGGTGCGGCGAAGCAGGCTGTTCTCACTTGAGCGCAGCGCGTCGCCGAACAGAAGCATCTGCCGGTATAGTAGCAGGGTGCTGTCACCCGTGTGCTGCGCACGGCTCAGCACTTCTGCGTTTAGTACCCTGGACAACCATGACGGCTTGATGCCAATGATCTTTCTGATGCACCTGTTCTGGAAGCCGTCCAGACGACGTGTTTGGGCTTTGTTCAAGCAGGCTTCAGCGAGCCCGTACAGCAATTTCGATTCCACCACTGAAGAGAACATGCGTAATTTGCGTCTCCAAGTCAGAGAGGACTGGGACCATAATTTACAGAGCGACGACGATATCCTTTTTGCTTCGCCGATCTTGCGCCCTTTTTCAGGCCCTGCGTCTGCGTCGGCTGACAGATGCGCACCTAAATACTGAAACTGCTTGACTTGCTTGAGCGCCGTGCCATCGGGTGCACAAGCGTCTCCTTTCACCCCCGCAGCAAGGACCTGGAACTTGTCCAAGTGCACTTCGATGCCGTACCTGCGACCGCGTCAGAAATTGCTTTCGAGTACTCATTCAAGAAAACGTCGTCAGTTCCAATAATGCAAGTGTCGTCCGCGTAGACGCACTCGCACAAGTCCCCCTTCATGTGAGCATCCTTCGCTCCACCTTCCAAGAGGCCGACGACGTCGTGAAGTAGCATTGTTATTTCGAGAATAAACAGAAGTTGGCTGAGTGTGCACCATTGAGAGATGCCGGGCAGCTGTGGTCTCGGAGCAGAATCGATACCGCACTCGCTGACGACAAGCCTCTCAGTCATCATCACGCGTATCATTGCCCGAAGCTCTTCTGGCATCCCTAGCCTCCTGAGCGCGTCCAGCAAGCTGTCAATGTGGATGCTGTCGAACGCTTTCTCCAGTCCAGGGCAACGAGAGTAACAAGTAACAGAGCCAGTTTCGCCCACGCCAATGCTATGTTGCGCCTCGCTGCGTAAATTGTGTTCCGCACTGCACCCAGCCCAGAAGCCAAACTGGGTTCGCCACAACCTGTCGTCGATGCCGGCGTCTAGCAGCCTTGCCTTCAACATCGCAGTACTGATTTTCATTGCGACGCACTGCAAAGATAAAGGGCGATAGTTGTCGCAATTGGCGGGGTCCCCCTTCTTGTATAGCAGGCACACTTTCGAAGCGCACCATGAATGAAGGAGTTCCTTGTTGCTCCACGCATCGTTACAGATGCTTCAGAGCCGGTGCAATTGCCCCGGATCGTCGGCCAGCGCCTTGTACACCTCTGCTGGGATGTCGTCCGGCTTGCAAACTTTCCCAGATCGCATGCGTTGCAAAGCTTTCCGGAGCTCCGCATCTGAGAGCATGCCCAAATTGATATTCAAGCGAGGGTGAATAACGTCCTCCGTATTCGGTGTAAGGGTGACGTGTCGCACATGCCACTGGATCGTGTTAAGATGTTGTGCGAACGTCTCTGCGCGCTCGTCTGTCGCGACGGGGTCACCCACGCTGTTATTCAACGGGCCTTGAGGTCTCGCTCTCGGCTTCGTGATGCTTTTGATGCAACCCCAGTCACCAGAAGCAGTAATATCTTCCAACCATCTGGCACGATCTTGCTTTGCAGATAGTTTGAAATACTTCCACAAAGCGAGTTCTGCTTCCCAATCTCCGTCGACGCATGCCTGCCGCCGGTCATCCAACAGAGACAGCGTGCGTTGGGAGATCCACGGCTTGTTCGGCGTGCGCACCATGTCTGGCACGACGGCTTCAACAGCAGCCCAAACAGAGCTCGAAGTAGCTTGCCAGCGCTGGGACAAAGAGCCACAGCGAGACAACGGCGTAGTCAATCGTGTAACCTCTTGCGGCAAAGACTTCCGTCCAGCAGGTGACTGGAGCTCCCTCCAATCTTTACGCTTGCGCCTCTGCCTTGTCTCCTGTCTGGACTCTGTCTCGCTGGTCATGAAATTTGCCAACACTGAATAATGATGAGATGCGAGGGTGCTCGTCGTGCCACTCCGTATGTCCATCAGGTGTCTCCCCAGAGGCGCCGGAAGCAGCAGCACATCAAGGGCGTTATAACCGTTGGCCGTGATGAGGCCACCAGGCCGGACACAAGGCTCGTGGTATGTAGCCTTGAACTCTGGTAGGAGATTGAAATCAGTGTTCGCGACAATGAAATCCAAATCCGTACACAACTCCATGAACAAATCTCGGTTCTGGACCTCTGCTTTCTTCACCGCCTCCCGGCCGAACGAATGCTCGCCCATGAAGCCCTCCTCTCCAACACGTCTTCCACCAAGTCTGGCGTTCCAGTCGCCGAACACCAGCCGATGACCATAACCAGGGAATGCCGCCAAATGACGGTGTAGGTGGTCGTAAAAGCTCAGCTTCTCATCGGTCGGCCTGTCGTGGTGCGGGGCGTATACAGTGCATAGCGTGAGCCGCCAAGCGCCAGTGTGGATCTTGATGGAGGCAATGCGGCTGTCCAGCTGCGAGTAACCGCACACTCGCGGACGAAAGCTTGGAGCGATAACAAAACCTGCACCAACCCATTCGGGATGCGCCCCTGCCGTGACTGACAATATCACCAAATAGCTTTCTTCGGTGTCATAATGATCGGAATTCGGCTTGCGTGTCTCCTGTAAGCACATGATATCGACGGACTGCGAACTCATGTAATTGCCTAATTTCAACTCGGTCATACCCTCAACGTTCCAAGAATCAACACGTACAAGACTGTCACGGCCCATACTGAACATGTCCGCGTCCTCGCCGCTCGCCGCTCTCCGCCATGAGGCACTTCCCTCAAGGGAATTGAACCCTTGCAGGGGCCTGTGAAGATAGAACTTTGAGGGAGGGTTTATTCCAACATCGTTAATGAATCTTAGGTTTGCACTGGTCCTCCTCCTCCTCCTCCTCCTCCTCGTCCTTCTCTTCCTCCTCCCCCATTCCTTTTCCTTATCGATCGCTGGCCCAGCGCGCCAAAGGCGTGCTAAAAATTCCGGTAAGAATTTAATATTTTTTTTAACTCGCGCGCGCATGGCGGCCCCTGGGGGTCCTCGGACGAAAAATACACAAATCAAGTCGTGGCAAATCCCGGCAAGTTCCCGGCAGGGTCGGGTCAGAGATGCCGGAACTCCTGGGCGCGGCCTCGGGGGCCCCCGGAGCGCCCCAATGAGGCGCCAAATGGGTGGCAGGCCCCACGGCCTCAGGCCAAGAGCGTTCGAAGATAGTCCACGTTGGTCCCAAGACGGCCCAAGAAGCGCCCAAGACGCTCCAGGAGAGTTCCATGAGGACTTCGAGAAGCCCCGAACATGTAAAAACCATATGGTTTTCTAACGATTTTGGCGGTACCGCCTTTTCGAACTGCCCACCGCCTTGGACGGCCCAAGAGGCCCCAAGATCGCTCAAAGACAACTTGAAAAGCTTCCAAGAGGGCCCCCAAATGGCCCAAGATGGCCCTAAGACGGCCCAAGAGGCCTCCAAGACGACCTCTTAAAACATTGCAGAGAGTGTCACGCATTGAAGCCGGTTCCTTTTGAGCATGTGGCTCTCTTCTTAGCGCCGCACACACTCGTCTTAAACATTCGCCAGAGCTTCACGAATTGAGGGCGGGCGATTTTGAAAATGTGGCTCTCGCCTCAGCGCCGCACATATTCGTTTCAAGCATGTGCAGGGAATTTGCGGATTGAGGGCGGTTCCTTTTCAAGATGTGGCTCTCGCCTTAGCGCCGCGCACCATTCGTCCTACGTGCTTGCCAGAATTACATGGATTCCCATGGTTAGAATATGAGAGACGTTTTTTTTTGTTTTGTTCGTGTGCGCGTGGGACGATTCAGGATTGCCAGGGTGGAACAGTTACGTTGATTCGCGGTGGGAACGGTGTTCTGGCACGATTCAAAATCGTCCAGAGGCAACAAGCAGGTTGATTCGTGGCGTTGGAATCCAGGGTGGTGTTTTGGCTCGCTTCATGATCTTCAAACGATTGTCTCCCAACGGGGCAGTTCCCTCAGTGGGATTGAGCCCTTGCAGAAGCCTAAGAGGAGGGAGCTTGGAGGGAGGGTTTATGCCAACATCGTTGATGAGCCTTGGGTTTGCACGGGCCGTCCTTCTCCTCCTCCTCCTCCTCCACCTCCTCCTCCACCCTCGGACCTGCATCTTCGGAGGCAAGCAGCTCCAGCCTCCAGCTTCCTCCCCCTCTCATCCTCCTCACCGTCTAAAAGGATGAGGGGGCGAGGAGAGGGGGTGAGGCTGGAGGTTGCCAGAGGTGATCCTGGCCCGAGATGGCCCCCCCCCCAGCTTGTCGTGCCATGTTGGGGCCCCTGGGGACCACCTGGGCCTCGTGAGGGGCGCTCTGGAGCCCGCCTGGGCCTCCCTGGAACAGCTGAGGCCACCTGGGGGCAGAGTCACCTCGGGCATCGCCCGACGGGGGAAGGAGGATGATAAAGCACTCCCTCGCTGGGGATACAGAACGCGACCACCATATATAGATTTCCTCACCCGCTGGGAGATGTTCGTCTTCGCGGCATTGGCTGGGCGTCGTCGGCAAAGGGGTGCCCTGACTTGGCGGCGAACCGTGGGGGCAGTGAGAAGCGGCGGTCCTTCTTAGAAGGCTCGGGAGTCCTCCGGCCCTCTGAGAAATCTTGTGGGCCTTCCCCGAAGACGCAACTCCTGAGAAGGCGCGAGGGCTTCTCAGAAGCCCTGCCGGCCTCTGAGAGGGCCTTCTCCATCTCACTTCCCCCCCTCCCTCGCCGCCGACTGACGCCCCTGGCAGTTGTGCCAGCTGTGCCTCGGCCCTCCGCCGCGTGGGCAGAGCGACCGAGCTAAACACCGCGAGTGGCCGCTGCCTCGGCAAGGTGGGCGGGGACAGGGCGATGACGGGGGCCTGTGGAGTTCCTTCGGGCGTCCCAGGGAAGCGTCCTGGAAGGCAGCTTCGGACGCGCCGAGGAAGCCATCTGGGAGGTACCCTCGCGCCGCTTCGGGCCTGAAGTCGCCCAACCTCGCGCTGCGCACTGCGCGAAGCGAACCGTGGCTGTCCTCGCGCCCTCGTGCGGCCCCAACAGCAAACCTCTGACCCAGGCCTTTTGACCTGGCGTTGGGCGGGCAAGATGTCGCAAGGACACGTGAGCGACGAAAAGAAACGGGCCTTACACGAGATGACATAGGTACCTTACGCCACGGCTTACGCGGGCCGCCCGCGCGACACGCTGCATTGGAGACGAGGGCGCTCACGCGCGACCTTACGCGGGCAACTTATGCGCTAATGTAGACGAAGACGACCACCTCGTTTTGCCGCCGCAAGGACACGCGTCGGCAACTCTTACTGCCACCGCACCTCGACTGCAGCTTGCCCGCGGGAACTGCTGCCACCTGCGACCCGAGATGACTGAGGAGCCTTCCAGGCGAGGCCAGCCTCAGCGCCGATGACAGTCGCACCCCGAAGCAAGGATGATGGAGGGGAGGGGACCAGGAGGGCGCAGGCAGGCAAGGCCCCAGGGGACGCAGGAAGGTCGCCAACGGTGCCCCCGGACTCGCCCGCCGACCTCCCGAACGAGCACGGCGGACTCGCGTCGTGACGACTTCGGGACCCGTCCCTGACGCCGCATGGAACGTGCAACCTGTTTTTTTTGTTGGTGAAGAAATCGTCTGAAGGTTCCCTCGCTTTGCCAAAGCTCCATGCGGTGACGAATGCAAAAACACCTGCAGCGGCCCCAGACTCGGGCTTAAACAGACGATGCGAATGACAGGTGTTGCCAACCACGCTGCTCAAATCCGCTTCCCCTCATGGGGGCTATGATCGGCGTCATGCGAAACTGCAGATTGTTCGAGACTGGCCGATTCTGGGCCACCGGCGGCGTTCGGACCCTGAACGCCCGCGCGGGGGTCGCCGCCGCGTCGACGGCACGACACGCACCTACGGTGCGCAATATGGGCTGCCGTGGTTGGCACCTGGATCCGTGCAGGCGCCGCCTGCGAGCGCATGCTGATCTTCTGGCTCCTGCCACCTGCAATAGTGTACCAGCTCTGGCTCCTGCCGGCCTCTGCCCGCTTTCCGCGGGCGAGCCCGCATTCCCTTTGTACGTCTTACTTCCGCTGTCGGAAGAGGCGCCCATATCCTGGCGTGCGCGGACAGCCACATGGAAAAGCAATCGTTAAGAACCAGGTGCCTTCTCATGGGCCCCATAGCTGCTTGAGTGCACTCTCCGACCCCAGATCGCCGCTTCCTGCGCGGCTCGCGCTTCTCCTCTGCGGAGTCGACGTGTCGTGCGACGTGGTCTGCGCATGACGTCGGAGGAGGGCCGGCTGAGACAACGACGACCCTCCCGCCTGGCCGAATTCCGTTCAGACACGGTCCACGGACCCCTGCCGGGGTCTATCCCCCAAAACGCTATGTCTTCTTCAATGCGGGGCCCCGGGCGGTTCCGACCCTTCCCCCGGGGCCGGTTTTTCATTCCGAATTGTTTCTTTTTGACGGTCCCGGGGCCCAGCGAGGGCCCCCAGAAACCGAAAACGACCAGAAACCTCCCGCCGTGATTTTTTGCCCATCTCCTGAGAGAGTTTCCTGATATTGCTCCGACGTCTCTGGATTTACTCCCCCTCAAACCTCACACCCTCCTCATCCTCCTTCTCCTCCTCCTCCTCCTCCGCCTCCTGCTCTTCCTCAGACTCATTCGCTCGTACCCAAGCGCACTCGCATTCAGACTCACTCACACGCAGACTCACTCGTACTCAGACTCACTCATACTCAGCCTCCATCGCGCTCAGATGCATTCAGACTCACTCACACTCAATGCACACCGCGATAAAGCAGCCGTGGTATTCGGGCACCCCAAGGGGGAGCCGCCAAAGGTGGGGACACTCCAAGATTCGCGCCCAGATTGTGCAGAGCTCTCAGCCGGTTTGCCTGTTGTGTGCGCAACGCCACGTGTTTTCGGATCAGTTTGTGAGGATGTCTCAGGTGAGGCGCTGTTTTCAGCACGTTCAAGGGGGAGCCGCCAGGGTGGGGACATTCCAGGATTCGCGCCCAGATTGTTGGGATGGGGAGCCCTTTCAGGGATAGATCACGGGCCCGTTCGCGCCCAGCTTGCGGGGATGTCTCAGGCGGTCTGCCTGTTTCGGACCCCAGACTCGTCTGCGTTCAGAGCAGACTGTGACGATGTCTCAAGCGGAGCGCTGGTCCAGCATCCCACATGTCCCAGACTGTAGGGTCGTCTCAGGCGGTTTCATTGCTTCGGTGGCAAACACACGTAGCCTAAACTCACACACATCATACTCAACGTTCACACCTCTCACAACATTCACATGCAGATACTGTCAGACCTCGCACGCTCACACTCACTCTGAGACCACTCACACTCAATGCACTCGGACCTCTCACGCTCACACCCCCACTTAGACTACCTACATTTACTCACTCCTGCGCGTAGACTCACTCACACTCAGACTCACTCACATTCAGGCTCACTCACACTCAGACTTACTACCTGACCCCAGATGATCATACTCAAACCCGTTCATGTTTAAATTCTCTCGCACGCAGACGCTCGCAACGGACATGTGTGATGTGGGTTAATCGATGCACTTTTTTGTGTTTTTCTCCGCGTCGTGCGACTGGTGGTGCCACTCTTCTAACTACCGTAAGAATGCCGGGTGCCATTGCACCGGCGCGAACCAGCCTGGCTTCATGCGCTGATTCAGATAAATGAACAGATACGCATAGCCTCTAGGGCGCGGCCCGCTGCTTTTGTAGCAGCCCGCCTGCGCGTGCCAGCAGGACTCCTGCCGCAGGAAAGCGCGGGCGTGGCATCGCGAAGCCCGTGTGCCCGCAGCGAAAACACTCTCGCGAGAACTCTAAAAGACGCTCGTGCAGGACCCTCAAGATCGGAGACGGGCGTGGAGACCTTCCCACAAAAAGTCAAAGGGAGGGCCAGAGAAGAGCATGGACAATCCACCCGAATTTTGAATTCGCACGCAATCTCGTCCTGCTTCGGAGGACCGCTTGCGTGCACGCCGCGCACAATGCGACAGGCAGCCCCGCGCGGCCACCTCAGCAGCCGCCGAGCCCCCGCCTCAAAGACGGCTGGTCGCGTCGCGTCTGCCCCGTGGCGTCGCGCTTCGAGGCCAGCCGCTCCTTCTTGCGCGCCTTGCGCTCGCCGGGCTCACACATGTGACAGAACTGGCAATCGACGCCGCCCTTGCACCCCTCTCGGTAGATGAAGGCGCACGGCTTGCAGGCACCGTACCGGTGAAGCGCAGAGCCGCGGCTCGGCAGCGCGTCCTGGCCAAGCGGGCGGCCCGACCCGATGATGTCCTGAAGGGCCGGTACGGCCGTGGGCGCGGCGGTCGGCGCCGCCGCGCCTAGCGGCGGGTCGGAGTGCGTTCCGATGGCGTCCGAGAGGCTGAGGCGGAGGGGGCCGACTTGGTGCAGGCGCCCCATCTGCAGCATCGGCGAGGCCGGACGCGGCCAGGACAGCGACTCGCCCCTCGGGGTGGGGAACATGCCGTCCAGGACGCTGTCCGTCGGGGTGCTGATCATGTAGGCGGGCACCGTGTCCGTCGGAGTGTTGATCAGGTCTTCGTCCAGAGCCGCCACGGCCATCTGCGGGCGGCCCAGGCGCCCCTGGGGCGTCGGCGGCATGGAGCTGCACGCGCGCGGCTCGAAGAACCGGTCCAGGGAGGGGGACCTCTGCAGCGGCGCGTCCACGAACGTGTTCCGCACGCGGAGCTGAGGGGACATCCCCTGGCCCAGCCCCGGGGCCTGCGCTGCGGCGGGGCGCTCGACCCCGCGCGCACCCTCGCACAGGCCCTCGGGCGCCTCCGCCTCGCCCGGCGGGCAGGCGCCGAGCGGCGCCGCCCGCAGCAGCCCCAGCGCCTCCGCCGGGGCGGCGAGGCCCTGGGCGCGCCCCGGCCGCGCGGGCGCGGCCGCCGCCGCGGCGGCGGGCCTCCCGCCGCCCGCCGCGGGCGGGCGGCGGGCGTCGCCCCCGGCGCGGCGCCGAGCGGGGGCGGCCTGGCGCCCGGCCGCCGGGGGGGCCCGGGCCGCGCTGGCCATGGCTGCCTCGAGGCCGGCGGGGCTGCCGGCTCGCAGGATCTCGGGGCAGGGTCGGGCCCCAGCGGCTTCTGAGCCCAATCGGCTTGAGCCAAGATGGCTGCGGAGGCCAATCGATGCACGTATTGGGACCTCCGCGTTGAATCGTTTCACGACGCGAGCATGTCTAGGTCCCGACCCGCCTTTCGAGGCAGATCCAGCCGTGGCGAAGAACAGCTTTCAGGAGGCCCACACAATGACGAACAACGCCGGGGAGTGCCGCCGTTGTCTCCTCCCCCTCCTCCTCCTCCTCCTCCTCCTCCTCCTCCTCCTTCTCGTCCTCCTCCTCGTCCTCCTCGTTCTCCTCCTCCTCCTCTCCGGCGCTGGCCTCGGCCGAGAAGCCAGGGTCAAGCCTCCGATGCCGTGAGGACGAGGCCGACTCTCCAGAGAACGTGTGGGCGGGCAGACGCGGGCAGATGGTCCCCCAAAGGTCTTCAGAGCAGGGGGCGACGCCAGGGGGGGATGGTCTCAGGGGGGGACGCATCGCCAGGAGAGCCCAGAATCGGATCGACAAGTCGGATCGGCGATCGACATGAATCGGATCGGCGGAAATCGGCAGCCGAGTCGTGAAAAGTCGAATCGGCGGAAATCGGCAGGCTAGTATGCGCCCACAAGACATCGGAGCCCAAATCGGAATCCGAGATCGAATCGAAGCGGAATCGGAATCCATCGAAGTCGAATCGAACCGAATCGGAGGAATCGAAACGAGCCCTGCAGGGTGGGATGGTCTCAAGGGGGGACGCATCGCCCCTCCGTCGCCCTTTTCTACGGAGCCGAGCTCTATACACCGACGCTTTTTGCAGCCCCGCGCTGAGACTCGCACAGGAAAGCAGATCCTGGTGTATACAGGATCTTGGTGCATACATTTTTCCTTGTTTCCTGGGGAAAACGGGAAAAAGGTACACACCACACCTCCCCGATGTCGTCTCCGACCCTTGAAAAGTCCTGGGACTGAAGAGCAGCCCGCCACTGGCAGTATATACGCTCCAATTTCCGACCTTCAAGGTTTGGCCTTCCTGCGATTTCGTAAGTTCTCTGCGGTTTTCCAGGCCTCGGGCTGCGGCTGCGCTTCGCCGAGGGCCCTTCAGGGTACCCGGATCGTCCCGACTGGCCGACGGAGACCCGCGTTATGACCCGCAACTTGGACGACGAGGGTCATTGATTGGAGATAGGCTCGGGGAGGATGCATCTCGAAAGCTGGGCGAGGGCTGCTAAAACCGTGGCTGCTAAAACGGCCCTCCCGGAAGGAAAAAACAACTTCCCGGAATGAGGCGCGGCACGCGAAACAATCCACGGGCTTCTTCCCGGAAGGACGAATACAACTTCCCGGAGGTCGATTTTAGCAGCCACGGATTTAGCAGCCCTTGCCCGGCTTCCGAGCATCGGCACCCCCCAATGGCCCATTCATCGCCGACAGGGGTCCGATAGCCCACCCCGCCCAGAACGTGCGGATTTGCCATCGGGGTCCCATCGCCGATCTGTCAGAGACGTGTCGCCGATTCCAGATCGGTGTCTCTCTCCCCCTGAGCCAATCCCCCCGTAGCGTTGCCCCTCACAGAGGTCCCCGCCCGAGCGGCCTCCGGGAGCTGGAACATCAGAAGGGCTCCCAAAACCATGGACCTTGGACTCTCGATCTTCGGGCGAGAGACTATTCGGCCATCCAAAACCATTGCACCTGGAATGCCTGGCTGGATCTTGCCATCGCTCGGACGTCCGTTGCCCGTGTATTTCTCGGTTTCGTTTTTGTCGCAAGGTGCTCCAAGATGCTTCAAGATGGTTTAGATTATCTGGCGCTGGCCACGCCCAGAAAAATGCACCCGTCCGAGCGATGCCCAGTGGATGGAGGGAGGGAGCAGAAAACATCATGACAGGGAAAAGCAAGGCATGCACGATGCAGAGGAGCACAAGGCGCCTCGTCCTGCCCGGCGTCCTGCTTCTGCTGCTGAGTCCAGTGGAAAGCCTGTGCTGAAGAGGCCCATTAATCACACATGAATAGACACAAATTCCAGGATCCCCAATATTTCCAATCTTTCCTGGATCCGATTCATTCTCCCAATCTTCAACATATGTTCATGGACATCGACGTTTACTTGTGTCGGTGAATCTTTTTCCCGCCGGATGTGTCGCGACAAAGAAGATCGATGAGAGGGCGGCGAGGGAGTGGTGGAGGGACGGGGAAAGGAAGACAGGGAGGGCATGAGGAAGGATGAGAGAGCAGGAGAAGGGGAATAAAGACTTAGGAAGATGAAGGACGATCATGGGGATCACCGTTTTCAAACTACGAGCGCAAAGCAATTCCCCCCAAATGCTCACTACGGAATTGCCCTCACCTCGCATGGGATTCTCGTGTGGGAGCCATCTGCAAACGCTGAAACGATAAGTATCCACGGCAAGCCAGCAACTGGCATCTTACCGAACCCAGTACACTCTAACGAAATGACCAACCCAGGTCGCAGGCGTAACAGGAATCTACTAGCTCCTCCTACTCCTGCTGCTGCTCCTCCCCCCGTTCTGGCATATCCTCGCATGCCTGCCCGAGCATCTGGACACGACGATGTCTTTAATATATGGCACGCCTACGGTCGGAAACTTTTGCTTTAGCGCGTCGAGGCGGCAACCCTGGCGACACGCGATGCCTTGCAACCGGATAGCGTGTCTCTCCGCTCCGCGGGACGGGAAGCTGGGAGATCGGGAGCGGCCAAGAGTGGGGTGTCCAAGAGGGGGGGGTGCAAATCATGACCGGCGGCATGTGCGCGGCCCAGCGGGGGGGGCAGGGACATGAGAGGAGGCGCCATGAGATCTGGGGAAGTATCATGGCCCACGCCATGATATCCCCCCCCCCCTAGTCATCACCCCCCTCTTTTCCGCCCCCGAGGAGAGGCTCAGGACGTGGACGCCTGGGGACCAGACCGGGAAGTGGTCCGCGTGTCGCCGCCGAAGCGCGGCGGGCCAGAAACGGCGGAGCTGCGCGCGAAGCCAAAGTTCCTGACTGGAGGTCTCCAGCGACACCGCAGATCCTCGTGCTTTCTCTTGCTGCCCTCTCTCCCCACAATTCTCGCCGTCCTCTTCTACTTCTTCTTCTTCTTCCTGACCCTCGCCCTCCTAACCATTCCGCCGCTCAACTGCCGCTCCTGCCCAGTGCACCTCCTCCCGTCTCCTCTCCTTCTCATGCTCCACAAGCTCCCCTTGCCCCTCCTCCTCCTCCTCCTCCTCATCCTCTTTCTCCTGTTCCTCCTGCTCCTCCTCCTCCTCTTCCTCCTCCTCCTCTTCCTCCTCCTCCTCCCCATGCTCATCACCATCATTTTCATCTTAATGCTCACGCCCATCATCATCATCATCATCATCATCATCATCATCATCATCATCATCATCATCATCATCATCATCATCATCATCATCATCATAAACATCATCATCAGCAGCATCATTATTACCATCACCATTACCATCACCATCACCATCACCATCACCATCACCATTACCACCACCACCATCACCACACCCGCCTCTACCGCCACCACCACCGCCATCATCATTATCGCCATCACCATCACCATCACCATCATTATCACCATCACCATCACCATCATCATCATCATCAGCACCATCATCAGCACCAGCACCAGCATCCTTCCTACCATCACCATCGTCATCACCACCAGAATCACCATAAGCAGTAGCATTCTCATCATCACAATCATTATCATCACCATCCGCATAATCCTGGTTCCTATCATCACCGTCGACGTCGTCCTCTTCACCACCACCATCATCATCACCATCACCATCATCATCACAACCATCATCGTCACTATCGTCATCATCATAATCATCATCGTCACCACAATCACCATCACAATCACCACCATCAGCATAATCACGATCACAATTACCATCACCACCATCATGACCATCACCAGCACCATCATCATCATCATCGTCATCATCAGCAGCATCATCATCATCATGACCATCACCAACACCACCATCATCACCAACACCACCACCACCATCATCATCAACATCCCTATCAGCATCAACTTCAGCATCATCACCGTCATCATCACCATTATCGTCAGCGCCAATGCCACCGTCATCGTCAATCTCATCGTCATCGTCATCGCCAGGGTCATCATCATCAACACACGATCAGTATCATCATCATCACCATCATTATCATTAGCAGCATCACCATCATCAGTACCAGCATCAGCACCATCACAACCACCATCATCATCATCATCATCACCATCATCATCATCATCATCATCATAATCATCACCATCATTATCATGAAAATCAACATTATCATCTTCAATCTCGTCACTATCATCACCGTCGTCGTCGTCCCCATCACCACCACCCTCAACATCACCATCACCATCACCATCACCATTATCATCATCATCAGTATCATCATCATCATAAGCATCATCGTCATCAGCATAAGCATTACCACAATCACCATCGCCATCACCGACACCACCATCATTGCCATCACCACCATCATCATCATCATCATCAACATCGTCGTCACCGTTACCGTCATCATCATCATCATCACTTGCATCGTCAACATCATCATCACCACCATCAACATCATCATCACCACCATCATCACCACAACCATCATCATCATCATCATCAACATCAACATCATCAACATCATCATCATCATCATGATCAGCATCAGCATCAGCATCATCATCATCATCATCATCAATATCATCATCATCATCATCATCATCATCATCATCATCATCATCATCATCATCATCATTCTGATTATCATTATCATCATCATCCCCATCATCATTCTTTCGCACCCCCATGCCTCCTTCTCCCTCTCCCTTCTCCTTAGTCGTCTCCCGTGTCGCCTACTGTGTCATCATCTGCCCTCGGCCACAGGCTCCCGCCACCATGAACCTTTCACAACGTAAAATCATGGAGATCACCAAACCTCCGACGGTACGCTTTTCCCAACCATCCTGTGGTGTTGGGCCCTCGGTTTGAAAAGACAGCGCCCGGCGTCACCTTACCTCACCTCCCGCTGTCCCTTCTTCCCTCCCCGCTGCCCGCTGCCCCCCCCCCCTCCTCCCCCATCTTGCCTCTGCTCTCCGCATGTCCATCATTTCGGCACACGCCTCGCACGTTTTCGTGGCCCCATAGGGAGCTCCACCGAAGGCTCCACTGGCACAGGCCGCATGCGTCAACGCCACCCTGGACAGCGTTTCGTGGCCCCATAGCGAGCTCCACCGAAAGCTCCAATGGCACAGGCCGCATGCGCCAACGCCACCCAGGACAGCGTTTCGTGGTCCCATGAGGGGGCTCCACCGGAGGCCGCATGCGCCAACGCCACCAAGGACAGCGCTTCGTGGCCAAGGACAGCGCTTCGTGGCCCCATAGGGAGCTCCACCGAAGGCTCCACTGGCACAGGCCGCATGCGTCAACGCCACCCTGGACAGCGCTTCGTGGCCCCATAGCGAGCTCCACCGAAAGCTCCAATGGCACAGGCCGCATGCGCCAACGCCACCCAGGACAGCGTTTCGTGACCCCATGAGGGGGCTCCACCGAAGGCCGCATGCGTCAACGCCACCCTGGACAGCGTTTCGTGGCCCCATAGCGAGCTCCACCGAAGGCTCCAGTGGCACAGGCCGCATGCACCAACGCCACCCAGGACAGCGCTTCGTGGCCCCATAGAGAGCTCCACCGAAGGCTCCACTGGCACAGGCCGCATGCGTCGACGCCACCCAGGACAGCGTTTCGTGGCCCCATAGGGGGCTCCACCGAAAGCTCCAGTGGCACAGGCCGCATGCGCCAACGCCACCCATGACAGCGTTTCGTGGCCCCATAGGGAGCCCCACCGAACGCTCCAGTGGCACAGGCCGCATGCGTCAACGCCACCCTGGACAGCGTTTCGTGGCCCCATAGCGAGCTCGCTCGAAAGCTCCAATGGCACAGGCCGCATGCGCCAACGCCACCCGGACAACGTTTCGTGGCCCCATAGGGAGTTCCACCGAATGCTCCAGTTCCACAGGCCGCACGCGTCAACGCCACCCAGGACAGCGCTTCGTGGCCCCATAAGGAGCTCCACCGAAGGCTCCAGTGGCACAAGCCGCATGCGTCAACGCCACCCAGGACAACGTTTCGTGGCCCCATAAGGAGCTCCACCGAATGCTCTAGTGGCAAGGTCCGCATGCGTCAGCGCCACTCAGGACAGCGTTTCGTGGCCCCATAGCGAGCTCCACCGAAGTCCTCAGGTGCACCGTTTGCACGCGTCTCTCCCGCCCAGGACAACGTGTCGTGGCCCCATAGGGAGCCCCACCACAGGCCTCAGTGGCACCGTTCGCATGCGTCTCCCCCACCTAGGACAGCGTTTCGTGGCCCCACGAAGACCCACCGAAGGCCCAGGTGGACCTGTTCGCATGCGCCTCCCCCACCCAAGACGGCGTTTCGTGGCCCCATGGGGAGCTCCACCGAAGGCTCCACTGGCACAGGCCGCATGCGTCTCCCCCACCCAGGACAACGTTTCGTGGCCCCATAGGGAAATCCACCGAAAGCTCCAGTGGCACAGGCCGCCTGCGTCAACGCCACCCAGGGCCCCATAGGGAGCTCAGCCGAAAGCCCCACTGGCAGTGTCCACATGCGTCCGCGCCACCGATTACGGCGCACCCCTCGCACGTTTCGCGGCCCCACAGGGGGCTCCACCGAAAGCGGTACCCACAATGCGGCTGGCACTCGCAACTGCATATGGTTGGGTCCTTCGGCAAGCTAAATTTCACCACATGTTTAGTGTGGTTCTTGTTTTCTTCCCACCTGCGGCGCACCCGCGTCCTACTCACCCACTCACCTCCCTCCCTCCTCCCTTCTCACCTCCTCTTCCTCTCTCGCCTCGTCCACGCGCAACACATGCACGGAATGCACATGAGACACGCGTCTACATGCAACCGTACGCATGCACACACTCGCGCGCACACACACACGCAAACACGCACGCACGCACGCACGCAAGCACACACAGACACGTACACATACACCCACGTACCCACGCACAGACGCACAGACGCACAGACGCACACACGCACACACGCACAAACGTACACACGCACACACGCACACACGCACACACACACACACGCACACGCACACACACACACACGCACACGCACACGCACACGCGCACACGCACACGCACATGGGCACACGCGCACATGCGCACATGCGCACGCGCACACGCGCACACGCACACCCACACACACACACACACACACACACACACCCACACACACCCACACACCCACCCACACATACACCCACACATGCACCCACACATGCACCCCCCCCCCACACACACACCCACACACACACACCCACCCACACACGCACACACACACTAACAACGCCACTGCACGCCTGGCGTTTTCACTGCATCACACACACCCACGACGTATGCACCATACTGGGCACCCACGTGAGACACAAGCCACGGCACAGCCGCGCACGCATCATACACATGACACGTACTGGGCACCCACATGAGACACACGTCCAGATACAACCGCACACGCATCATACACATAACACGCACATGACGCGCACATCGCGCGCACACGCGTCCCTCACCGCGGTCTCTATCCGTCCCAGGGTCGCGGGCCGCGGCGGGCGTGGCAATTTCTTCACACCAGATGGGGTGGGTGCGCAAGGGGATGGTCCCTCACCGCGGTCTCTATCCGTCCCAGGGTCGCGGGGCGTGGCAGGCGTGGCACTTTCTCGACACCAGAGGGGGTGCGCAGGGGGTGGTCCCTCACCGCGGTCTCTGTCCATCCCAGGGTCGTGGGGCGTGGCAACGTACTTTCTCGACACCAGAGGGGGTGCGCAGGGGGTGGTCCCTCACCGCGGTCTCTACCCGTCCCAAAGTCGCAGAGCGTGGCAGGCGTGGCACTTTCTCGACACCAGACGGGGTGCGCAAGGGGTGGTCCCTCACCGCGGTCTCTATCCGTCCCAGGGTCGCGGGGCGTGGCAAGCGTGGCGTGGCACTTTCTCGACACCAGAAGGGGGTGCGCAAGGGGTGGTCCCTCACCGCGGTCTCTATCCGTCCCAGGGTCGTGGGGCGTGGCAGGCGTGGTACTTTCTCCACACTGCACGGGGTGCGCAGGGGGTGGTCCCTCACCGCGGTCTCTATCCGTCCCAGGGTCGCGGGGCGTGGCAGGCGTGGTACTTTCTCGACACCAGACGGGGTGCGCAAGGGGTTGGTCCCTCACCGCGGTCTCTATCCGTCCCAAGGTCGCGGGGCGTGACAGGCGTGGCACTTTCTCGACACCAGACGGGGTGCGCAAGGGGTGGTCCCTCACCGCGGTCTCTATCCGTCCCAGGGTCGCGGGGCGTGGCAAGCGTGGCACTTTCTCGACGCCACGGGGGGTGCGCATGGGGGCTGGTGTCGCCGTTGCATTCCATCAATTGCACCAGCAAAGGTTTGCGCAACATCCTGATCTGTAAACACTTTGGCTCAAGCCGGCTCGGAGCGCCAGGAAACACAATCGAAGGTCGCAATTGCTTGTTGCTTGGTGCGCACATGCAATAACATATGTGGGGTTCCTCGGTAGCTCTCCACATGCTTAGTGGGGTTCTTGTTTTCTTCCCACCCGCGGCGCACCCGCGTCTCACTCACCTGCTCACCTCCCTCCCTCTTGCCTCCTCACCTCCTCTTCCTCTCTCGCGTCGTCCACGCGCAACACATGCGCGGCACGCACATGAGACACGCGTCTACATGCAGCCTCACGCATGCACACTCTCGCACACACACGCGCACACACACTAACAACGCCAGTGCACGCCTGGGGTGTGCACTGCATCACACACCCACGACGTATGCGCCACATACACGGCACCCCCGTGAAACACAAGCCCCGACACAGCCGCGTACGCATCATACACATGACACGTACAGGGCACCCACATGAGACATACGTCCAGATAAAATCGCACACGCATCATACACATGACACGCACATCACGCAGCACACGCGCGAACGATTTGCAAGGCGTGGCAGGCGTGGCACTTTCTCGACACCAGAGGGGGTGCGCAAGGGGTGGTCCCTCACCGTGGTCTCTATCCGTCCCAGGGTCGCGGGGCGTAGCAGGCGTGGCACTTTCTCCACACCGCACGGGGTGCGCAAAGGGTGGTCCCTCACCGCGGTTTCTATCCGTCCCAGGGTCGCGGGGCGTGGCAGGCGTGGCACTCTCTCAACACCAGAAGGGGGTGCCCAGGGGTTGGTCCCTCACCGCGGTCTCTATCCGTCCCAGGGTCGCGGGGCGTGGCAGGCGTGGCACTTTCTCGACACCAGACGGGGTGCGCAAGGGGTGGTCCCTCACCGCGGTCTCTATCCGTCCCAAGGTCGCGGGGCGTGGCAGGCGTGGCACTTTCTCCACACCACAAGGGGGTGCGCAAGGGGTGGTCCCTCACCGCGGTCTCTATCCGTCCCAGGGTCGCGGGGCGTGGCAGGCGTGGTACTTTCTCCACGCCAGACGGGGTGCGCACAAGGTGGTCCCTCACCGCGGTCTCTATCCGTCCCAAGGTCGCGGGGCGTGGCAGGCGTGGCACTCTCTCAACACCAGACGGGGTGCTCAAGGGGTTGGTCCCTCACCGCGGTCTCTAGCCGTCCCAAGGTCGCGGGGCGTGGCAGGCGTGGCACTTGTTCGACACCAGGGGTGCGCAAGGGGTGGTCCCTCACCGCGGTCTCTATCCGTCCCAGGGTCGCGGGGCGTGGCAGACGTGGCACTTTCTCGACACCAGACGGGGTGCGCAGAGGGTGGGCCCTCACCGCGGTCTCTATCCGTCCCATGGTCGCGGGGCGTGGCAGGCGTGGCACTCTCTCCACACCAGAAGGGAGCGCGAGGGGTGGTCCCTCACCGCGGTCTCCATCCGTCCCAGGGTCGCGGGGCGTGTGTTGCTTGGTGCGCGCATACTATACAATGGGTACGTGGGGTTCCTCGCGAGTGTAATGTGTGCAGTTCGATCCTGGCGTTTTCCCAAGACTTCTGCTCTGGGGGCCGTGATCAGGACTGGGGTAGATCGAGAATAGATTCGGGGCGACAAGCTCCCCCCAGGGGGGCCGCTCTCGAGGTGTGGCCCTCTCGCCCGAGCGCCACGCACAGCCGCCTGGAAAGCTTGCAGCAAAGTCACGGGTGGGGGAGGGCGGAGGAGGGAGGAGGAGGAGGAGGAGGAGGAGGAGGAGGAGGGGGAGGAGGAGGAGGAGGAGGAGGAGGAGGAGGAGGAGGAGGAGGGAGGAGGAGGAGGGAGGAGGAGGAGGGAGGAGGAGGAGGAGGAGGAGGAGGAGGAGGTGGGGCCGCGCATGGATCAGGTCACATCGGCGGACGTCTGGGCCTCGATCTCTCTCTTCCCTCCTGCTCCGGCTTCTCCTCCCGAGCAGCTCTCTGTCGGCCTCGGGGCCCGTCCCAGGGCCCACGGGGACTGCGCCAATGGTTTTCCACCACTGTCTCCCCAAGCCTCCTCCTCCTCTTCCTTCTCCTGCTCCTCCTACTCCCCCTCCTCTTCCTCCTGCCCCTCCTCCTCCTCCCCTTCATCAGTATCCTGTTCCTCCTCCTCATCATCCTCCGCTTTCTGCAGAGCAACCCGCCCGCTCTGCCAGGTGCTGGAGAGGTGAACGGAGTCGTAGAGGTCACGCGCTGCCTTTCCGCAGAGTTGGCTGCATCGTGTGGGTCGGGGGAGGCCTGCCTTGAGGAAGTCTGGGGACGCTGCAGAAAGCCAGCGCTCGAGCGGACCCAGCCGACGGAACGCCACCGCGGCCGAAATGCGGCCCAACCCGAACCGACCAGCACGTCCGGGCACGGGAGGTCTGCCAGCAAGCACTCCGCTCCGTGCCTCAGATGGCTGTTCCGGACGAGCGTTAGGTCGGGTATGTCCTCCTACATGCGGGTTTTGGAAGAAAAATGAAAAAATAAAAAACACCCAGGAACAATCAAGAATAATAGGAAAACCGTCCCCTGACTATTTTTCCCAACCGTCCTGTGGTGTTGGGTCCTCGTTTTGAAGAGACGGCGCCCCGCATTCTCCAACTTCCTTCCTCCCCCTCCTCCCTCCTCCCTCCTCCCATCCCTGCCTCTCCTCTCCGAGCGCCGTCATCACCATCATTATCGTAATCTTCACACACCTCACACGGTTCGTGGCACCAAAGGGAGCTCCACCGAAGGCCCCAGTGGCAAGGTTTACACGCGCCCCCACGACTCATGTCGGCACACCCCTCACACGGTTCGTGGCCCCATAGGGAAATCCACAGAAGGCCCCAATGGCACGGCTTACATGCGTCCCCGCGACTCATGTCGTCGCACCTCTCACACGGTTCGTGACCCTATAGGGAGCTCCACCAAAAACCACAATTGCAAGGTTTAGGTGCGTTCCCGCGACTCATATCGGCACACTCCTCTCACGGTTCGTGACCACATAGGGAGTTCCACGGAAGGCCCCAGTGGCAAGGTTTACATGCGTCCCCGCGATTCATTTCGTCACACCCCTCACACGGTTCGTGGCCCCGTAGGGAGCTCCACCGAAGGCCCCATTGGCAAGGCTTACATGCGTCACCGCGACTCATATCGGACACCCCTCACACGGTCCGTGCCCCCATAGGGAGTTCCGCCAAAGGCCCCAGTGACGCGGTTTACATGCGTCCCCGCGACTCATATCGTCGCACCCCTCACACGGCTCGTGGCCACATAGGGAGCTCCACCGAAAGCCCCAGTGGCAGGGTTTAGATGCGTTCCCGCGACTGATTTCGGCACACCCCTCACACGGTTCGTGGCCCCATATGGAGCTCCATCGAATGCCCCAGTGGCAGGGTTTACATGCGTCCTCGCGGTTCATATCGTCACACCCCTTACACAGTTCGTGGTCCCATAGAGAGCTCCACCGAAGGTCCCAATGGCCGGTTTTACCGTAAACCGAAGGCCCCCGTGGCAAAGTTCGCATGCGTCTCCCCCCCCCAGTACATCGCTTCGTGGCCCATAGGGAGCTCCACCGAAGGCCCAAGTGGCAAAGTTCGCATGTGTTTCCCCTACGCATTACAACGTTTCGTGGCCCATAGGGGGTTCCACCGAAAACGATACCCACAACTGCGGTACTCACAACTGCATATGGTTGGGTCCCTCGCCAGGCTATTTTTTATTATTAAATATTCCCCCTGTAGAGGGACATGCCCAACTTGATACGAGCGCCAGGAGGCCATGGAGGACGCCGCCTCTGCACACCAAGGATCGGCGGCGAGCGAGGGGGAAGTGAGAAGGGGCGGGCCTTCTCAGAGGGCTCAGCGCGGGGCCCAACGCGGGATCCAAGAAATCCGTGCGCAGCGCCAACAGGTTATGTTTATGCTGTTTTTCCCAGCCATCCTGTGGTGTGGGATCCTCGTTTTGAAGAAGCGGTGCCCCGCGTCTCCTCTCCTTCCTTCCTTCCTCCTCCTCCTCCTCCTCCTCCTCCCTCCTCCCACCCCTCACACGTTTCGTGGCCCCATAAAGAGCTCCACCGAAGGCCCCAGTGGCCGCGTCCACATGGCGGCGCCGCAACCATTTCGACACACCCCTCACACGTTTCGTGGCCCCATAGGGAGCTCCACCGAAGGCCCCAGTGGCCGCGTCCACATGGCGGCGCCGCACCCATTTCGGCACACCCCTCACACGTCTCGTGGCCCCATAGGGAGCTCCACCGAAGGCCCCAGTGGCTGCGTCCGCATGGCGGCGCCGCACCCATTTCGGCACACCCCTCACACGTTTCGTAGCCCCATAGGGAGCTCCACCGAAGGCCCCAGTGGCTGCGTTGGCATGGCCGCGCCGCACCCATTTCGGCACACCCCTCACACGCTTCGTGGCTCCATAGGGAGCTCCACCGAAGGCCCCAGTGGCCGCGTCCACATGGCGGCGCCGCACAAATTTCGGCACACCCCTCACACGCTTCGTGGCCCCATAGGGAGCTCCACCGAAGGCCCCAGTGGCTGCGTCGCATGGCGGCGCCGCACCCATTTCGGCACACCCCTCACACGTTCGTGGCCCCATAGGGAGCTCCACCGAAGGCCCCAGTCTGCGGTGCATGGCGGCGCCGCACCCATTCGGCACACCCCTCACACGTTTCGTGGCCCCATAGGGAGCTCCACCGAAGGCTCCAGTGGCTGCGTTCGCATGCCTCCCCACCACCCATCGCGGCACACCCCTCACACGTTTCGTGGCCCCATAGGGAGCTCCACCGAAGGCCCCTGTGGCTGCGTTCGCATGCGCCCACCGCACCCATTTCGGCACACCCCTCACACGTTTCGTGGCCCCATAGGGAGCCTCACCCAAGGCCCCCGTGGCTGCGTTCGCATGCGCCCACCGCACCCAGTTCGGCACACCCCTCACACGTTTCGTGGCCCCATAGGGAGCTCCACCGAAGGCCCCAGTGGCTGCGCCCGCATGCGCTTCCACCCCCCATTCTGGCACACCCCTCACACGTTTCGTGGCCATAGGGAGCTCCACCGAAGGCCCAGTTTTTTTTTTTTGCTGCGTTCGCATGGCGCGCCACCAATTTCGGCACACCCTCACACGTTTCGTGGCCCCCCATAGGGAGCTCCACGAAGGCCCAGTGCTCTCTTTTCGCATGGGGCGCCCGCGCACATTCGGCCCACAACTTTCACACGTTTCGTGGCCCCATAGGAGGTCCAAACGAAACCCCAGCGGCTGGCGTTCGCATGGCGGCGCCGCACCCATTTCGGCACACCCCTCACACGTTTCGTGGACCCATAGGGAGCTCCACCGAAGGCCCCAGTGGCTGCGTTCGCATGGCGGCGCCGCACCCATTTCGGCACACCCCTCACACGTTTCGTGGCCCCATAGGGAGCTCCACCGAAGGCCCCAGTGCTACCGCCCTCATGCGCCCCGTACGCCCAGGACAGCGTTTCGTGGCACGCTTTTCGTGGCCCCATAAGGAGCCCCACCGAAAGCGGCACCCACAAAGCGTTCTTCACAATTGCATATGGTTGGGTCCTTCGCCAGGATAATTTTTCTGCCCTCTAGAGATACGACAGGGACGAACGAGACTCTCAGGAGTCGATCTCCGGGGCTCTCCAGGGGGAGGGACTCCAGCCGTGGCTCGGCGACGAGCGAGGGGGGGAAGTGAGAAGGGGCAGGCCTCCTCAGACTGCTCGCACGTCCCCCAGCCTTCTGAGAAGTTTTTCTAGTCCTTCCCCGAAGACACAAAAAAACTTCTCAGGAGGCTGGATGGCTTCTGAGAAGTCCCGCCGCCTTCTGAGAAGGCCTTCTCCTTCTCACCTCCCCCCCTCACCCGCCGCCGAAAGGAACAAACATTTGAATAAACACAATTATCCCAGTGCGACCCTACCTAGGAGTTGGAGCACTTAGGAAAGCAACATCTACATCTACTCCGACAGCTACATGTACATCTACACCTGCATCTACATCTACATCAACATCAACAGCGAGACCTACATCTACACCTACATCTACACCAACACCTACATCTACATTTACACCTGCATCTACATCTGCACCTACACCTACATCTACATCTACACTTTCGCATTGGTTTTGCTTTTGCTTTGCTTTGCCTTTGCTTTTGCAATGCTGCGCTGCGCTAAACTAAGATAAGCTAAGCTATGCTAAGTTAAGCTAAGCTAGGCTAGGCTACGTTAAGCTAAACTAAGCTAAGCCAAGCAAAGCTAAACTAAGCTAATATGAAATAAGCAAAGCTAAGCTAAGCTAAGCTAGGCTAGGCAAAGTTAAGCTAAGCTAAGCTAAGATGAGATAAGCTAAGCTAAGCTAAGCTGGGTGAACCCAGGGGGCGCAACTGGGGGAACCGCGGGGCGGATCCTGGGGGAACCGCCCGGGGCGTGGAACACTGCCCGGCCCTTTAAGCCAACACGGTAAGAACCCTTCTAGGCAGAGCCTAGGTAGGGAACTTTCAGAGAACGCGCGGATTTCTTGGGTCGGCGCCGCCCATGGCGCGCTCCGCGCGCCAGGGGGAGGGAGGTCCAACGCGACCCAAGAATTCTGCGCGTACCTCCAGAAGCTAAGGTGTGTGTGTGTGTGTGTGTGCGTGCGCGTGTGTGAGTGAGTGAAGGAGTATTTCGGGACAACTGCGCAAGCACACGGAAACTATACCGGAACAGTTATCGCGACCCGCGTCGAAGATCAAACGCACGTGGAGAACGCCATAGGAATTTCTAAAGAGCTCCCGAGAAGGTCTTCGCAAAGGCCACCCACCTGGACTGAGTCCTCTTCGTCCTCCCTCTTCCTTGTCCTCCTCCGTCGTTCCTTCACCCTCCTTCCTCTTCATCTCCCTCTGTTTCTCCAACTCCGTCCCCACTTCCACCTCCTCGTCACTCTCCTCCACCCTCTTCGACCATTGTCGGCCTATGAAGCATAGGCCTTGGGATGATTTGTACGGAGCAGTTCTGAAAACGACCCCCAGGTGCCTCCACCTGCGTGCGTGTTGGGCGGCGGCTGGTGCGCCTTCAGCCTGCACACGGTGCGGTTATCCTTCCCTCTTCTCGTTGAGGGTCTCCCAGCTGTTCGATTTGCACAGCATGCCATGCCAGCCGCATTGAGGCCATACCTTCCAGATCACTTGCTCGCGGCCTCAACATGAGGCCGAACGCTCACAGGCATTCTGGCACACGTGAGCATCTAAGCTGCTGTGCTCCCGCTGGGCAGGCTGCCATGTTCTGACATCGCCGAGGCACTTGCACGACCATCGATTTAACCACCTCTCCTGGTCGGTATGCGATGGCTACAGTAAATAACGCCTTGCCAATGCCCTGCCCGTCGCTCGTGTTCCGGCGGGGTCCCTCACTACACGATGACGGCCCATGGAGGTTGGGCAAGCTTAGGTCCGCGACCCCAGGAACGAGGAGAAGGGGGAGGAGGAGGAGGAGGAGGAGAACGAAGAGGAGGCGGAGGAGGAGGTGTAACAATACCGGAATGACCACGACGATGGTGATGCTGACGCTGATGCTGATGATGATGCTGATGATGCTGATGATGATGATGCTGATGCTGATGCTGATGCTGATGATGATGATGATGATGATGATGATCTGACATTGAAATGATTGATGATGATTGATGATGTCGACCAGTGATGATCTTTGACGAAGTTCGGAGTGACGATGGTAATTGGTAATGCTTGATTGTGTTGACTGATTACATGTGACGATGGAGATGACGATGATGACAGATGCTGGCCGTGCTCTGATGTGGGCTGAAGCCTGTCTTGGAAGAGGGCCCTCCGTTGCTCTCGACCTTCGTGGAAAGCATCTGCTCGCGCACTGCCCAGGTCCTGGCCCGCGCTAAAAGACAGGAAAAAAGGTGGTGGGAAGGTTGAGGGAGGTGTAGGGAGGAGGGAAAAACATGGGAACGGAGGAGGAAGTGTGTGTGTGAAGGGAATATGATGATGTGATTGAGGAGGTAGGCAGGAGGCAGGAGGAGGAGCTAGTGAGGCGTGTTAGTTCTGATAAGGGTAGGAGAAGGAGAAGGATGATGATGAGGAGGAGGAGGAGAAGGAGGAGGAACGTTGGGGTCTTGGGCGCCGTGCTCAGGATCAGGAGTGGCAAGGATGAGGCGGAGCAGAAAGAGCAAGCAGACACAGGGACGAAGGATTACCGATGTTACCGCCATCACAGGGGTGATATGAAAGAGGGACGAGGGAGCAGGAGGAGGAGGATGAGGAGAAGGATGATGATGATGATGATGATGATGATGATGATGATGATGATGATGATGATGATGATGATG